>JADRCH010000213.1:1013160-1123811 GCA_019843965.1 Rhynchomys soricoides | reverse complement strand
AAGAAGAAGAAGAAGAAGAAGAAGAAGAAGAAGAAGAAGAAGAAGAAAGAGAGAGAGAGAGAGAGAGAGAGAGAAAGAAAGAAAGAAAGAAAGAAAGAAACTAACTAACTAACTAACTTACAGGAAAAGCTTACATTTGGAACTCTGAGGCCTGTAATCCTAGTGATTAAGAAAGGGGAGGAGTCTGAAGACCAGGGGAGCGAGCTCATCCTTAGGAACAAACAGGTGGGAAACTGTCTTCTCTGGTACTTCTCTGGGGTCCACTTGGCCTGTGACAGGTGGCTCCAAATCTTCTGACTCCCTCAACTCGCTGAAACTCACGGGAGTCTTTAGTTTACAAAAGGAGAGAAGCATTCCAGATGTATTAGCACTACCAACATGTTGGAATCCACATTGTAGAAAAAGCAGCTAACAACCGGGCAGTGGTGGCGCACGCCTTTAATCCCAGCACTTGGGAGGCAGAGGCAGGCGGATTTCTGAGTTCGAGGCCAGCCTGGTCTACAGAGTGAGTTCCAGGACAGCCAGGGCTACACAGAGAAACCCTGTCTCGGAAAACCAAAAAAAAAAAAAAAAAAAAAGAAAAAGAAAAAGAAAAGAAAAGAAAGAAAGAGAAAAAGAAAAAGAAACAAAGCAGCTAATGTGTCTGTGGAAGTACTGGAACAGATTTATACCTCGAAGTCATGGCAAAAGCTATGGCTTTGGGTTAAAAACATGAACATTTTTTTCCTCTATCCAGAGAGCTAGATATGTGATTTTAGCCTAATAAAAAGCACCTTGGAGTCTATACTTAGAAAACAACCAAAGGAAATTCAAAGCCTTGAGCTTGTAATGGAACAGTAAGGGGTCAGTGCTCTATTGGCTTACCAGAGCCCCACAAGTCTATGTTAAGACTCCGAACCTTTGCACTGTTAGTAGTTAGTATAACAAAGGCAAAGAAAGGGAAAAATCAGAAGCATTTTCCATCTAATCACTTACCAGAAACATGAGGAGTTATTACAGAGAAGAATTGTTGCAAAGCATGCCCCTTTAGTGAAAAGCGACACCTGAAACCTGTTTATTCTTTACTCTGAAGCCTGCGAGCAAACCTGTCTGCCTTTTTAAAATAAGAGACCTAGTAGCTATAACTAATGAACTGATTAATGAACTAACAGATGGTTGTAGCCTTGGGGGAAAGAACTGGTTGCCTGCTGATGCATAACTGATGAAGCAGTTAGCCTAGCCACCAGTGTCATCAGAGACCTGAGAAAGATACATTATTGCATGAAGTATAATTCAAATGACCTATGCATCGGCTAAAATGACAGGGACTAGACCCACAGTCCTTTGCCTAGACAGCCATTATCTCAGGCTCCTGTCAGCCCCATTGCATTGATGGCAGAGGTACCAGGACAGAATCAGTCTTCAGCTGTCAGACCCAGAAGATGAGAGGCTTTCTTGTGGAGGAGGATCACAAGAGGGACTGGCCTTACTTTGTCTAGGCAAAGTGGGGCAATCAACTGTCCAGTGTCCTGCTTGTCCACAGTTTGGGTCAGGCCCTGGCAGCAGGCAAGACACTGGAGCAGTCTTGCCGAGTAGTTAAGAGTTACCACAATCCAGGTGGAGTCATTTGTCCCAGTGCCCATTATCTTCTTGGAGACCTTGGGGGTCACTCTAGGATCTGGGAGTCTCTGTCATAGTAAGCTTAAATGGCAAACCTCTGAAGGTTTAAGGACCATTTTCATTTATATTTATATACACATATGATAAATAACCCTTTTTAGTTACTTGCTTTAGGCTATACCTTGAAAACATATATAGAAAGCTAAATAAAGCCCTTTTTTATAGTTAATTACATTAGTATTTAACATGACTATAAGCATCGTTCTGAACATATCAAAGCTTATTTATCTTTTAACAGTTTGATAATAATAATTTCTGAATTGAAGCTTTTCTAGTATCAAGATTTTTAACTCATAGATATAGTTCACAAGACTGGGCCCTTTCCTGTATGACTCAGTTTACTAAAATAGCTAGCAAAAACAAAAAGGCTAGACATATATTCTTAACCCAGTCTGTAAGCCCAAATAGACCTTAGGGAAGAAGAAAGCCTTTCCTGGACTGTTTAGGTCTCTACCTTTCTATATCATTAAAGGAATACCTCATTCTCTGGTGTTTAATGTTTAATGCTCACAGCTGTGCCCCTAATTTTTAGCTTTTTATCTACCTATTTTATATCACGATCACATGTTAATATATACACTTTAATTTTTGTATGATGATTCCTGTCATGAAAACAAGGTCATGGAAACAAAGTTTATGAAAAATAAGATTGAAAACAATGCTTGTTCAATAAGATATTAAAGCTGTACTTCCATGTGTTCATATACAAGAATGCACCTCATGCTGGCAGCCAAACTTTAGGACGTAGGAGTCACCCAGGTGATACTGTTGAAGTGCACAGGGACTGGCCAGATGACTGCCTGCCCGCCATGAGGTATGGAGACTTAGTAACAATGTATAACAATGTGTCTCTTTAACAACAATGTGGCTCCCGCTCCGTGTCACACCACCTCTCTATGAAGAGATTTGATTCCCTATGACCTCCAGGAACTTCCACTGAAGTCTCTCATCAATTATTCTGGTCACTGTTTACTGTTATCCAATCCACAGTGCAGAGTAAACAGCAGAGATTGTCTCCTTGAACCAGAGCCAATGGCTCTGCCGTCAATTGACAGCCGTCAATACCCGGATCCCCAGCTCTGCTCTCAGGGGGCTCCTTTGGCCAATAGTCACAGTGTGCTGGGTCTGCATAGACGATTCCACTTTGGGCTCTGTGACAGTTACAAGATGGTTTGTTATCATGGAGTTTGACAGGCTTCAGATAAAGATTCTATCGTCAGAACTGGAATCAAACAAATGTGGTCACCACAATGACATTGTAGAAGTTCAATTTCCAACTCGTTTGTGTTTAGCCCTGGTTATGTAACCAGGCTGGCCCATCCTGGGCAACATAGGCCTGCAGGGACTATAGGAGGCACTGCTTGAGTGGTCCCTCTTAAGGGACCCTCTCCAACCTCCTTTGGTTTCTAGCTTGTCAGGCCAACCTCAGTTCTGTCTCCTTCAATGGTTCAGCCCTGCCTCTCTCCCTCTATTATGGCACTAGCTTTTCCAGCCAAAGCCATGACCCTCTGGGGGATCCACCCCTCATGGTGCATCAGTACACAACCCTTCAGAAGTCTCGCCCACCCTCCAGAGGTCCTGCTACCTCCCTCTGGACGGGTCCATTCTTCCTGGGAGGTTTCCCTGTCTGTTTTGCTAATAAATCATTATCCGAAGGTGAAATGAGCCAATTCAAGCTAGATTAGAGGATACAAAGGCAGGTTTACTGGGAAGCAGCTCTCAGTAGGGTTCACTGGTCCCAAGGCCAGGGAAGTCTCCATAGAGAGGGAGACAGAGAGAAGGGGAAGAAAGAAAGAATGTGCACACCCAGGGAGAGAGAAAATGCAGACAGTGGGGAGAGAGACCAAAATGTCTGGATTATACAGGAAAGAGCATCTGAGGGAGGAGAAGCCCAACCCCTGGGCTGGAAAGTTCAGGGTAGAGGTCTGGATGTGCCAGGTAGGGACTGGGAGATACTGGGAATCTTGAAGCCAGGTCTACTTTGATATGTTAAATATGCACCTCAGCTGTTTGTCCCAGGTCTGAATTCCAGCATTTGTTCCAGGCTCTTTTGTCCACGATGGACCTCCCCCTTCTTCTTCTTCCAAGCAAAATGTCACCCTTCAGAGAAGCTCAGGTACACCCCTTCCCAGTGGGGAAAGAACAGGGTGGGATCAGTACAGTCACATGCTACATGTCAGAGAAAAGAGGCTGGTGGCTCAGCAGCCTGCCTTGCTCCGGTTCCTGCGCAAGGTGTCTGTTCCTCTCTGAGCCTATACTTAGGGCGTCCTAGCAAAACAACAAACAATCCTTAGTGCCTTAATGGCTATTTCATTTCTAAATGAAAAGACCGATTTCAAGAACTCGCCACACCCGTAAACAATGCTGACAACCTGTGGGGGCGGGGGGTTCAGACTGTGAGCAGGTGCCAGAAACTGACCAGCCGTCACCCTTGTCCCCTTTCCATATGAGCAGCACACCTGCTCAGATGGAGAAGAAAACCAAACCAAACCTCTGCCCACATTGTTCTCCATATTGGGCCAGGCAGGAGAAGCCAGTCCTAAGCAGTGGAGAACTTTCAGGAGGCAGCTTGGGGACTGGGCAAGAACGTTTCTGAACTTGGGTTCGCAATCTGTACCCCAAGAAATCATGTTCAGCCACCCATCTTAGAGAAGCCTATTAAAGTGACCAAATTAATAATAAAACCCAGGAAAGGGAGATGTATTCTCTTTTGGAAAATTTGGCCATTGGAAAGCGCGCCCCCCAAGTCTGGAAAGGGAGATCAAAAATTAAATGCAAAGTCATGAGTATGCACATCCAGACCCATCACTGACCCGTCAGCGCCCGGCTTCAAACAGCCTCGTTCTTCAGCTGGCACCTTTTCTGTCTCCCACATGAGATTCCCGAAGAAATTCCCATTTCTGTGGGTCCGTTGTTTTTAGTAGTCTGATAGTCAGATTGAGAGAGACTTGTGTGTCCTCGTTTCTGCCAAGAGGGTTGGCTACAGGAGGAAGAGAAGCTATGGGAGAGTGGGGTCCTTAGTCTTGGGACTGAGCCAGCAGCTTGAGTGAGCACCTGTGAGGTCCCAAACAGGATCTGACCTGTATTTACCCTGTGGTTGGCCTCCGATGAGGGCTAAGTGACTTACAGGGTCCCTGGAGACACGCTTGCCCGTCGGTCGTGTGATTGATTCAGCTTGGCCGCGCAATATTTACACTGGAAATTTAATCATTTCCAATGATAAACGAGTGGAAAAATAAATTGCAAGTGTCAAACACTACATTAGGAGAGTGAGCAAGTGAGGTGGGGGCCAACCGCCAGCCTCCGCAGGCCTCCGCAGCCAGCGAATTATAAGCCTAGGAAATGATCGAGCGAGGTTTATTCAGTGTAATTGCAGGGTCAAGAACCAGGGTGACCCGGATGTGAAGTGTGTGGGCAGCCAAGGGCCGAAGCCTGCTCAAGCCAGCCACGGAGCTGCAGGGTGAGTGATCAGGGATCTCCTTAGCTTGTTGTTTATTACAGACACTATTAAAAATTAAATTACGCTAACAAACAGTGAGATAAATGACAATAGAAACAAAGGCGCTGAGCCCTGGGAACTGATCAGCTCCTAATTACTTTGTGTTATTTTACTGTGGCGTGCACCTCCCGGGTTTGTACTCAGCCTGTGTTTGTGTGGGGTAGCATGCTGTATCTTCCCAACTCCCACTGACAGACTCTTTGGTAACTTGAAACCGATCTGGGTGGGAGTGTTTATTACAGCAAGAATGAACGGATCCTACAAACCAGGGTCTTCCTGGGATGTAGAAGCTGTGAAAGTAATTTGAAGGGAGAGATTTTAATATAAAGGATTATTAATAGCTAATGAATAATCAAATACTGAAAGGAATAAAATAAAAATGCTCAGTGATGTTCGATTTTGAAGTTTACCCTTAAACTTGTGTGCTAAGGACTTGGACCCCAGTACAGGGTTCAGTGTGGGGATTTGGAGATGTGATTGGACCGTGAAGGCTTGGATCTGATCAATGGATAAATCCCCTCATGGAGTCAAGACCCAATGATCTTGAGACATGGTGGGCACTAAGGGGTTGGCCTCCTTGGAGGAAGCAGGTCCTGGGGGTCTTTGAGGGATGTGCTTTGCCTCATGTTCTTCCCAGCCATTCCTTCTTTGTTACCACAAGGTAAGCAATCTCAGCCACAGTCTCTGCCACCATTTCTTCCTCACATCTGGCCCCAAACAATCAAGCCATCTCACTGTGGTCAGGATTCTAGCTTGCTTCCTATTGCTGTGATAAGCATTCTAAGCAGAAGCAACTTGGAAAGGAAAGGGTTTATTTGGCTTACCCCCTCGTTGTAGATCTGAAAGAAGTCAGGGCAGAAACTCAAGATAGGAACCTGGAGGCAGGAGCCGAAGCACAAACTGTTCAACCCAGCACCATTTGCCCAGGGGTGGCACCACCCACAGTGAGCTGGGACCTCCCACATCAATCATTAATTAGGAAAATGTCCCAGACTTGCCTACAGGCTGATCTGATGGGAGGTTCCCTCTCCCTAGGTGACAGTAGCTTGTATCGTGTTGACAAAAACAAAAGCAACAAAAACAAAACAAAACAAAAAACCTCACCAGCATTGGTGGAAACTTTAGAAAACTGGAGCCAGACTAAATATTTCTTTCTTCAAAATCCTTTCCCTCAGGAATTTTGTCATAGTCACAAGGAGTCACTAAAGAATATAAAAACACAGAATGTAAAAGTAGCTACTTTCTCTTCTCTTGGGCTCTCTCAGCAAGAGAACTCGAGGAGAAGACAGTATGGAGCAAGGTTACACTGATCAAAACTAAGGTTCAAACATTACTGGAAAGGGTCTGACCATTGTCCATCAGATAGAGGAGAATGCTATAAGTTTGTACGTTTGATAACATCCAAAGGACCATGTGTTGAAGATTTGTTTTCCAAAATGGCTCTCTAGGGAGATGAGGGAGCCTTTAAGAGGCGGGGCCTTGTTGAATATCTTTAGGTCATTGGGTATATGTCTTAAAGGGATTGTTATCCCAGCCTCTTCCCCTTACTATCTTCAGCTTCCTGGCCATGAGCTAAGTTTCTCCAGCTGTTCTGCCATGATGCACCGCCTCACCCAAAGAAATGGGCTCAACCTACTCTGGACCAGAACCTTTAAAACTGTAAGCCAAATAAAAGCTTTCTCTTTAAATTTGTCATAGTGGCTGAAAGCTACCTAACACAGAGACTCTCTCACACCCAGGGGCATCTTAACCTAGTAAAGAACCAGCCTGCCCTCATCTTGGGCTTAAAAGCCATCTTATAGTAAAGACAAACTAGGTTCATTCCTGTTTGTGATAAACCCTTTGTTTCTCAAGGATTGGACTATGTCCTACCTGTAACCTCAAATTCAAATGGCTCTGGACTGCCTGTTCCTTTATTTCAAAAAGTTAATAACTGTTGTGCTCAAGTTGCAGGCACCCAAACACCCACTGAGGAGCCAATTCTGAAGTAAAACACATAAGGGTCTTTATTACGAGCTTGTGAGCAAGGTCTCTCAGACTCTCGCCATCACAGTGGGTCAGAGTGAGAGCCTTGAGTCTAGGGGTTCAGAGTTTTTATTGTGGTTACAGCAAACTTGGGGAATTTCCATATGGGCCAGCAAGTTAATATTTTAAAACCTGCATTTCTGGTGTGATCTACAGGAACCAAACACAAGGACAAAACTACCTGACAAACCGAATGGCTGAGTTATTTATTCTTTGCAGGAAGTCTTAAGACATCTGTACATACCCTGACCCTGCTATTGTGGCCTGACTGGCTGTTGCTAAGGGGGTGGGTTGCCATAGGATACTGCCTCAGGAGGATTGTGATTTTCTTCCTGGAACTGGAGTTAAGCCCTTGGTCTCACACAAAATGGAGTTTCTTCAAAAAAAAAAAAAAAAAAAAAGCCAGCACTCGGGAGGCAGAAGCAGGCAAATTCCTGAGTTCAAGGCCAGCCTGGTCTACAGAGTGAGTTTCAGGACAGCCAGGGCTACACAGAGAAACTCTGTCTCGAAAAACCAAAAAAAAAAACCAAACCAGAGTTGTCTGACCTTTAAAATAACTATCTGCAACCCTGCCTTTATTTCCAAAGGGTTGCTATGACAACCTTGTTATGACTACCTGTTGTTACGTCCACCGTGTAATCATGACTTTGTTTCTGTAGGTGGTTATGACTAACCTATTCTGCTTAGTTTCTCTCCTGTAACCCGTCTACTTTCCCCACCAAATCCCCATTTGGAAACCACCCACCCCTGATCTACAAAAACCCTGTCTTCCTCACATCCAAGTCTGACCTCTCACACCCTGTCTTATGGGAGGCGGGCCATAGCCATGAATAAAAAGGGCTTGCTTTAATTAATTGCTTGCTTTAATTAATTTGGACATGATAATTTGAATCTGTGGTCTTTCTCCTCCCACCTTTGAGATTAACTCTAGAAGTGATTATGTGACCCACTGAGTGACAGCAAGACTTACTGGAAGGTAAGACTCAACATTGATTCACCTGTTTAACACCAAAGGGCTTCTCAAGTCCTCTATTCAGTTCTCCTCTGCCTTTTAGGAAGTTTCTGAAGAGGTGTGTTTGCTCCTGCCTACCCCAGTCTCAGTGTAGATGAATGGACCAGACTTGAAAGAGCTGATAAAGGAAACCAAGGCTGCTAATTCCATTATCTTAATTGTGTCAAGCGCTCCTGTCTTAGAGAAACAGGAGAGCACTCCTCCACAGCACTGTGATTTATCTTCCACTCACCTACTCTGCCCCCAAGATCAAGGATAGGAAATCTCCAAAGATCAGCATGTAGCAAACAGAGAAAAGAATGGCCCCGTCGAGTCACCAGTGAGCCCAGACACAAGGACCGATTTGTGTCATGACAGATGCCACAGGAACATGGTGGCTGCCGGAAGTCCAGTCAGCCTTGCTGTGCTTTCAAGCTCCAGTTTTCCTGAGAGCTTGAGGCACTTCATTTCAGGTGTTGTGAAGAGCTCCCGGAGGTGAGGGCACATTTCGGTGGCATCAGGACTTTGTCACAACCCACAGCTCATGGCTTACAGCCCACAGCTCACTTCCTGCCAGCCTTCTGTAAGATTACTTGTTCCCTGTGCCTGGGCTGCTCTGTCAAACATAGCCTTCAGGTGGCTTCCTTGAGGGGGCTTTCCTCCAGTCTTATCCCAAAGGTTTACCTGTTTTCTTCACAGCACCCAACACTATTTGATCTTATGTTGCTTTGGCTTTCATCTAAATGACTCCAATCGCCCTCATACAGGATATAAGTAAGTCTTACATCACTTAGTAAACAAATATTAATGTCAGAGGGATTGGGCATTTGGCAGTGAAGAAAAAGACTCATAAGCTGCCTACGGCCAGCTCAACAACAAAGTCAATGAAATGTATGGCCCTCTGAGGCTGGTGAGTGCTCAGGCAGAGAGACAGGAGAGAGGGGCAGTGTTAGAAGGTCTAGGGGACTGGTCAGGTGATCAGTAGAGTCTGTCACTTGAGGATGGTTCTGCAGGACAGAGCTTGTGGGCCTTGAGTCCCTGTGGAGGTGGAGGGACCCTGGCTACAGGAGCTGCAGTGTGGGAGTGTGCATGGCTTGCTATATTCTCAGTATGGAGACCTATGTGGCCATAGCTGAGAGAGGGAGAGAAAGGAAGTGAGGTTAGAGGTCGCAGGCTCTTAGAGGCCAGAGAAGGATCTTAGCTTTAGTCCAGGGAAGATGGTAGCCACGGACAGTGGGCCTCGCCTTGGGGTTTTCCAAATGTTCTATACTGCTGCTTAATGAGAAAAGACTACATGGGTCTAGGGGTGTTAGAAAAGAATGAGAGAGGTGGGCAGTGGTGGCGCACGCCTTTAATCCCAGCACTTGGGAGGCAGAGACAGGCGGATTTCTGAGTTCGAGGCCAGCCTGGACTACAGAGTGAGTTCTAGGACAGCCAGGGCTACACAGAGAAACCCTGTCTTGAAAAAAAAAAAAGAAAGAAAGAAAAAAAAAGAAAGAAAAGAAAAGAATGAGAGAGGTGGACAGCCCCTCCCCGCTGCAACAATGATGGCAGTGGAGCAAGGTGAATTCAGGAAGGACCTGCTGTAGACCTTAGTGCCCAACAGACCATGGGGTGTGGTGACAATCTATAGCGAGAGGCCTAGAAAACCCAAACCCCAAATTCCTCACTGCGTGACCTGGCCTGAGTGCAGGCTCTCAGAGGAGAAGGAAGGAAGGGAGAGGTTCTCAGCATTGGGATGAGACCTCAGGCTGGAAGGAGAATCAGCCCTGAAGCCCTTCAAGGAAGAGAAGAGAGGGCTCGGTGATGATGCTGTGAAGGAATGCCAGCATTTCCCAGGCTCACACACACTTTCCTAAGGAGAAGGTAACCTTTGAAAGCCTTTTTAGTGGCTACAGCTACATAGAAAAGGTTAGGAGGAAAACTAAATCTCTTGTGTTTTCTCAAAGTGACCTCTGCCTTCAACACCTTCACTGGAGAGTCTGTGAGGCACATTGGTAACACCATGATGACCCAAGAGACAGAGCACCAGCCAGGGGGAGGGGCAGCCACTTCAGATTTTTTAAATATGGTTTTGAAGCCATGGAGGTAATTCCAAGGAATAAATAAACAGCAAGTCCTCAGTGCAAATTTGGCTCCAGCTGTGGGGACCAGACTCCTGCCTGGGCCTTTGATCTTGGTGCTCATGTAGCTGGCAAGGAATTCCCACCTTGGTAAGGTTGTGCTGACTTCAAGGGGTGGGAAGCAGAAATGAGGCAGGCCTCCTGCTTCCTGGGTGCAGATTAAATCTTCCACACCTGGGTGGGTCATGAGTTTGAGATTATTTAAGAAATGACAATGAGGATGAGCATCCCCTGTCACCCCACAGCAACAGTGACTGACCATGGCCTCTAGGACAAGCAAGGGCTGAACCCTTTCATCACCTCTGATGGTTAATCTTCATTGCCAACTTCTAAAACAGTATTGTATTTATTTATTTTGTGTGCACATGTGTGTAGGTGCCAGTGCATGCCACCACATGTGTGTGGAGGTCAGAGAACAGCTTTCAGGAGTCAGCTTCTTCCTTCTATCATCCAAGTGCCAGGAATCAAACTCAGGCTGTCACACTTGGCAGCAAGCACCTTTACCCATTCAGCCATATTGCCAGTCCTTTATTGTCAGTTTGATGGGATTTAGAGTCACCTAGGAGACTCACCTCCTGAGAGAATGAACTGAGGAGAGAAGATTCACCCTGAGTGTGGGCAGCACCATCCCATGGTCTGGGTCCTGAGGTGAACATGAAGGAAACTGGAAAAAGCCAGCTGTGGTGGTTTGAATATGCTTGGCCCGTGGAAAGTGGCACTATCAGGAGGTGTGGCCTTGTTGGAGGAGGTGTGGCTTTGTTGGAGTGGGTGTGGCCTTGTTGGAGGAAGTGCATCACTGTAGGAATGAGCTTTGATATCCTATGCTCAAGGTCCGCCCAGTGTAGAGCACCTCCTCCTGGCTGCCTGCAGCAGACAGGCTCTTCCTGGCTGACTTAGGATCAGGATGTCTGCCTGCATGCTACCATGCTCCCCACCCTCATGATACTGGACTGAACCTCTGAAACTATAAGCCAGCCCCAATTATATGTTGTCCTTCATAAGAGTTGACTTGGTCATGGTGTCTTCACAACAATGAGACCCTAACTAAGAGACCAGCTGAGCACTAGCATTCGCCTGTCTGCTTCCTGACGGCAGACAGGATAGAGCATCCACCTTAGAGTCCTTCCACCACAGCTGGAGCCATTCTTACTACTACATCTAATGCTCCATAACGGACTGACTGTACTTTCAAACGGAGAGCCACATTAGACCCTCCCTTTCCTACATTGCTATCATCAGGTATTTGAGTGTCTAATACACAAACATTAACCCATTTCGTTCTTTTCAAGAATCTCTCTTTTCAAGAGGTCCCTGTGAAGGAATTCTTGGGTGATTTGCAAAAGCCACTGACTCTCTAGGAAGATCAAAGGGGAACACAGAGGTGCACAATGAGATGACTTTGTCTTTGGCAGCATTAGCTGGAGACGCTGGCTGGGACCAAGGCCACAGGAGTTTCTCAGTCTTCTCCAATGTCTCAATAGGGACGGCTGGGAGGCCAGGCTTTCAGGGTTGAGACCTGGGCAGTGAGCTGCAGGAGCACCACTCTTGGTGCACTCCAGCCCGAGGATCAGAGTTCATGGCAGAAAGGCCTGGATCTACTCACAGCAGGTGGACCCCAAACCACACACTGACAAAGGACAAGGGAGAGGAGCATGTGCTGCTTCAGTACCAACTTGCAGACCCACCTGTGCTGAGCCATCTCAGCTTGACTAGATTATCCCTAAGTCTTCAGTCCACACTGCAGGTGCTCCATGGAGGCCGAGTGGTTCACCTTGGCTGTGTTACAAGCCCCAAAGCAACCCAAAAGGAAGTATTCCAACTAGTACACCTCATTTCTCTGCAAGTTTCACTGCTTGTCTGTGTGTCCCCTGTGCCTGGCCTGGCAGGAGGGTGGCAGGGGGACAGAAAGGGTAAGAGAAGCTTATCCACGTGTTGGGGCTTCCTGAGAGGCCGGCAGGGGTGGAACCCATCCTCAGCAACCCCTAGGCTTTTCCCGTCTGTCCTCAGCCTTTCCCGCCATCGTGTGTCTCTTCCTGAACACACTGCCTGTGACTCACGCTCAGAATATCCCAAACTCAGCATGTTGGAAGCTGAGCTCATCACCTGTTGTGAACCCCCTCAGTCATTGTGATAGACACCAAGATGGAGCCTCATTAGTCACAGGCTGGGAAATTCAACATCTCCATCAGGGCTAGCTCCCTTCCAGAGTAACTCTCTAGGAGCTGACATCATTATTCAACTATCACATATGCTGACATTATTATTCAACTATCACATATGGCCTCCAGGATGCCATCTTGCCCTCCTATTTCAGTTACTCAAACACCCTGACACCTCGCCCAGCCCAGTCCTCCCCAAAGTATAGGTCAATCCTGTAAGGACCAGCTGACAAAAGCAATATCCATACTGAACCTTCTAGGTGATGCTGATCTCCCATGAGACAGTCAGAGGGCCAGGGAATACACACACACACACACACACACACACACACACACACACACACACACTGGCTTTTTATTAGTGGCCACTAGGAATTGGGGTGCAAATGCCTCATTTCCTTATCCCTTTCGTAGCCATCGTTCTGAGTGTTGTGTTCTGGGTCCCAGACTTTCCAGAAGAACCAGGCTGCAGATACCCACAGTGGTAGGTGCCTAGGCTTAACCATGCCCAGAAGTTATTGCCAAAGTAACCTGAAGAGAAGAAGATAGACAGACAGAACCAAAGCTAAGAGAGGCCCATGGAAGGGCCTGAAGAAGCAAGATCTGCCTGACATTCTGCGGAAGGCATGATTCAAAGACCTGAGATAGACCAAGACAGTGAGGCGAGGTCCTGGCAACCAAGGTGACTCAGGAGCAAATCTGTAGGCAAACTAGTCAGTGTGTATCAACAATGACAGAAAGGGGATCCAACATAATTATAAACACATCCGTGTGTGTGGAGTAAAGAGTGACTGATGAATGAGAACTGGGGGATTCCAACACTTGGTTTCTAGTTGGCAGCACTGTTTGCATTGGGGACAGGGAGAGAGAAAGCCTTCACCACTTCCAGTTTGCCCTCTCTGCCTCATGCTTGTGGTTAAACTGTGAGCCCTCAGCATCCCATTCCTGCCTCCTCCATGCCTGCTGTCATGCCTCCCCACCCTAATGAGCTCTTAGCCCTCTCAAACCATATGCCCAAATAAACTTTGGTCTTTAAGATGCCTTGGTTATGGTGTTTTAAGAACCTGCAACAGTTGGGCAGTGGTGGCGCACACCTTTAATCCCAGCACTTGGAAGGCAGAGGCAGGTGGATTTCTGAGTTTGAGGCCAGCCTGGTCTACAGAGTGAGTTCTAGGACAGCCAGGGCTACAGAGAGAAACCCTGTCTTGAAAATCAAAACAAACAAACAAACAAACAAAAAAAAACCCAAACAAACAAAAACAAAAAAACCCACAACAGAAACATAACAAACACATCTCATAAACAAATGAACAAAGGCATCGAGTGAGCGTGAAAGGGAAGCGATGGGTGCTGGAGCCCAGTCGACAGTGGGTGAATGAATGACATTCAGACTGAAAGAATGAATCTGAATCACCAGTGAACCCCAAGTGGAGCACACACAGGAAGAAACTGTGGCAGGACAGGAGATGGTATGAACAGGTGAACTAAGACGGAGGAGGGGAAGGCATTAAGAACTGGGTACCCATGAAAAATGGCTGCATGCTGTAGTGGTTTGAATACGCTTGGTCCGTGGGAAATGGCACAATTAGGAGGCCTGGCCTTGTTGGAAGAGGTGTGTCACTGTGTAGCCAGGGTTTGAGGTCTCCTCGTGCTCAAGTTCCACCCAAGGCAGAATGCCAGACTCCTAGCAGCCTTCAGATCGAGATGTAGAATTCTCAGCTCCTCCAGCACCATGTCTGCATGGATGCTGCCATGCTTCCCACCATAATGATAATGGACTGAACCTGTAAGTCAGCCCCAATTAAATGTTTTCCTTTATAAGACTTGCCTTGGTCATGGTATCTCTTCACAGCAATGGAAACTCTAATAGGACACAGAGAATAGGCACAAGCTGTCTGAATAAGTGACGAAGCTTGGATAAAAAAGTGCACAGGGAAAGATGGGAAGACACTTAGATATACAGACACAAAGCTGAGGGGTGTCCCCAAGGGACAGAGAAGATAAGCTAAAGAGTAACAATCCCCCCCCCCCAAAAAAAACAAATAAAGTGTCTCTGCCTTGACTCCGGGCTAAGGGCTTGGAGATGTGGTGGAGAAGCATGTCCTATGGCCACATTTTGGATTCAATAAGAATATTATTTAACTAACACCGGCTGCTCAGCAGGATTAGGCCTGGATGGAAGGGAAGGGCTAAACAGGACTGACAATATTGTTTTCCCAATTATGTCTGCAGATAATTACCTATTATGCAGAAGCCCCCAGCATGATTTTAATAATCACTGTTTAAATAACATACTTCCACTTTCTCTTTACAAATTAACCCCCAGGAAGTATAATTAATGCCCGCCCGAGACAGTTTGCCGTGTGGTTTGGGACTGAGAGATAGTTGGAATCTGCCTCTGGAGTCTCCGGGTGACACCACAGGATCAGGTGGATGGGGACAAAGCTCAAATCTGAGGACTCTGAACATGGGGACTTCTACATCTCTGACAAAGCAGTCGCTCTTTGGTATGAGACAAGGGTGGTCCCTGATTCCCAGGACATCACAATTTACATTAAGCCTGGATCTGGGTCTCCTTGTCATCCCTCACCTGAAGCCCAGATTCACCTGGCTCTTCAGTACCTAGTATGATTTTTGGTATACAGTAGGTGTTCAATAAGCATTGGTTTTTATCATGGTAGTCTCACAGCTTGCTGTGTGCTTTAGGGTTACCTCAGGTTGCCCCAGAACAGCCATGGTTTGATAAAAACACACTGCTCACATGTTCTCTGCTCTTGCCACACTCCTGTGTCTTCTGACACATCTTAGATTGTCACTCACCTCCTACCCCTGTGCAAGCCCTGTCCTGCTTGATGTGAGCTGTGCTTTTACCTCAGAATGGCAAATCTGACACATGAGCATGACAAACAGCACTGGGGCTGAGTGAGGCCAGAGGTACAACCAGAGAAGATGTGTCTCCCTACAGTGACCCTGACAAGACCCCAGAAAGAAGAGGTCAGAACCACAGGAGCCAGAGACATGCCTTAGAGTTCCCAGGCTAGACCTTCAGAATCTGGGGATCCAGGTCTCTTGCCAACACACTGAAAGCCATCTCTGCTGCCCATCACAGGATAACATGGGTGTCAGCAGGAGTCTGTGGTTCTGGGCTTGCATCCTGCCCCCTCAAGTCCAACTACTCCAGTCTGTCCATTTTATCTCTAAAGCTGGAGGCCACACCTAGCTCAGTGCCTGCTGGGAGGTGAAAATTGATTGTCCCCTCACCCAGGTGCCCCTCGTCACCATTCATTTCCCAGTCCATGATCCACCTCCTCATCGTGATGATCACCATTGTGATGGTTTGTATATGTTTGGCCCAGGGAGTGACACTGTTGGGAGGTATGGCCTTGTTGGAGTAGGCGTGGCCTTGTGGGTGTGGACTTTAATACCTTCATCCTAGCTGCCTGGAAGCCAGTATTCTGCTAGCAGCCTTCAGATGAAGATGTAGAACTCTCAGCTCCTCCTGCACCATGCCTGCCTGGATGATGCCATGTTCCTGCCTTGATGATGATGGGCCAAATCTCTGAACCTTTAAGCCAGTCCCAATTAAAACTCTTATAAACCCTTATAAGAGTTGCCTTGGTCATGGTGTCTGTTCACAGCAGTAAACCCTAAGACAGCCATCCAGTCAGACCTGCTAGAATTGGTGCAGATATTAGGAAGTGGGAGTGGCCAGTCTCAGAGAGGGCAGAGCCCACCATACAGGAGTGGGCAGAGCATGGATGTCATCTCTGCACAGAAAACAGGTGAAGGGGTCACAGTAAGTTAGTTCTGTGCCTGTGAACTTGACAACATGGATCCAGTGAGCTCAGGATAGACTTCCCTCTTTACAGTTAAACTGACATCTACCAGGGAATGAAGAACGGTGAAGGAACTCACCGTTTTCTGGCCCTTTTCCTGATTTTTAAAGCAGAATCTCACCGGCCTGACAGGTGAATGGAGTGTAGGCACCTGAGGAGCTCACAGACTCCAAACGGGGTTGGTCAAAACTTCTGTCCAACAGTTATTTATAGGAATAGAGATCAGCAGGGCATCTTAGAGTTTGCTCCTTGCCTCTCTGCCTCTTTGGGAAGTTCCCTAGTGGCTGCCTGAGACACTCAGACAATCCTCGCAGGTATAAAAGACAGCATGGCTGCAGAGAGTTTGTCACAGCAGGTGAGGAAAGGAAGCACACAAGGTCTATTTCTGACACAAGACCCTGGGAACAGAGCACTTGCTTACACTGTGTGACCCACAACAGTAACAGGGGAGTATCATCCTATTACAGACCAGATAAGGAAACTGAGGCTCACAGTGAGGCCCTTGGGCTACTGAAGTCATGCTACATGGAATCTAGAGGCACAAGGCAGGGTGCCTGCAGTAAGGAAGGTGGCATCGTACTGGAGACACAGATAAGAGAAAACGTAAACTATGTCAGAGCACTCTAGTGTTAGGAGCAACAAAGCCAGAAGTCAGGTGGTCTCCATTGCCCTAATGCAAAGCCTGTCCCTGTCCCTGTCCCTGTCCCTGTCCTGAGACCACCAGGCTTCTCAGAGCTGTGCTCTACTAGGGAGAGGCTCAGTGTGAAGAACACTCTTGCAAAGTTACAGCAAGTGGAGCAAGACCCAGGGATGCCTTTTGTCTCTTCCTCTACTGTGTCTTTCTAGCTCTCTGGCTCTCAACCTTGGTTTCTTCCACGCAAGGAGGGAACAGTGGCCTCTGTCACGCACTGTCGGGAAGGCTGTGTAAGCAAGAGTCAAGGACAGCAGCTGGTGGTAAAGCTTTGCCAGTTTTATCGGGCAAGCCAGAACAGCCTGGTGCTAGCGTGGTGACTGTAATGTGTTGTGGGCTGTTTTGGTTAATCCAGAACTAGATGCCCTTGTCCCAGGCAGCTGACCACTGGGGTTTGATGAGGGAATCGGTGGCTTTCCTGGTAAACAGAAACTCACCTTATGAGATTCCTTAGCAAAACTGAGTTGAGGTTTCATTTGGGGGTCCTGCTCTGGACTTAGCAGGCTGAGCATGGCAATAGCTGGCTACACTGAGGATTCCATGGCCACCATAGTGAGAGTGACAGGAGCAGGCTTTCAGATGGTTCTTACTTCAGTTAACACCTCTGACAGCATTTACACGGGGCAGCCTGAAGCCATATGATCAAACTTGTATCATCCCAGTTCATAGATGGAGAAACTGAGGCAGTGGTGGCGTTGGCAAGTTGTTCATCCACAGCCACGCAGAGGAGACAGCAGGCTTGATTCTGTCTTCTTGTACTGTGCTTCGCTGCAGGATATTTGATCACACTGTGAACCCCGAGATTGGAAAACCCTGTTTCCAGTTGTAGTGTGGCTCAGCCCTAGCACATACCTTTAATCCGATAGCATTCTGCATGTATACTGTAAACAGGATTGAATAAAGTCGGCCATAGGTCAAGAGGTGGAGCAGGTTAGCTGACAGGGAGTGAACATAGGAAAAAGACATAGAGGGTAAGAAGTCAGGTGGACAAATGGAGAGATACACAGGAAGTAGAAAGGAGGGACATTTAGCTTGAGGGTTTTTTGAGAAGGCATAGAGAAGGAGAGCTTTCCTTTTGGGATGTCAGCTATGCAGGGAAGTCAGCTGGGTGCTTTCTCTGCTTCTCTGAACGAGCAGGCTTTCACCCCCAACACCTGGCTCCCAAGCCTTCATTGATTTGCCCAAATGAGAGTATGTTAAAGCCAGCAGTGCCTTCAGTTACAAGGACTGTTCTTTTAAACTGCACTAATGGGTGTGTATGTGTGTGTGCATGTCCATGCATGTGGGTGTACTATGCATGTAAGAATATGCACGTGTGTACTGTAGTGTATCACACATGTGCATGTGTATTTGTGAATGGACATGTGTATGTGTACATGTATGTGTGCGTGTGTATACAAGCACACCTGAATGTGTGTGTGCGCATACGCATGCACACATGCACACACACACACGTACCATCCATTCATACTGTGCAGAATGTTCCCTCCTCTCACTCTGCTGGATTGGGAATTCCAGCTTCTATTCTCTTCTTTCATTGATCCACAGGAAAATCACCGGCCACCCACCCACTCCACCACCATACTAGCGAATAAATGCCTCTCTCTCTCTGAGCCACACAACCTGGAGAGTGTGTTAACTGTGATCTTTCCTTCCATCTTGGTCTTGTGGGACCTCAACTGCGTTGTCTGTTTACATTCCCTAGTTAGTTGTGATGATCATGCTGGTGGGGCTTGTTTCCCATGGCTAGCCCTGGAGTCCCTGTCTCCCTGCTCCACATTTTTGCTCCGGTTCCTTCCTCCCCTGTGAGATCTGTGTCTTTCTTCTGGATTTTAAAAACAAACTCAAAGAAGTTATGGCGCTGATCTTACTGTTGTCCCCTTCCCCCCCCCCCAACCAACATACACACACACACACACACACACACACACACCATGGTCATGTGCTGGCCCTCAGCCTTTTTGACAGGATGGAAACTTGAGAAAATGAGTCCTCCAGGAGAATGAAATTAGGTAGCTGGGGGCCTGCCCTTGAAGGAGATTCGGTCCCAGCCCCCCCCCCCCCCTCCTGACTGTTTCCTCTGCCATATACTCCATCCCCTCAAGGACACTGTCCCCCAAAAAAGCCCAAAGGCAGCAAGGCCACTCAATCACAGACTGAACCTTCTGAAATTGAGTCCACATAACCTTTTCTCCTTTAGGTTGTCTGCCTCGGGTGTTTCATTACAGTACTGGAAAACTAACTCATGCAAGCTTCCAAACAGGTCTTCACTGGACCGCATATTTCTTCCTTAAACAACACAGTATGGTGATTCAGTTGGCTCTAGCAAGTTCCTCTCCCGATTTCATTTGGAACAGAACACATCGCTCCCTGGCTCTCTGCCCCATACATCCCTGTGGACAGCCGGCTGACATCCTCGGTAGTGGGTCTGTCTCCTTGGACTCTGCACAGAGTTTCTCTGTTTTGGCAGCTCCACATTTGCCTGAGGCAGGTTTTCATTTCTTCTGTCCTGCTCAGGATTTGTAGACATGATTAATGTAGGAAGAGCTACAGGCTCCGGGCTAAAGGGACTACGTTTGCTTAATAGCATTAGCGCTATCATTAGTATTGGTTATAATTAATAAGCATCGGTAAGGACTTACTGAGTGCCGGGCCGGGCGCTATTGTAAGAGCCTTTAGAACCAACTTTTTTTTTAACCTGCAAACGGCCTCATGGGAAGAGCTGAAGGAGAACTAAAGCACAAAGTGAGCTCCCTGCAGGGAGGGGGCTGGGCAGGGGAGCTTGGTGCTGAGCCAGGCAGGTCAGAGTTCAGATCTTCCTCTGGTCCTTTATTAGCCAGGTAGCCTTGAACATTTCTCCTTTTTGAGCCTTAGCTTCCTACTCTGAGAAACATGGTGTGGGTGGGCACGGTGTTTGTGGGGCCAGGACAGAGCTGGGGCTAAGACAATCGGATACCCATGTTCTCTGGAGCTGAGGTTGGTGCCAAGTCCTGGCACGCATGGGACTGAGAGCTTGGGGAGCATGGTGGGTTTCTGGAGTGAGGAGCCTTCTATGAACTGCCAGGAGGCAGTGGGGCACAGAGAGCCCAGGACTCTGACATCCCGGTGTCATCTGTGAAGCCTGTGATGTCCCAGCAGAGATCAGAGGACAGAATGCCACCCAGAGCCTCTGTCCTCAGTGGAGCAGAGGCCAGCTGACAAGACCCACTCCCACACGAGCATCTTCATGACTTCTTAGTGGCATGTCTGCATCCAGCTGACAGAGCAGCTGGCAGCTAATTGTCACCTAAAACTGAGGGTCTCATTTCCAACCAGGTTTGCAAAAGCCTAGCACCTTTTATTTGATGAGACCTTTCTGAACCTGTCAGAGACACATTCTGTTTGGAAAAAGAATTTTAAAAAAAATACTCCTTTTCTGAGTAGATGTGTTTCCTTATCTGGTCTGGGGCTCTTCATAAGTAGCAAAATAACACACAGCACTTCAGGACAAAAGAAGTTACTATGAGTAGGGAGATGAATGAGGGTGTGTGTGTGTGTGTGTGTGAGTGTGTGTGTGAGTGTGTGTGTGTGAGTGTGTGTGAGTATGTGTGTGAGAGAGTATGTGAGAGAGTGTGAGTGTGTGTATGTGTAAATGTGTTTGTATGTGTGAGTGCGTGTGAGAGAGAGTGTGTGAGTATATGTATGTGTGTGAGTTTGAGTGTGTGTGTGTGTGTGTGTGTGTGTGTGTGTGTAGGATTAAGGGGCATGAGGCATAACCAGACCCTCTGGGAACAGCGGAGGAGGTTACTCCCACACACTCAGGTCTCCTGGCAGCTGGACCCTGCATGGAAGAGGACAGCTCTAGCTGTGTCCCAATGCCCCTTGAGCCTGAGAGGTATGTGGTTGGGCTTCTGCATTGTGCCCCCCCCAAAGGCCTCACCAGGGGCCAGACCAACATTTTAATCACAGACTTTCTTTTACTATGTCTGTTCCCAAATTCGGGATTTATTGTTTTTAGCCTGTTTCTTGGTCCCCAAGTATGGTGATGGTGGTGATGGTGGTGATGGTGGTGGTGCTGGTGCTGGTGGAAAGGCAGCTTCAGGGTCCCCTCTGTCTTGTACTTACTCAGATGGAAATAGTAAATGCTGGCCCTGGCTGGGCTGTCACACTAAGCACCTCACACACAGGCCTTCGATATTTCTACAGCTCTAGGAAGTGGGTGTGGTCACTAGCCACCCTCGCTCATTCTTTCAGTCATTCAAGGCCACACAACTCAGAAGTAGCCTCAATGGAGGGACTCATTGCAATCCCTGTCTGAGTGCCCAGGAAGTGTCCTGTGAGTGCAGTTCCCCCACCCTCTCACCCCTCAACACCCTCACCCCCAACCTCCCACCTCTCCAACCCCTCCCACCCCCACTGACTTACCTGACCATAAACCTCCCCACTAACATGTGTGGTCAGAATTCTTGCACCCATTTTACAGGTGGGGAAATGGAAGAGGCTCACGATCTCAAGACACTTGCCCACATCACACACAAAGTGATAGCTGGAGATTGGCCTGAATGTCTGCCATGGGGATTCCTGACTTCCCCTGGGCCATGCTCCACCTGTGAGAGGTGAGCGGTGCCCCCAGGTGAAGGAAGAACCCCCTCAGTACCCACTTAGTTATTGGTCATTAAAAAAAATAGCAGCAGCCCCCTCTCCTTACACCACACATTTAATTCTGGTCCTACCCCATGTCTAGCCACAATCCTTACCTGAGGGTCTGAGCTCAGAGAGGCTCAACAATCCCAGGATATCACAGCAAGGAATAGAAAAGCCCAAGCCAGTGTTCTAGCCATGGGCAGCATGGTAGGGCTCCTACCTTGGTCTTGGGAGAGCTAGAACTTGGCTGGAACTCCAGACTCTGCATTCCCATGGGTCCCCTTCCTGACCCTCTCCCGACCCATCCTCTTTGTCATTGCCATGCCGATGATATTCTATGGTCTTTAAACCTGAAGACAGGAAGCAGCAGAAGGAGGTAGAGCTTTGAGAAAGTCAAGGCTGGGGACCAGGATGTCCTGGGAGATTTTACAGAACCGCAGGAGGCTCTGCCCACAGAATGTGATGCTCAGGAAGAATGGCATGCAAAGATCAGCTTAGAAAGCCCCCTCCCACCTGTTGGAGGCCCAGGTGCAGGCACCCTGCACTGCCAGTAACAGACTGGTTTGCTGGTACCTCTCTTCTCTTTTGTCATATCCCCAGCTTGGGGGTGGGGGAAGAGGCAGGACAGAGCTTAGCACACAGGGGCTATCAGTGAGTGATTGGTTAGATGAATCAATGAATCTCAGTTTCTGCATCTAAAAGATGACTGCAGGATCTCTCTTAGCTTCCCCTCCCCCTCCACTTCTAAGGACAATACAGGGCACACCTGCAGGCTAGGCAGGGCAGCACAGGTACATCAGGGCCCCAGCACGGGTGGCCATCTGAGTGCCAGGCTCACAGTGCCTGCTCTGGGGGGGGGAGGGGGTGTGGCTGTGGGAAGCAGGCTTTGCATATGGCAATGTGTCTGTAAATATCATCAGATTATTCTCATCAGCATATGCTTATTGTCTGTCAAATGTACACAGTACGCATTATTTCCCCAAAAAGCAGAAGTTGCCAAGGATCTGACATCACCGGGGCCACTCGTTTTCATTCGCTGACTTGGGAGAGGAAGGACTGGCGGGATGGGGGAGTCTCCCCACAACACAGGCAGGTCCTGGGTCCCAGAGTTCTGGGAGAGACCAGAGAACTAGGCAGAGAGAAGCCATTCCAACCACCAGCTTGGCCCTATGGGACTGTCCTGGGGTAAGGAATGGCTCCCTGCTCACCTACCTAAGCAGCTCCAGCCAGGGCCCTGCATAGGGACAGAGTTCTGGACTCTGAACATGCCTGTCCTTCTGGACTTGGGGTCACCTCCCTTAAGCCCCAGTTTCCCATCTGTAAAGCAGGGGTGAAAGTACTCCTTTGCCCCCTAGAAGTAGGAGTTGGTAGGCTCATGCAGCCAGGACTCCTGAGAGAAGGAACTGCACATACTCCTGGACTCCTAATCCTTCCATGTTGCCTAAGGCTAGACAGAGTGGGAACCATGGGCCCATTTCACAGATGCACACAATGGCTGCACAAACAGCCCATGTACTAAGACCTGCACAAGACCCAAGATCACCTTCACAGTTTCATGTTAGATGCTGTCATGATCCTATAAGGGACAGCCATGTCCCAGCTGGTGGGCAGGCAGACATACAGAGTGCAAATCTCTAGTTCTAGGACTTAGACTTGTCTTTCAGCCCATATCTACATTCTTGGGACCACTCATCAGCCAACACTAAGGAAAGGTAGAAATGGCTGCCCCTCCCCAACTCCACTCACAGCAGCAGACACCTACCAGGTGAGAGAGACTTAGGGATGGGCCCACAACCTACATGGCCAAAGGGCATGAGAAGAAATTCTCAGCTGGTGAAAGGCCTTCTGGGAAAAAATTTTTTTTTCAGTTTCATTCACAGATTCTTTCTCAACTTAGATAGGAGGTGTGATGCTTGGAAGTGCACTAGCCATCTTGCAATCATAAGGCAACAAGCTAAAGACTAAAAGCCAACACAGACCAGGATAATAAAGCAGGAATAGAAAGAGCCAAGAGCTTTGTTGACATTCTTGAGCATGTGGCCAGGCTGGATGGCCACTGCCAATTAGTGGTTATCAGGGAGCACTTATGTCTTAGATATTTCTTTGCTCCTCTGTTCATGCTGCCCAGCACATCCCAAGTCAGGAAGAAGTAACTATGTGCGGAGCCAACCAATGCCTTTGCACATGTCACAACCGTTTGTCTGAGTACTGGGCTGTGAATACACACAGGGCTCTGTTGCTTAGATCTTTGCAGCTCTCCAACATCCTGTGAGCTGAGCAAGGTGGTGAATCCAGTTACCAGGATGTTGGTAATAGGTTGTTCAGTGTGAAGGTGGAAGACCAACCTGCAGACTGTTAAGTGCTGAGCTGAGATGCATGCTTGAGCTCTGACAACTGGGAAACTATGGGGTGGAGGGGTGCAGGTGGAGGGATGCGAGGGGGGAGGGCAGCAACAAGAAGGCAGGCTGTTTTGGTGCAAGTGTCCAGAGCCCTCTCCCTTCCCCAGACACTGAACTACGAGGCTGGAGCTCTCTTATGTTCTCCTGAGAGATTATCACAAGGAACCAAAGAACAATCGATCCCTGTAGCTGCACCTGCTCCGGTCTCCACCTTGGTATTTTGTAAGGGACAAAAGTGGGGAGGGGGTTTTGGGAGAGGGGCAGGGGGGGAAACAAGAGGGATATTGGGGCACATGCTTTTCCAAATGTCAGCGTCCGCTTTCTTGTGGAAACTGGATTAAAGGCTCGTTACAAATGTGTCTTGCCATCAGAGTGAGAGATCCGTCTCCCCGAACGCTTTGCTCTGACAGTCTGCGTCAAAGAGTTTGACAGAACTCATTTCTCCATCAGATGCATGAGATCAAGGTAGCAACAAAACCGTTTCTCGAGGAGCACTGGGGGGACTGGGGGGGGGGCTCACTTACCTTGATGGAAGGGGTGAGAATTCCAGTGGGAGCGTGTGGCTTGCTGCTTACTGATGCAGGGGACGGATGCTGCCAGAGCTCAGGGTCATTTTTCCTCTGGAAATTTCTCCATGTTTCAGGAGTGAGTGGGCAGGCAGGGACCAGACTGGAGGTGCCAGGGTACTCATCCGGGTCGTCCATGATCCGAGGAAGCCAGTACAGCCTTTGCCACTCATGTATCTCACCCTCAGTTTCTCCTCCATCACTGATGGACCCCTTCCTGCTGCTCCCAGGAGGTTCTGAGTCACCTTGTTTTGTCCCCACAATCATGAGCAACCCCAGCCACATCCAGAGTGGCCTCACCCACTTTGACCTTCAGAATCCTCCTCCATGGAGGTAACACACACCAGGGGACTGCAGGTTTTGTATATCCACAGGGATTTATGGGGGCACACAATAGGCCTTCAGCTGCTGGTTGTCTCCAGGAGACTATGTGGGTGGAAGGTCACTGGGTCAGTTTTCCCTCTGCTACTTTGTGAGTGGTTGGTGGAGACTGCCTCTGCAGCTGTTTGCTTTGACTGTAATGATTTTAGTTCCTTATAGAGATTTGGGTCCTGGTCCCTTGGCTGTTGGGCCATGTATAAGACAGCAAGGTGTCCCAGCAGAAAGCATGTAGGAATGCAAAGGGCTTGCCTCTGTTAGACAGTAGATAGAGGGGAGTGGGAACCTGGTATAACCTTCAAAGCCATGGGTCCCACGACCTGCTCCCTGTAGCTTCTTCCTACCTCCCATTGCCTCTAAACAGCACCATCCATGCCTGGCTCCATCTGTGGATTCATCCATCAAGATGGCCACAGGCTGGGTGATTCAGTCATCTTCAGGAGGGGACACCTCCAATCTAAGCTCCCACAGCCTCTGAGCCAGGCACCCAAGGGTTTGATTCTACCTCCCCTAATGGCGTGCTCTGTGTCACAGGATGGGGGTCTGCCCTTCTCTGTGCTGCAGCTTCCCCACTGGGAACATGGAGGATACCAACCTTGAATGGCAAGCACAGGTGATGCTCTCTAATGGTTGAGGAGGATGGCAGTGACACTGGAGGACACCGGCACAATGGGTGAGTTAGACAGCATTGCTGGGATGATGGCCATGGTGGTGACCATGATGAGCACGGAGACCCTTCCCTTGAATGAATGGTCACCACAGTCGTAGCAGCGATGACAACAGCACCTTGGGCTCTGTCTCAAGCTCAGGAAGCTCTGCTTTGAGACGCAGCAGTGACCTCTCCACTATGATTGCTGTCCTCTGTGCCCTGCCAAGACCCTCAGCAGCAGCACCCCAAGTCCTCAGCCAGAAGCAGCTGGCAGAACTGACTCTCTGTGCCCAGGGGCAATAGACTTCACACATGACCACCTTGGGTTCCCAGGGGGTGACCGAGAGCAGTTCCAAAGATCACCATGGTTCTTCTGGGCTAGTGATGGTTGAGCCTTCATTCTCCCTCCTCCGTTCCTAACTCCTCTCCACCCCTTCCCCAGGCCTCTCTCCTCTGCTTGAGAAGAAGCCTCCATTCAGGCCATTCCCTGAGCCCTGATTTCTCCCCATGGTTTCCTTCACTATTACTATTACTGGAGCAGAAGTTCCCCACACCTTGTACCAGAGATCAACACCTCTTGCGTTGTTGATTCGGTGTTCATTTGGGCAATGTAAATATTTACATTATATCCAAGCATACAGGACCCTGTCTTGGCAGTTCTTTACTTTGTAGTTTCCTGGGAGACATGGAGTAGGAAAGAGGCCTAGGTTTCTCTCAGTTCTGTGGGGCGGGAGTCAGTGGGCACCATGCAAGTGAGAGAACAGATGTGCGCTTGCCCATGAGGAGGCTTATGTATGTGCTTTAAAGAAGGAGACCAGAGGTCATCGTGGTAACCAGGTCACGGGGGGTGGGGGTGGGGGACCAAGGAGTTCTTGTCTGACTGGGAGCCCCTTCGAGTATTGCCCATGTGCCAGGTCCCCAATGTCCAGATTGATGAATTCATACACTAGCAAGTGACTTTGGAGGTCCCCTCTCCTCCCCAGCCTCTCTGGAATAAGGAAGAACTTGACAAGCATGAAGAACTATGACAGAGGTCTGCTCAGGACCTGGCCAGGCTGTATGCTCTGGGACCCCTGGAGTCCCTCCTTGCAAAACAACCTCACCCAGGGCAACTGCTGCCCAGCAGATCAGCAGGCCAGGAAGCACCAGCCACCTAGGAAAAAAGACAGCCAGGGAGGCAGTCACAGGATGAATCAAGTCTACCCAGGGGACAGGAGCAGAATCTCTATGTGGTCACAGCAGCCATCCCTGAGCAAGGTAGAGCAGGATGCCCAGTGCTTCAAGGGCAGAACCTCAGTTGTCTTTCCACAAACCAGGAAGCCACCAACAAGGGGTGGGGCCAGGAATTAAACCTAGGATGCAGTGGCTGCCAACAGAGCTCATGCTCACAGTCAAGGTGTTATGTTGACAGCCCACTTTCACTACCTGCAAAAGCCAGCCCTGTCCTGATATAAAATCCCAGACCATCAGAACTGAGGGGACGCTGGTCACTGTTAGCCCTGAGTTCCTCATCTTGGTGGCTTCTGACCACATACAGGGGCTAAGCCATTGAGATGTGGCTCATTGAAATAAAGATGTTATTATAGACCACTGCGGTAGCCCACGCCTTTAATCCCAGCACACAGGAGGCAGGAACAGGTAGGTGTCTACGAGTCCAAGGCCAGACAGCTCTACATAGGAAGACCCTCTCTTAAAAAAAGAGCAAAACAAACAAACAAAAGGCATGAGAGGTTAATGTGGAAACACCTGTACTTACCCTGTATAAGATTTTGCCGTCCCTATTCATACTCAACCACAGACCCAAAGGATTACGTGGAGAACTTCCATTAAAGTATCCCATATAAGTGACTCCTGAGTTTCCTTGCATGTCCTGATTTAAGTAGAGTCATGAAATCTCATAGGATTCTTGTCCATCCACCTGTGTTGGGAATGCTTCCCTTCTTCAATGTGTCCCCAAGGTGTATGCTGCCTCCTCCTAGTCAGTTAGTAGCTGTCACAGGCCTTGGGTGGAAGTAACCCTTCTCTTACTTAATAATGGCCCTTCGTGCCGAAGTCCCGCCGCTGCACTTTCCGTTGCTGGACAGACACCACAAAGAGCATCTCTCCGTGGAAAGGTAAAGGGAAGGGAAAAACTCCACACAAGATCTGCAGTGTGGGAGAGTGAAGAGAGCCCCTTGGATAAGCATTCTCTGGAATATTTTGATTTAATTACTCAGAGTAGTGGTGGCCCTCGACAGACCAGGAACAGTCTGGGCTTGGTAATTATCTTAGGAAGAAGATTTGCTTTTACATTGAGAAGCCCACTTCATCTGGGAGTTAGCCAATGGAAACCACAAATACCCTCCCATCCAAGGTCTGCCCCCTCCCTGTCTCGAGAGACTGCTCTTGAAGAAGGGTGAGATTTAGTAGATCTGGCAGCCTTAGGTGGGGAGAGATCACTCCTATTGCGGTTTGAAAGTAAGATGTCTCCCAGAGGCTCAAGTGTTTGAATACCTTGACCACTGCTCATGTACCATATAAGAAGTTGAAGAACCAGCAAGATCTTTTAGGGGAGAGAGCATTGATCTCACCGGTACTACATGCCATCATTATATTCAATTCGTGGCTTGACAAAGTTGGCTCGATTGTAGATCTGAAAGCTTGTGGGGAAACAGTAGATCAGGGACTGGTTAGCTGCAGGTTCAGGGGCCCTGGGTGTGTCCTGGTTAAGGGCCCAGGGTGTGTCCCCACAGGTCAGGGGAGCGCCCCATGGACTATGGGGGTCACATGACATGTCTAGTGAAGCAGAGATGCTCTATAGAAACCTGCCATGTGTTAGCTTTGTAAACAAGACTGCTGAAAAACTTGAGATCCTTGTGTGACTTCCTCCTGAATATGCTCCTGTCCCCAGCACAGAGAAGCTTGAGGTTGGCCTGGAGCAGTGGGTAGCTGAGGGGCTGAGTGTCCAGCAGCCTCGAAGTCTGCAGCAGGAAAGGAACCATCGAGGAATGTGGCTGTGTGTCAGAGACACCTGTGAGAAATGAAGGGACAATCGGAAGAGGGAGAAAGGAAATCTATAATCCCTCGGGGAGGGAGAGCCTCCATTTGTCAACTTCTCCTTTCTAAAAGTCTCGGTGGACACGAGGGCTCCTGAGCTCTTGACTCTGGACATGATGGAACTGTTAGTCCTCAGTCAGCAGGTCACAGAGGGAAGGAAAAGCCTGAGGGCTGTCCAGTGTGTCAGCAGTGGCCCAGAGTGCTGCAAGGCCCTGTCGCCGGGCCCTCTGCAGCTCTACCTATGGTTGCTGTGTGACCTTGGAAATCATCCTCTCTCTCTGGACCTCTTCTTTATCTTGTTCCTTAGAGACAGGGAGGGCCTTTCAAGGCCATTCACCTCTGGGTGGACGTTCAGGAGTCAAGGGGCAGGGTTTGGGAAGTATCTTGTTCCTTTTTGATTGATGGGAAAAAGAACACAACCTAAAGCAACTCGGAGAATGGAGGGTTTACTTCAGCTTATAACTGTAGTCCATTATGAAGAGAAGCCAGGGCAGGGACTGAAGGAACTGAGGCCATGGAGGAGCACTGCTGACTGGCTTGCTCTCCCTGGCTTGCTCAGCCTGCTTTCTTATACAACCCAGAGAACCACATGTCCAGGGGTGATACCACCCACAATGCTCTGGGCCAGCCCACATCAATCATTAATCAAGAAAATCTACTAGGTGGATCTCTGTGAGTTTGAGACCAGCCTATTCTACTCAGTGCATTCCAGGACAGCCAGGGCTAGCTACACTGAGAAACCCTGTCTCAAAAAAATGAACAAACAAACAAAAAAGGAAGGAAGGAAGGAAGAAAAAAAGAAAGAAAGAAATCAAATTTCTCCTTTCACTTGGCACAGTCCTTCCCCTTTATCCAGACTCTTGGGTTCCTTGAGTGCCCTGGAGCCTCCACCTTCGAGGACCACCTGTCAGTTTCTGAATCAACACACTCTCTTAGCTGCCACAGGGGCATTGCACTTGCTGCCCTTGTGGCCTGGAGGAGACAGCTCTATCTTCTGTGGGGTAAGTGGACCATGCCACCAGACAGAAGCTCTAGTAAGATTGAAGCAGGTTCAAAATCCCCAGGAAATCTCATAATTGAGAACGGCATGCGTTGGAACCAGCTCACTGCCTGGGTCTATCTGTCCTGGAACATGTAACCACAACACCCCACTGAGATGGCCACGAGAATCAGTCACAGAGGGATAACACCTGAAGTCCTTCCCCATGCAAATAGAGCATCCCTAACATCTCAGAGTGAATCAATGGGAAGCATCTACCCCTGGATCCCTCCTCCCCCCTCCCCAAGTGCTTATAAGGTCCCTATCCACATAGAATAAAGTTCATGAGTTATTTCACCAAGAACCATCTGGGAGTGGCTGTTTTATTGAGCTGTGTGACTCCAGAGAAGGGTTTTCTCTCTGGAAGCATTCATCGCTGGACCTTGGCTCCACCCAGCAGGCCCGGTTCCTGATCTGCAGCTTACCACTGTGGCTACTGGCTACCCTTTGCTGCTGGTTGCAATCACATCTAGCCACTTGCTTAGTAGCTCCAGGTACCGCTTCTGGCTGCTCGCCACAGCTAGATGCTACTGTTGCCATAGCACTGGGGCTGCAATGGTAGCACTAGCTGTAGCTGGAGAGATCTGGCTGCCTGCCCCACCCCAGCTTCCCCTCTGAGAGCTATAACACTTTGGCCATTCTGGCCAGGCCAGAGCCCTGCAGAATGCTTCATTCTGGTCAGTCTCAAAATCCTTGGATTGCGTCCTGTCTCCTTGTAATCCTAGTGCCGTAGATGTGGAGACAGGATGATCCCTGGAGCTTGTTAACCACCCAGTCTAGCTTATCTGATGAGTCCCAGATTTAATGAGAAGTCCTCCCTCAAAAAAAAAAAAACAATGTGGGAAGGTCTGAGGCTTCTGAAGCTGATCTCTAACCTTCATGTGCACAAGTACACAGACACACACACACAGAGAGACACATGCATGCACGCATGCACGCACGTGAGTGCACACTTGAGGTAAGGCTTGCTTAAAGGAAAGACACACAATCTGAAGAGACAAAGTCACCATCCGTAGGATGGCACACAAGTATTCCTGGTATGAAGGTGATGCTGTTTTTATAATTAAATGGTCCAGAGAGAGAGCTGTGCTAACATGCCTTTCATTCACCTGAGGCAGGATCTCGTTACACGGCGAAATACTTCTTTCTGGAAATCAATGGAAGCCCATGGGAAGAATTACTAGCTAAATAATGAGAGCAGATGAGTCAATAGACCCCAGTGAGCAGCTGAGGGGAGGCCACAACTCACTCCTGATTACAAGGCCAAAGATACCACATTGATAACATGGTGACGCTGAGCTACGGGGAAATGTACAAATTCTTAGAAAGGCAGGAACCGACATAACGGCAGACAAATTGTCTGGGCTACATATTTTCCATTCACAGGACTGAGTCTGGGGCAAGCCTCTGCCACCCATCTTAGGACTGGACCCTACCTGCTGGAGCTATGCTTTCCCAATGGCTCTTCCCCAAACTGCTGTGGTCCCCGCAGAGCACGTTTTAGCAGTTTACAGAGCAATATCTGAGTGCCCACTACCTCTCCCACAGCATGTCCATGCCTGATACCCCCACAGCACACGTCAGTTTGCAAAGTTAGATGATACGCCTCCCCGAGTGAGGGCTTGGGGACCACTTCCACCATTTTCTAGATGACTCTAGGCAGGGTATCTCTCTTGTGTGCCTCACTTTCCCCATCTGTAAAATAAGACTGACAGTGACCCATGGGGTATCTGTGGTGTCTGTCCTGGGAAAGCACATGGTGTAAAGCCCAGTGAGAAGAGAGTCCTCAGTTACACTAGAGTTCTGCAGCTTCCTTCCCCTTTACAGAAGGAGGAAACTGAGGCACAGAGAGGGGAGGCTGGGAGCTGCATGGCCAGTGCTATCACCTCCTCTCTACTGTCTCTTAGCTGAGGAGAGAGACTAAGAAGAACATGGGCTCCTGGCTCTTGTCCCTGTTTGTGGAGCCTGAGAAAAAGGCATTGACGCTGGCCACACCCCCAACATGGCGCTGAGTGCTGGCATCACAAAGACAACTCTGTTCCCTCCTTGCAGTAGAGATGAGAGTCCAAGGTCTTGCAGATGGCAATGTCAAGTCAGCTCAGTACCTGGCATCCATGGCTGTCCATGACCTAGACCTCCACCAAGTGCAGTCTGTCACAGGTGAAGACACTGAGGTCAGGATGGCTGTGGGATCCTCCCAAGGTCCCACAGAGTCATCCAAGGGATGCCATTACCCTGTGACAAGGTAAGCTATCTCCCCTCCATTCCCTATCCTCAGAGCCTTGGGTGGATGGGTGGGGTAGCCTGAACTGCTGGAGGAGGAACATGGGGGAACAGGAGGGTAGACTGGGTCTGTAGCCTCTTGACTTCTGCAGTTGCTGGAATTGTTGCTGCTTCCAGTCCCTGTGCTAAGCCAGAGCCTCCTCAGAGATCCTCAGAGATCAATCTTCATTTCTCTCTGACCTTGGCATCAGCAGAACCATGTATCTACCTTGGAAATAGAAGCTTCCTCTTCACAGGATTTGGGGGGAACCGCATACAAATGGATGCTTCTTCACCTCAGTTATCACTCCTTCCAGGGTCGAAGGTCACATCAATAACTCCTTCTTGCCTCTAGCCCACTACAGAGCTGTAGCCAGGCTGTCTCAGCTTCCTCCCCAAAATCAATGATAAAGCCAGCTTCTAAATTCTCCATCAGCTTAGAGTTTATAAACCAAGGCCTTTTATACACTCCTGCTAGACTAGCAGGGGCCCTGAGGAGAGGCTATCCTGGACTCTCTATTGCCCTAAACCCTGTCCAGGGCTAGGGGTTTGACAGGGGCCACCTGCCTTGCTCAAAGAGTAATGGCCCAAACCACCAAGCATTGTTGTCCCAAATGCTTTGGCCTTCACCAGTCTACCCATGGTGGACACTCTTACCTAGGAAAAGCCCAGTAGCCTAGGCGAGAAGGTTTCAGGAGAGTAGAAAGGCTTCCTGGCTTAGAACTTCCCCCAGGAAGGTCTTGTTTGGGTCGTACATGTCAAGCTCCAAAGACATTCAGTTCTCAGGCTGCTCTCCTCCGAGTTCATGGATTTACAGTCAGGAAGAAGTAGAACACATCTCCAGACTCCCTCCTGGTAGCATTGTGACAGTGAGAGAGTCAGCCATGGAAGCCACGTACACCATTCTGGAGGCCACAGAAGGAGCAAGCTCAGGATGGAGCTACTGTGTCAATGTTCTCACCACGGATACAAAACCAGAGGGTTTGAGGCAAGGGGTGTGTGCAGAGCAGGAGCCAAGCCTGAAGACCCCATGTCCTGGGATATTCTCCAGCCCCTTCACAGTGTGCCCAACAGGTAGGGGACATCGTATGCTTCCGTTCTTCACAGCAGAAGCTGGCAAACTGCCCCCAGCCATGACATGTTTCCTCAGGGGGTGAGGGAGTCAATAAGCAGAAGCCAGAAAAATTAACCAGGCACTGGGCAGTTAGGATGTGTTAAGATCTTCAATGGTGCTTGCTGAGCCACAGTGGCCTCCCTGCCAGTGAAGAGGACCAAGGAGTCACATACATCACCGAAGGCACTTAGCCCAAAAATCCAAGATCCAGCGTGAGGGAGAGGGTTACCTGAGAGTCTAATGAGCATAATTCCTCAGTGGATCCGTGGGTAATCTGAGGCGCGCGCGTGTGTTTGTGTGTGTGTGTCTGTCTGTCGGTGTGGTGTGTTTGTGTGTGTGATGTGTACATGTGAATTTTTGTGTATGCATAAGAGTGTATGTGTGTGTGGTGTGTGCATTTGAATATGTATATCTTTGTGTGTTTGTGTGTGTGTGAGTCTGTCTGTGTGTGTGTTTGTATATGTGATGTGTACATATGAGTTTGTATGTATATTTGTGTGTATGGTATATGCATGAGTGTGTATATCTTTGTGTGTGTGTGTGTGTGTGTGTGTGTGAGAGAGAGAGAGAGAGAGAGAGAGAGAGAGAGAGAGACCCAAAAACACACAGGTGGGCTGGGAACAGCAGCCCTCAAATGGTCATATAGGAAAAATGATCTTTAGCTTCTGATTCCCCTGCCTCCCAAATGCTAGGATTACAGTTATACCCCACTTTGCCCATTAGAGACTTAGAGAGAACACAGTCTGCCCAAGGATGAGTGCAGAATTGACATCATTCCTGAGCACTCAAAATGCCACTGTCATCTAACTGTCCCAGCAGAAACTTCTGTGCTCAATATTGATAGGGCTCAAGTGTCACTCACAGTGAGTACAGAGTTAGAAACTTGCTTGTGGTGTCCGTTCAAAGTAAAAATGATGCCCCTTGTGGGGACGTGGGATGGTGAGCTCCCATGCCCTTAACCTATAAAACATGTAACCCACCTGTACTGGATGGTTTTGTGTGTCAACTTGACACAAGCTGGAGTTATCACAGAGAAGGAGCTTCTGTTGAGGAAATGCCTCCATGAGATGCAGCTGTAAGGCATTTTCTCAATTAGTGATCAAGGGGGGAGGGTCCCTTGTGGGTGGTATCATCCCCAGGCTGGTAGTCTTGGGTTCTATAAGAAAGCAGGCTGAGCAAGCCAAGAGAAGCAAGCCAGTAAGCAGCATTCCTCCATGGCCTCTGCATCAACTCCTGCTTCCTGACCTGCTTGAGTTCCAGTCCTGACTTCCTTTAGTGATGAACAGCAGCATGGAAGTGTAATCAGAATAAACCCTTTCCTCCCCAACTTGCTTCTTGGTCATGATGTTGAAGCAGGAATAGAAACCCTGACTAAGACAGCAACCAACTTTTCTGTTGCTCTCCACCTTATTTTCTGAGACAGAGTTTTATACTGTACCTGGAACACACTGATGCCGCTAGGCTGGCTGTCAATGAGCCCCTGGGATCAGCCTGCCACAGACCCACACTACTGCAAGCTTTTAATGTGGATACTGGAGATCCAAACTCAGGGTGCAAGGCAAGCACTGTGCTGGCAGCTAACTGCAGCTCCCACCTTTTCGCTGACCCCTCACACCTAGGAGGAAGGAGATTACCTAACTGCAGCCCACGGTCCTACAGAAACACAGAATGGGATTCTTCCCTGAGGTTCATTCTCCCCCCTCCCCACTGCCTCCTCCACGGAGCTGAAGCATGTTGGGTTCTGGGAGGGGAAGCTAGGAACTCAAGACACATGTGTCTGTGGATCCCCTGTTGAGGAAGCCTGCAATCCCAGCACTCTGGAAGCTGACAAGGAAGGACTGATCCAAGTTTACAGGAGCCCAAGACAGCTGAGACTACACAGCAAGACTGTTTCAAAAACAAAAACAGGATTCTCTGAAGAAGAATCCTACAGCCAGAAGAAGAACTGAGGAAATCCAAGCCCCAGAACCTCCAGATGCATTTAACCGCAAGCGCACTAAACATTAAATCCAGCCTGATTAAAATTAATCTTCACACCGAAAACCTTTTTTTTTCAACTCAGTCCCTATTACTAGCTACCACATGTCTGGCTTTCAACAAAAATCACAGGAGATGGCAAGAGGGAAGGAAAAATGTGGGTAAGAAGAAACAAAGGGAGCCTAAGAACTAAGAACGAGGCTCAGAAACCATGTAGATTTGAGAACTGTCTCAACTCCAATGGATGTGTGAGGGCTCCAGGGGAAAACACAGAGAGAGAGCAAATGGTTGTTAATTCAGGAAATAGGCAGACAGTCAGAGGAACTGAAGGAAAAGCTAGCATTGAGAAGGTGTTGTAAAAGAAATGGATGCTGTGCACAGAGTCATCAATAGACTGCGTGTGGCCATAGAACAGAGAAGAAGATGGCTCCTGACAATGCTCTCCCACCGGAAAGCAGAGGGAGGCGGCGGTGTGTGTGATACAGCAGACCACAGTCTGTAAGCCCCCGAGGGTGTTTCAGAATACCTAGTGAGCTTCCTCGTATCTAGCAGAGCCAACCAGAGAAGACAGGAAAGAGGAGAAGCCATGACTAGCCAGGAATTGTCCAGGGTTCTCAGCAGAGAACCAAAGCACTCCCACTGATAAAGGACCGTCTCTGTGAACATTGGTGCTAGGCGATTGGGCACCTGCATTTTTAAAATGGAGCTGGGCACATCTCATATCAACCACACACACAAAAAAAAATCTCAACAGAAAACACAACAGTTTCAGTAGAAAACATAGGTGGCTTTGCTTTTGGTAGTGGGTGAGGATTTGTGCATGCATGCTTATGTGCATTCGTGTGTGTGTGTGTGTGTGTGTGTGTAGATGTGCATGTGGGAGTCAGAGGTTGACACCAGGTGTTCTTAGATTTGAGACAGGGTCTCTTACTGGACCAAGTTCATCAATTCAGCAAGACTGGCTGGTCAGCATGTCTTGTGTCCACCCCACCCCAGCACTGGGGTTAGAGATGTGTCCCACTGCACCAGAGTTTCCTGTGGTTCAAAGATGTGAACACAGATCCTGAAGCATTCATGACAAGCACGTTACTAAGTGAGCTGTGTCCTCAGCTCCTGCTAGTGAGTTTTATATACAAGATTAAAAGCCTGATTCGGGAAAGGAAAATCAATTGATGTTGACCTTTCCTAAAATTACATTTTTTTCCTGCTCTCTGAAAAGGGGTTAAGAGGATCAGCAGATAAGCCAATGGCTGGGGAGAAAATATTCACCAACCACACCTGATTAAGGACTGTTACTGTTACCCAAATGTAACTGTGACAGTTCTGAGGGGAAGGGTGTCCTGGCAGCGGGAGCCTAGGAAGACCACCTAGGAAGACCTCACAGCAAACCACCGCCACACAAGCACTGGGAGAGACACATAGGGTGGCTGCCTCTGCTAAGGCAAGAAGTAGCAGCGAACTGAGTTGGAAGCAGGCTTTATATATGGCTTCTTGGTGAGATCTGTGGTATTTCAAGACAAGCCTGGGTCTCAGTGATTAGTGTGGTTTGGGGCTCCGGGTCTGGTGGGGTTTGGTGAGTTTTCAAGCCCAGAAGTGGGCCCGGACCTTTTACCCTACACAATTAACAGTAAGAAAAATTTCCAGTGAAAATATGAGCAAAAGATCTGAACACTCCTCGACAGAGAAGATAAATGGAGAGTGAAAAAGCCCTCAGGCAGATGTCCTGTATCATTCCATAGATGGGTTGAAAACAGAAGCAAGGAGACTCCACTGGAGTCTGTGATGGTTTGTACATGCTTGGCCCAGGGAGTGGCACTATTAGGAGGTGTGGCGTTGCTGGAGTAGGTGTGTCACTGTGGGCGTGGGCTTAAGACCCTCATCCTAGCTGCCAGGAAGTCAGTCTTCTGCTAGCAGCCTTCAGATGAAGATATAGAACTCACAGCCCCTCCAGCCTAGATGCTGCCATGTTCCCACCTTGATGATAAGGGACTGAACCTCTGAAACTGTAAGCCATCCCCAGTTAAATGTTGTCCTTATAAGAGTTGCCTTGGTCATGGTGTCTCTTCACAGCAGTAAAACCCTGACTAAGACAGAGTCTGATGACAAAGTAAATAAGCTGGAAGGCAAACCTGCCTCAGGGGTTAGAAGCTCTGGCTGCTCTCACAGAGGACCTGGGTCCTTCCCAGCACCTATGCTGATTAGCTCCCAACCCTACTTAACCACAGCTCCAGGAGATCCTGGTGCCCTCTTCTGGCCACTGAGGGCATTGTACTCACAGACCCAAAACCCATCCCCAATACATATATTTTTAACAACAAAAGGGTGGGTTTCTTGTTTGTTTGCTTTGTTTTAAAGAGGAAGATGATAGAACTCCTGGCTGCAGGATACAGAGCAGAAGATCTCTAGCTCACACAAAACAATGACATTTTCAGGAAATAAAATGGTTTGAACTGAGGTCATTATGTTAAGTGAAATAAGCCAGACTTGGACAAATAATGTTTATCTCAAACATGGATCCTAGATTTAAGGAAACAGGTGTGGTGACAGATACCTATATTCCTTACATTCAAGAAGCAGAAACAGGAGGATTGTCACAAATTTAACTCTGATCTAGTCTCCCTTAGGGGGAGAGAGATCAGTTCTGTGACTGTGTGACTTTTGGAATTCTGGAGACTTTTCAGAGCATATATAAATTCTAGGGCTCTAAAAGAGGTGGTGGGGTGTTGTTGAGGTATTGTTTGGTGGTGTTTGCGGTCTGTGAAATAGTCTTGTGGAAAGAAACAACAAGAAGTTAGGTATCCTGACAGAGCAGAGCAAACTTGCCCCAATCACTCCAAACAACAGGAATGGTCTAATAACGCTGCCCCCTTTCTGACCCCTGACTTCACTCAGGGATCTTTCCTTTCTTCTCTATTCTTTTTTTTTTTTCTTTTTATCTAGTGTTAGGGGGTTGAAAGGGTGGAAGGTAAGGAGTAGGGAACCAAGCAGAAGAGGGGAGTCTCACAGAGGGGGAGGGGAAGGAATGAGAGCAGAATATATTGACACGTGCCTGTGAAAAGGCCATCATGAAACCTGTTACTTTGTATGCTAACCTAAAAAATAATTTTTAAAATTCCTGTTGCAGTGGCTACAGGATGCTACCCACGGGTCTTACAGAACAAAGAGCAAACACTAAAGTGTGCCAACTTTAAAAAAAAAGTATTTAGATGAGGAGAGAGTCGGGAGGGAGGAAGAAGAGCCTTTAATGTAACAGTCTGTGTTGCAGATGAGAAACTAGGGAAGGGTTTGAAGGGCCAGGGCAGGAAGCAAAACAGTTGCTTCCCACAACAGGGGTAGGGGTGGGGAGCAGGGGAGGAAGGCTTTGGCATCTGGTGTCCTTATGAATCTACTGGACTTGAGCTATTAGGTAATGCCAGCAGGTTATGGGAGTGTGCTCAGCTCAATTTCTCCATTCATACACAACTCAGGATCCCATGTCTAGGGAATGGTATCACCCATAGTGGGTTGCTCTTCCCACCTCATTGCTATCAAGATAAATTCCACCCAGATCCACCCACAGGTCAATATGATCTAGATAATCCCTCTTGGAGACTCTTCTCATAGGTGATTCTTGATTGTGTGAAGTTGACAATTAATCTTTTAATCCCAGACATGAAGTCATTGTAGTATTCTTGCATACAGTCATTGTTACCAGAGCCTGCTGCCAAGTGGGGTTGTCAGCTTGGGTGTCTGGGTCCCTCTTCTGAGACTGATTCCCACACTCCTGATTTTACCTCTCGTACTCAGAGTTTCTAGGGAGGGATAAAGGGAAAAACCTTGACCTAATTTTTTCTTTAGAAAAACCTAGTGAGTTTATCACTTGTTCATTCACCCATTTGGGTGAGCAAAACCCACAAATGGACATCAATTCCTCTGGGTTCTGCCTTCTGTCAGATTCCCTCTGAGCTCCCAAGGGCACCATGAGCACAAATTCGTGTTGCTGTCTACTCACTGAAATGGTAATTTTGCAAAAGAGAGTTTATTCACAGGGTGGCCAAGCATGGAGAGAAAGACTCAAGGCTTGGCTAAGCCTCCCCAAGCATAGGGATCAGGGTCACTTAGAGGATGGAGAAGCTGGTGTTTTAACTCGGGGGTGGGGGGTGGAGGGGGGTGGTGGGGTGGCGGGGGGGGGGAGAGAAAGTGAGACCAGCTTGTCCAGTCTTCATGCTTTCTGTTCCACGTGTTCAGACAACAGTGTCTTCAGCATGAGCCAAGGGTGGAGGGCTTTACCTCCTGATGTGAAAGGTCACCTGCACAAATGAAAAGTTTGAACAAAAGTAGCCTTCAGTCCCAGAAGGTAACCTAGGCAACCGTTGTCCTCATGACAGCACTTCAGAAGTGTCACCCAGCAAAGCTAGCAAGAGACTAATAATAACTTGTTTGGCCCCGAGAGCGACAGAAGCAGCGATTTTCAAAGCCAACTGACAGCAAGTGACACTGGAGGCCTTATTGGGGTCTGGGTTAGTTTCAGAACTACTGGCAGCTTCACAAGCTTCCTGCCCTTCAGCAGCCTCCACCGCCACAACACAGAAGCCACAGCAGCAATTAGCCCCTGCGGCTTGCTGCTTTCAAACACGCATGGGCTTGGCCATTTCTCCACACACATTTCCCAGCTCAGGGCTCACCACGGTTGGGGGTCATAGCTGATAAGGGGCTAGAAGGTGAATATATAGGGGTTCACCTCCTTTTGCTTCCCCTCTGGGATCCTGGCTGAGGAAAAGGACCCTAGAAGCAAAGGTTAGAGCTGTATAACCCATTCTGTCTGTGTTGCTCCCCTCTCCCCTTCACTGCTGGGACTTTCAACGCTGTTATAATTTTTTACATTAATTGAATAATTCATTTTACACTAATTAATTGATAAAATAATTGTCGTGCTGTGATTAAATACAGGGCTTTGTACATGCTAAGTCAATACACTAGCCCTTGAGCTACATCCCCAGCCCTTCATGTTTGTTTGTTTGTTTTTTGGTGACTCCCAGTCGTGGGGGTTGGGGTTGGAGTGGAGACCTATGTTAGCTCTTTCCTGAGGCACAGTGGAGTATTTACTGGAATTACAGAGTTCCCTGAGAAAGAAGGGGGCTGTCTCTCTGGATGACCTCTTGTCCCTCACCCACAGTCTCCCAAAGTCCTTGTCTGTTCACTTGCCCTGCCACTGAGACCCACCCCCTCAAGAAGTCCCAGAAATATTGCTCAAGCATCCATGGAATTCTGTGGCCTTCCCATCATCTACAGAAAACTCTCTCCCCCTCTGCCCAGCCTGCCCTGGGAGCACAAGATTCTCCCAGGCTTCTCTCCACACCTGCCCTAGTGGACAGCTGTGACCAACCTCCGACTTTCGGAACCCTCAGTTTCCTAGGCCGTTTACTCCAGTGACGGTCTTCTTCAGTATCCTTCGGAGAAACTGAGGTATGGACAAGATAAATTTAAAATACAATGTAACAAAACCAAAGTTTATTGTCTGGAAAAGAAATAGAAATGGAGGAGGGGGCCATAAAAGGAAGGACAGAGAACAAACCAAGACACATGCCATAGAAAAGGGAGTCCACTCCAAAACCTGAGATGCTTGAAAAGAAAACTGGATGCAGAACGCAGTGCCAATAAGCTCTGGATTTCAGACCCCCTGAGTGCATTCCTGGATTAAAGTGTAACCATCAAAACCAACCCCAAAAGAAAAATTTAAATTCTCAAAAATTTGAAAACCACTGAAGAAATTGAACCAATCAGTACAGTTTCTTACAAACTGTATCTGTCTGTGTCTTAGCGAGGGCTTTCATTGCTGTGAACAGACACCATGACCAAGACAACTCTTCTAAGGACATTTAATTGGGGCTGGCTTACAGGTTCAGAGGTCCATTATCATCACGGATGAAGCATGGCAGCGTCCAGGCAGGCATGGCACTGGAGAAGGAGCTGAGAGTTCTACATCTTGATCAGAAGGCAGTTGGGAGAAGACTGTCTCATGGGCAGCTAAGAGGAGGGTCTCTTCTGCACAGGGTAGAGCCTGAACCTTAGAGCCTGCCTACACAGTGATACACTTCCTCCATCAAGGCCACGCCTATTCCTACAAGGCCACACCTCCTAATAGTATCACTCCCTGTGGGCAAGCATTCAAACACAGGCATCTATGGGGGCCAAACCTATTCAAACCACTAAGGGATTCTGAAGCCATAGCTATTTGTTAACAAAACCTTGAACCAAGGTCAAACCAGAAGTAGAAATGGGAAGAGCAGACTCATTTAAAAATGTAAACACCAATTGCCTTTTAAAAATTAATAGGAAGGGGCTGAGCTGCAGAGACTGTTCAACAGGTGACAACACTAACCAGACAAATCTAAGGAGCCAATGACCATGGAAGCCATTTTTAAAAGCCAGAGATGGAAGCTAGTATTGGGAGAATGGCCCGGAAGAAGCTCATGGGCCAGCTAGATCACACTGCATGGTGATAGAAACAAGAAAATCCACACCTCAGCCAGGTACTCTGAAAAGATGTCCTCTGACTGCCAGATCTCTACAGCAGCAGGAGTGTGAATGTGTATGGTTGTGATCCATCATGTAGGTTCTGGGAAGCAAACCCAGGTCCTCTGTTGGAGCAGTGAGTGCTCTTAACCAGCAGGGCCTCACTTCAGGTTCATGAATAAACATTTTTAAAATAAACATGAAGGGCTGGGGACCAAGCTACAGTATTGGCCTAGCATACACAAGACCCTGCACTCAATATCAGCACTACAATTACTTTTCAATTAATGAATATAAAATTAATTATTCAATTAATGTAAAAAATTATAATAGCTCTGAACATCGCAGCAATGAATGAAACAGGTAATCGATCACAGAGGCTTCCTTCTGCCCGGAATGTGGTACACGGGTAGCAGAAATGCATTTGGGAAAGTAATTTGTCACATTAGGGAGCCTTTGAAAACCAGATGCTCATCTGAACGGGTGCAGAAAAGATGTTTAACCAAACTGTCATCCATTCAGGCCCAAACTCCAGCGAGCTTGGAACGACTGAAGTGGAGGGTGTTGCAAAGAAGAGCAAACAGAAAGGCTCCCCCTCTGATCCCAGGAAGGAGGCCAGGATGACAAGGATGACAGTCATCAGGAGGTCCTCTCTAGAGCAGGAGACAGAAAGGTGCGTGGCTTGGGGAAGAAGAGGCAGATCTCGTCTCCTTGGAATGCCAAAGAGTCCACAGAAAATCAAAGCACTTTGAAAATGCTCCCCAGGCTTGTGAGCAGTGTGTGGAAATAAAGCTGCGTCTCAGAAAGAAAATTATAACCATTCCAAAACAAAGACTATATCTAACTAGAGTTGTTACGTTCCCTAAAGAGAAAAATGACTGTTGATCTGTATGGGCGTGGTAAGGGTGGTTGGTGCTGCTTTGTGCGTGGGCGCTCTCCCTGTTCCTCTCTGCTGAGGATTTCCTTTCTAAAGGAGAAACACTAGGAGATGGCAAGCTGGCTCATGGGGTAAAGGCGCTTGCAGCTAAGCCTGACAACCTGGGTTCAATCCCAGGACCCCACATGGTGGAAGAAGAGAACGGACTCCTGCAAGTTATTCTCTCATGTCGTAAAGTGTGCTAAGGCACGCATACTCACACATACACACACACACAAACACACACACACACTCAAAATAATGTAATATTTTAAGAGAAATATATTGTGTCTGCTGACTGAAAGATCTTATTTGCATAGTGAACTTTTCAGACCCTGTCACTCTGTGACCCCACCCCCAGCCCCTCCTACCACTCATAGCTCGGAGGGGAAGCAGCCTGTAGGATACTGGCCTGGGGTTGGGTCTATCTTGGTTTTCAAAACCTTTGCTTTGCACTTGCTGGTCTTGGGGCTCTTTGTCACAGCAGCTATAGGGAGAGTCACTGGGCCTTCTGCTAGGAGCCAGGGCACAATGACATACCAGGTAGCTACAAAACTTGTCTCCACAGACCCCCTGATGTGGGAACATCCAGATCACCCAGCTCACACCACTGGAGGGCCTGTGCACTGCCCATCTGGAGTCCTAGTGTCTACCAGGGTCCAGGACTGCAGTAACCGACCTAGCCCAGCAACTGAGGCTGTGGAAGAGAGAGGAGAGGCCACAGGGAAGAAGACTCTGGGAAGCTCTGAGGACAGGACTGCCAAGTCCGTGGTCTCTGAACCCCACTCTGTGCTCTGCCATCCTGTCTCCTCTGTCTCTTCCACTTTCTGCACAGAAGCTTCCATTTCTCCCCCTGCACCACTGGGAATCAAAAGCTGGCAGCAGCCATTTCCAGCCTGTTGATCCCAAAGATATTAGGGAGCCTTCCCTAGCAGCTACAGGAGAAAGCCCAGAGAGGGACCCAGAGGCTGAATTGCACGCTCATGCATGTGCGCACACACACACACACACACACACACACACACACACACGCATGCCCGCACGCACACAAACAAGAGAGGAAGGTCTTCAGGACTGCAGAGCACACAGTAGACAGTGGCAACTACAGAAGTGGGTAGAACCTAGAACAAGCTGTCCACACAGCAATACATTTTCTCCATGCAACCTGCTTGACTCTAGCAGTAAGAAAGCCCTGGATCACACCAGAGCAACAGAAATAATGGTGAATGAGTGGAAAGGAAATGGCATGGGCCATTGCTGGTTAAAACTCAAGCGTCCCCCCCCCCCCGCCCATACTCAGCGTTGATGGAGGGAGAGGGACTGACTGAAGCAGAGGGTGGAGCATGTTTGCCAGAAGACACACTCCCGAATGCCCAGCAAGTGCCTGACACATTAGCATGCACCAAGCAGTCCTACTGTGCATAAACAAATCAAAGCATTAAGTGTATGTAGGAATACAAAGCCTTGGTGGACAGAGTGGGCTCTGGCTTCACCCAGACCTGAGCAGAAATCTCTCTGATAATATCACTGGATCTTAGGAAAGTCACGGCACAACCCCAGCCTCAGTTTTTCTATCTCATAAGCAGTGTCTGCCTCATAGGCTGATGCTAAGGTTGAATTGAGTTAATGTACCCAAAACAGCACAGGGGACACTCTGCTGCACTGTTTAATTTGGAAAAGAGATTGAGGACCTAAGGACAGAAATAGGCACTTCAATTTTGTTGGCTTTGAGTCAAGGTCTTGCTGTTTGGCCCTGGCTGGCCTGGTGCTCACTAAGTAGCCCAGGCTAACATCAAACTCACAGCAACCCTCGCCCCCAACCAAGGCCCCATCTCAACCTCTGGAGTACTAGGATTACAAGTGTGTATAACCACATCTGGCTGGAAACAAGGCACTTGGCTTGAGCGTGTGTTGAATTTTAGAAGTAGGACTATTCTACTCCCTGCAGTGACAGCAATATATCCCCAGTCACTAGCATACCCGTATAGGAAATTTGTATGCTGAATCCTGAGCACTCCTCCCAACCATGTGATGGGAAATGGAGGGTGAGGGTCTCCTGCTCAGATTCCCTGCCCTTGTGGTCTGAGGATACAGAGGGTAGACAGTCACCTGTACATTAAGCAGACAGGCCACAGCAGAAGTAGATCCAGCTGGTACCCGGACCATAGGCTTCAGCCTCCAGGGTCTTGAGAGATAAATTACTACTCTTTCCCCCTATGGCAATGAGCAGCCAAATATGCTCCCTAGGATGTAAAGAAATATGTACTTGTAAAAATTAAAGGGGAAGGCTGGAGGGATGCTTACACAAGACACGCTTTCTGTGTGTCTTGTTAGGGCTTCTATTGCTGTGATAAAACACCATGACCAAGAGCAACCTGCAGAGGAAGGCTCTTTTCACCTTACAATTCCAGGCACAGTCCATCTCTGAGGGAGGTCAGGGAGAGAACTCAAGAAGGACAGGAACCTGGAGGCAGGAACTGAAGCAAAGGTCATAGAGGAGTGCTACTTACTGGCTTGCTCCTCATGGCTTGCTCAACCTGCTTTCTTATACAACTCAGGATCTCCTGCCTAGGGATGGCACTGCCCACAGTGGACTGGACCCTTCCCTATCAATTAGCAGTTGTGAAGATGCCCACAGTCTCATCCATAGACAGTCTGATGGAAGGGTTTCTGAAGTTCCTCTTCATGGGTAACTCTAGCTTGTGTCAGTTGACTAAAACCCAGTCAAGACCAGGAGGTGGCAGTGCACACCTTTAATCCCAGCACTCTGGAGGCAGAGGCAGGTGGATCTCTGTGAGTTCGAGGCCAGCCTGGTTTACAGAGTGAGTTTCAGGACAGCCAGGGCTATACAAAGAAACCCTGTCTCAAACAAACAAACAAACAAACAAACAAACAAACCAGCCAATCAACCAAACACAGAAATAGAAAACCTAAAAAACAACCAGGATGCTGTCCAAGCACAAAGACCTCACCTCAGTTTGATCCCCAAACCCACATCAGAACAAAATAAAAGCTGGCATGGTGGTGCAGATGCTTGTCATCCCAGCAATGAGAAGGAAGAAGCAGGAGGGACCCTGGTGCTCCATGGCTGTGTAGCCAAATCAGAAAGTGGATAGCTTCTGATGAGTAACACCAGAGGCTGAACTCTGCTCTCCAAACACACGCGCACACATGTACACACACACACACACACACACACACACACACACGCATGCAAGCACTCACACATGTACACACGCTTGCACACACACATGTGCATACACAAGCATGCGCATAAGCACACACACAGATTAAAAGTTGGGATTACCTTGACCCTGGGGCTACCTGCCACATGCTTGTTCTGGGGACACTATTCTTTGACACTACCTTACGGAGAAGGCTCTGGGCCCTCCTCCTGAGAGATCACTCATGATGCCCCAGAAACAACTGTGAAGAAAAACAGGGGAATAGAGACAGGTATTCCTAAAGTTGGTTCCTCTGATCCAGGAGCTTGGGAACCTGGGGGTGGGCGGTGACAAGAGACCTGTCACCTGCCTTACCTTGTGATTGAATACAGTTCCTGAATTTCCCCAGTTGAGTGGCAGCCAGGGCTCCAGCTGCATGAAATTGGATAGATAAAAGCCGGAGCAGAGGGCGCTGAGACCTTGGTTCCCTTACATTTTTGTCATTGGCTCACTCAAAGATGAGCCAGTGCGTTAAGCTGCTGAAGTCAATAACAAAGCAGACGGAGGATAAAAGTAGAAAAGAGACTGAGAAGGCCACAAAGTTGTTCCTCCCTCTAGAGTCCCAGGATTCTGATGTTTCTGGGAGTAAGACCACCAGGGAGGGATCTCTGCAAATATGAAGAGGAAATGCCAAGTCACTTGTGGTAGAGTCTGAGGGCTCCATCCCATAACCTGAACACCTACTATGTGTGTGAAAACATTCCTAAAGCCAAAGTTTCAAAACATGAGACATCTCTGGGTTCCAGTAAGAGATGGTCAACAAAGACCTCTGTCTTCTGCACTAAGCTTGGTGTCATGATGGGTGTGCTCACTCCTTTCTCTGGCCACCACACCACACCCAGCAAGGTGACACTAATGTTCAGATTATTTTACAGGGATAGGTACTAAGGCTCAGAAGGATCAGCCACTCCTGGGGGCCTGGACAGTGGAAAGGTGGACTTGGGACTTCTCCAGGTCTGTCTGTGTCTAGTCTCAGCCCCCACTGCATTGTTTGGCATCCCAATGACTTTTACAGAAGACCTTAGACAAGAGGTCTGTGCAAAAGTCAGGCTGCTAAGACTGTGGAGAAATCTAAGATGGTACCCTTGATACCTGTCAATGGCACTGGCAAGGTTACCTTCTTGAAGAGGTTGTGTAGCCATGGGTGACAGGTGGGAAACACCCAGTGCCATTCCTGTCATTAACAATGACCTATTTAGGACAGATGCCTGGGAGGGGAGTAGAGAGGAGCCTGATCTTCCTCCTGCTGGACTCATCTGTTTTTCCTTCCCTCTCTCCAGCCCCCTGCCTCACCTCTCCCTTCCCCATTCCTCTCTTCCCCCTCCCTCAAGCTTTTGTGGTTCCAGTGGGTGCTCTGGCCCTGGAGCCATAAAAGTGAAGAGAGACTCAGGGATCCTTCACACACTTCTGAGACCCATATTCCAGCAGTCGGTGACCATAAACGGGGGAGCCCACTAAGTGAGTGAAACCCTTTTGGGCTGTGACAAGGAAATGCAGGGATGGGAAGAGGGCTGTGCGCGAGTGGCAATCCCTCTGAGAAAGATCTTGTCATTGCCTGAGTACAGACACAGTAAGACAGACCAGGAATTAATTGGCCTAGCTGTCCCCACCTGCCCCAGCACAGTGAAGTCCCCATGTGTCCCCCACTCACCCCACAAGCTCCTGGCAGCTTCTCAGCACCCAGTTCAGCAAAATCCCTAGGTCGCTCTCAGCTGGCTTTCTTCCTTTTTTTTAAAATTAATTTATTCTCTCATATGTTACATCCTGACTGCAATTTCCCCTACCCCCTCTCCTAGTTCCTCCCTCCTCCCATCCACTCCTCCTCAGATTCCCTTCAGAAAAGGGCAGGCCTCTCAGAGATATCAACCAAACATGTCATATCATGTTGCAGTAAAACTAGGCACCTCCCTTCATATTAAGGCTGAACGAGGCAACCCAGTAGGAGGAAAGGGGGCCCCAAAGCAGGCAAAATGCCAGAAACAGCTCCCACTCCCACTGTTAGGAGTCCCACAAAAAACATGAAGCTATACAACTGTAACATACATGCAGAAGGCCTAGGTTAGACCCATGCAGGCTCCCTGACTGTCAGTTCAGTCTCAGTGAGCCCCTGGGAGTCCAGGTTAGTTGATTCTGTGGGTTTTCTTGTGGTGTCTTGGCCCTTCTGGCTCCTAGAATCCTCCTCCCCTTCTTCCACAGGACTCATCAAGTTCTGCCTGATTGTTGGCTGCAACTGTTTCCATTAGTTGCTGGTTGGAACCTCTCGATGGTGGTTATGCCAGTCAGCTGGCTTTCTTAAACAGCTCAGGCCTACCCCCTAGAGATGGTGCTGCCCACTGTGGGCTAAGCCTTCCTATACCAATCCTCTACCAAGACAACATATCTATAGATGTGGCCACGGGCCAATCTGATCAGGGCAATGGCCCCAAGAAGAAGAAGAAGACAGCCTCCCCTGTCTGAAACCTCACCAGACACACACAGTGCTTTCTTGTGGTGGCTGTTCTTGGTTTCAGCTACTCAGATACTCTTCCAAGTGTAGAACGAACTTCTAGCAACAGAGCTAGGATCTGAGAAGACAAGGTACTCCAGGAGGAGATAGGTGGGTTGTGGGAGACTTGAGACCTAAATGAGGTTATGCTTAGTTCTCAGAACTGCTTGGTCCCTTCCCAGCCATGGTGTGATAAGGCTGGTCAGAGGACTGGCCAGGATGAAGCATGGTGTGGATATCTGTCTGTACTCTGGGGAAGGCCTGGTCCAGCCTAGACACAAAGATGGGGAGAAAGACTCGAGGAATGGGGCATGAGTGGGCAGAGGGAGCGGCAAGCTATGTCTGTCTGCCTAGGTGCAGATCCTGTAGAGAGAGGAGAGCCAGGTACCCAGGCAGAGCTGCTGAGGAGGCATGTAGGGATACTGCCTGCTGGACCAGCAGCCCCTTCAGCCTCCTCTCACACAGGATGGATGGAGGAGTCCTTCCAAGTGGGTCTGTGTGCCGTCCACAACTGCACAGGGTCAGTGCCACCACCCAGGCTTGTCACACCTCCTCCTTTCTTCCTCCGATGACATTGGAAGTGAACCCAATAAAATCCTGTTCTTTCTGTCAGAATAGAACCTCACCAGATCCTCTAAGTTGCCCTGATGATTTCGGGCCAGGATCAAACCTTTCCACGAGGTAAGGACTGGGATTTGGCTAGAAGCACTTTAGGCTTTCCAGTGATCCCTATAGATGCTTTTCAACTTCCCTGCCCCTCCCTGGCTGGTGGAGTCCCTGGGTGCTGAGTGACAACCCCAGGCTGAAGGTGAAGGTGTCTCTGCAGGAGGCTCCTGGCACCCCCACTCCAGGCCCCTGCTGCCCCTTCCACCCCTATAGCTGCACCCTGCATTGTGCTTTGTCCCAACACTGGAGGCTTCCTCTGACTCCCAAGCTTTCCCACAGGCTGTTCCTCATCTGGGACACACTTCCCACCTCTCTTTGGGGACACGCTGACCTCCCCCAGCCTGAGGATGGAAGGTGGGAGGGAATAGCTGTGGTCTGTCCTGATAGGTACCAAGACTGTGCAGGGAATGAGCACTCATGGTGAGCCCAGCTCCGCCCAGCCCAGCCCCACCCAGCCCCACCCCCATCACCATGTACACTTCACCATAAGGCAACCTGCCCAAAGTCTCCCCAAGGTCAGTGTGTGTGTGCGGGGGAGGGCGGGGGGTCGGGGGTCTTAAGTAACTGACTGGCCTGTCCCGCGCTACGGTCTCGCCAGCAAGAACGACGCGGCACACATAGGATCCTTCTGCAGTAAAAGCTTTAATGCATCTTGAGAGGGAGAGCATAAGCTTGCCACGAGTGGAGACTCAGAACAATAGAATACTCGCCCTTTATATGGGTCACAGCGCTTGCCTGGGACATGGAGCTTCCCCATTGGCTCCCGCACACCAGGCCAGATGCCGCCACGAGAGAGGCTGAGACTCTGAGGTGGAAAATTACCTGGTGCATGCGCACTAGCCTGTTTACAACTTGTCCTCGGCCAGATGTAGGCGCTATCTTGTAATGGCGGATGTGGGTGCTCAGGCGGCTCCCAACACTGGCCACACACAGACCAGGCCTATCTGTCTACACTTGTCCTCAAACACTCTCTTGACCCCAAAGAAGGGCATGATTCCTCCCTTCCTGACAGGGCCAGATCAGACTCCATTTCTTGTCTCATTTCCGTTGGTCCTTCTCCTTTCCCTGGCTGGTCTCTCTTAGTCTCTTCTCCAGGGAGGAGCCACACTTTGTGTCTTCTCTTCTGCCTTAGTGAACTGGGGTGGGTGAAGCTAAGGCTGGGCCCAAGGGTCTGGAGGAAGACAGGCATCCCCACTCAAGAGTCTGGCTGGTCCCTATGTTCACCCAGGGACTTGGCCACTGTGATGGGATCAACTCTCTCTCTCTCTCTCTCTCTCTCTCTCTCTCTCTCTCTCTCTCTCACACACACACACACACACACACACACACACACACATACACACACACACATACACACTAGAGGCAGGTGTTAGTAGGGGTTGGGTGAGCCACAACTGGACTCCACATCAGCAGAGACAGTCCAGTTGGGCAGACTCACCCTTGGGATGGTGACCTTCCCACCCTTCAAGTATAGACCTTTGAAGTGAGGCTTCTACATCATATGCAGAGATGACTAAGGCTTCTCTGTGGCCGAGACTCCGATTCCAGGACACCTATCCTCTGTGCTGTGTGTCTTGGGCTAATATAGGCTTCTATATCTCCCAGAAATTCCTTAATTCCCAGGCCCTTTGGTCCTCTGAGTCTCTGAATGTACCTGTGATGCTCAGCGTCTGTGAGTCCAAGATTCCATCTAGACATGTTTGACTTCACCAAAGAAGCTCGGGTTCTGAGAGCCCAAGCATAGGAGGGACAGATGGATGAGAAAATCCTCCCCATAAGAGAAGGAAGATTCTAAATCTCCCATCTTAGCATCTTCAGAAGGAAGAGGTTGGACCTAGGGTCTCAGGCTCCTCTCAACATTAAAATATGAGGGTCCCCAGTAGTCACCAGCCCTGTGTCCCTCCTCGCCTGTGTACCTCAATCCTTCCCATCTGTGACCCCACAGGCTGAGTGGATCAAATGGAACCAGAAGCCTCTGGGATGAAGTCCATGGATTTGGGTTTGCTAGTGGAAAGACTCGAAGCGATTCCTTAGTTGCTGTACTTTCTGACCCATGTCCCTTGCTGATTGGAGTTCCTTTCGTCATGGTGTCAACAGCTTAGGGACCGGAAACATCAAGCCACTGTCATTCCTGGATGGTCTGACCTCCTCAGGTGTACCCACTCTGCTGCTAGGCATCCAGGACCCCACAGTGTCTGACCCACTGTGCCCTTCTGGTTTAGAGCAGGGCTGTCCCCTGGAAAAGAATCTGGTTCCCATAGAGAAGAAGGACCTGTAATGTTGAGAGAAGCTTGTAGTCCCTCTAGGACATCAGGGGTTCCTGCCCCCAGGCTAGCCTAAGCACTTCCTGAGCTGAGGACTGGGGCCTCAAGGCTCCTAAAGTCCATAGACTTGGCCACTGAGGGTCAGGAGCTCCAGCAAATACCCCAGCTGCCCAGGCTCCATCTCCTAAACCCCTATGGGCTGCAGAGATCAGGCAGAGGCTCCCAGGCTGTGCAGACGTGGGCTCTGTCAGTATATCCAGCTTGCCTGTGTGGGTCTTGGAGTCCAATGGGCAGCACAGCAGTCTCACCACCAGGATCCAAGCAACAGTGGCTCTGTGCTGTTCCTCCCCTCATCTCCCACTTGAGGGAGTGTGATCCTCCCCTCCTCAGATCAGGAAGCATATTTTCCTTGACAAGGCTTCCTTTACATGCATCTAGACATTAAACCATGGTCAATGGGTGGAGGGCTTTGCTGCATCCATACAGGGGAGTCAGTTCCTCCTTCTTACTGCTAAGTGGAGAGACCTCACCTGTGTGGCTACAGTGAAGGAGGAGGGCTCCAGAAAAAAACCTAAGTCTGATGGAGTCCCACAGAAGGCCAGGCATCCTACGGTGTATGTGCATTGCTTGTGTGCATGTGTGTGTGCGTGTGCATGCATGCATGTGTGTGTGTGTGTGTGTGTGTGTGTGCATGCATGTGTAAAGTCATTCAACAGCATTGGTTGAACATCTACTGTATGCCAGGTATTGTTCTGCTATGTCAGACACATGACAAAGATCCCTGCCTAGGGCCATTAGCCCCCAAGACGCAGGTACAGACAGAAGTAACTGGAACTTTGGGAACTGATCAGGGCTCAGTGATTTAAAACATTAAAGATGTCACTTCAAGAAGCCCCTTTGAGAAGCAGATTGGGGCACACAAAGGCATTCCTCTTTCTACATCATCTGAACAGAGAGGGTAACCAGGTACCTAAGATCACAGGGCAAGAGATGGGCGTGGGACCTACCCCCGCTACCCTGGAAAGGAATGTCACTTTCCATACCCCATGGGTTATCATTATTGCAGTAGATCTCTTTGCATTCACATCAATGACAAGGCAACTAGAATTTCTCACTTGCCCCAAAAGGAAGTGGAAGTCTCTCCTGGGAGCAACTGTCAGGATTGGAACCGAGGCTTGTACGGATGAAAAGTCTCTCATTGGCCATGAGCTGTTACTGGAAAGAACTCCAGGAGCAGTCTCAAGATGGAGTCTCAGCCTCGTGAAAGCCTGTGCCCTTTCCAGGGACCTGTGATGATGTTGGGTCTGGGTGTGGAGTGATGCCTTCAGGAATCCAGCACTAGCTGGCTTCTGCAGTAGTGTGACTCACTATAGGAAGATCAAGAAGAGACCTCCTGAGCCCAAGCCACAGACCGATCTCCCAGGCCTAGCATCTGGGCTCAGAGGCCTTTGATCCTGAGTCCAGATCCAGCCGGCTCTGATGTGAAACTGGTGCCTTGTGAAGCCACATCCCATCAGGGGGCAGATCAGAGCTGGGAGGCCTCATTACTGATCTGACCTATTTTGTACTCCCCCACACTGCGAGCTGAGGTGGCTGCTATAGTAACAGCACAGACACGGGGATGGAGGGGACAGAGGTAGCCCCTGGGACACTATTCTCTACCTAAAGGAAATAAAGCTTACAGACCACGTGGGGCCCTGGAGCCTGGCCTCCCTGCTTCTCACACAACCCTGGAGTCCGGCCTGGCCTCTCCCTTCCCTCTCCTGAAGGCTCTGACTCTATCACTGCTCACATCTGTGCATTTGTCTGTGCTGACTCTGTTAAAGGGCTGTGGGGGCAGAAGCGTGCAGAGCTGTGTGGCTCATCACTCAGTCGCTCATTTCTATAGTAGTGGCTTTGCAGGAAACTTGTCTTAAGTTTCTCTGTGTTGCATCCCAGTGTGGACACTGGGCAGCGCTGCGACTACTTGGGATCAGAGACAAGTTCAAACTGGAAAGTCACTTATGGGAGGCCACACCCTCTAGTGAAGTGTCTCCGACATTGGGTCTTCCTGGTGCTTGAGTCTCACGGAAAGTCACACTGACAACATGTGACTATGTGAATTTACTGGCTTCAGGTGCCAGCATCTTAGGGCTTGGGTATCCATGAAGAGAGGGATCCAAAAGCCAATGCTCACAGATTCTAAGGACCACACAGAATAGTCGGGCTACAGTCCACTGTATGAGAAACTGCCTGAGATCCAGCGCCCACTCCACCACACCATGTCATCTGATGCCTTTTCCTATTCCGTATCTCCTGCCGCCTCCTCCTCCTCTTCCTCCTCCTCCCCTTCTTCCTCTTCCTTCTCCTCCTCTTCCTCCCTTTCCTCCTCTTCTTCCTTCTTCTCCTCTTCCTCCTCTTCTTCCTCCTCTTCCTCTTCCTCCTTCTCCTCCTCCTCCTTCTCCTCCAGTTAGATCATTAAAGCTGGTTTTGTAGTCCAACTCCAGACTCTTCCCTCCTCCAGCACCAGGCTCCTCTCTTCATGCCTACAGCCAATACCTTAGAAATGGCCTCCTCGGTAATTCTTATAAATCATCGTGCAACCTGGGTGCTGTGCTTCTGAAAAGCGTTTGTGTTAAATTCCCTCTGCCTCATCTCACAGTGAGATCAGTGACGGCTAGCAGAGTCAGACATCTCTCTGCCCCCACCAGCCCTATCTAGTCCCAATCTCTCCCTTCAGCCTCTTCCTTCTAACTCTCTCTGTCTCTCTCTGTCTCTCTCTGTCTCTGTCTCTCTCTGTGTCTCTGTCTCTCTTTCTCTCTTTCTCAGGCTGATCTGGGTCAGGACCACAGAGGGTTCTCCTTCACTGTCCCTAAAGAAGGCTTCATTCAGTTCTGCTCTACAACACGTGTATGTATGTGTGTCTGTGTGTGTCTGTCTGTCTGTGTGCATGCACGTTTGCATCTGCATGTGTATGATGGTCAAGCCTGTTATGTGGCAGGACTAAGGAAAGCTGCTGTCTTGCTGTAGGTAGAATGAGCCCAGGGCCACCTCACCTCTTTCCAAGCCTGGCTGTGAGAAGGAGTGGCTTGGAGTCAGAGAGGCATCGGCATAGACCACTCAGGTCCTCTTCTTAGCTGTGTGATAAAGGAGTGACATGCTTAACATCTCTGGGTGTCTGCTCCCTCTCTGTGAAATGGAGGTAAACACAGGACCACTGTGAAGACTAGATGAAGCCAGATAAAGCTGTGGGTGTGGATCGTTCCTTTGGGGGGCTCTAGAATAGAACACAACCTCAGGAAGCATACACCACTCAGGAAACGTGCAGCACTGGCATTTGAGATGTCACTCCATTAAACATCTTCCTCACACAGTTTCCATGTTATAGCGGACACTGTTTGGGGTATCTCTAGCCAGTCACCTGTCAGACCACCCATGCTGCAGAGCTGGCAGCACAGAGCAAACCCCAGAGAGCTGCAGGTTGACAGTTAGGACCATTTCCATGATGGGTGGTAAGACAGCTCAGTGGTAAGTGCACTTGCTGCCAAGCCTGATCATCTGAGTTGGATTCCCAGGTCCTAAATGGTGAAAGGAGAGAAGAAACTTATACGTCCTCTGACCTCCCGGTGCATGCCAGAGTGTAGTCTTGAGCATACTCACACACTAACATAAAGGTAATGTTTTAAAAAAAATGACCTTTCCATGAGCCCAGACCCTTCCTACTAGGCCTTTCTCCTCCCCAGAGAGACCACCATCTCTTATTCACTTCTTATTTCTACACTTTTGGAAGACAACTACAGACTCTTCTGATGAGACAGGAGGCATTCATCAAAACAAAACAAAAATAAGGCTAAGCATGAGAGAAGGTGTGGGTAGATTTGAGTCCCTTCCTACAAAGAGATGCAGTTCATCCAATGTCACCGTGGAGAAACTGTCAAGATAAAGCAGGGTGTGGAAGCAGATATTTTGGCATGTTAGCAGGAAATGGTCCCACTCTGAATATACGAAGATTCCAGAACGACCCTAATCGAAGGACTTGAATCTTTGAATTGGGGTTTCAAGAAGAAGCCTGAATGGCTCATCAGTGCCTGCGAATATTCGAAGCCTCATTAGCAATCAGGGAAGCATAAATGGAGCAGCAGGAAAAGAATCCACCTGCTGACTGGGCAGAGTGGAGTCTGGCTAGGTGGGGAGGAAGGGACTCCCTCCATTGTGTCCTGGAAACAGACGCTCACTCTTTCAGACTAATTCACCATTGTCTTGTAAAGCCTACCAAACAGACCTCCTCCTCCATCTTGCAGCAGCTCTGCGTCTAGAACATACCCCAGAGAGTCTCCTGTACACAAGCACCGGGAGCCTCATACAAGGATGTTCGTGGTCACTCATTTGCAATAACATGAGCCTAGTAACTGCCCCAATCAATACTGTTGAGAGAGTGAATCCGATTTTCAGACAGGTATGTGGGAGACTCAGCTTCCAGCCTTGCAACAGCAGCAGACATTGGCTCTCTGCTTCTCCCATATAAGCTAACCCTGGCACATATAAGCAGGATACAATCCCTAGGCCTTCACTAAGGAAACCAGGGCTATCTGAAAGCCAAGACCAACAGAAGCCCTGTAGCTGGGGCCAATTGTCTGTTATATCAAAGATTGTCAGCTCCCTACTGGCAGGTCCAGGTGAGAGGAGAGAACCCAGTCTAGCTGGGTCTGTCCTGGGCTGAGCAGGATGGCGAGTGTCAATGGCCCAAAAGAAACACGCCAGGCCGGGAGTCTTGTCAAAGCAGGAACTCACTTTATTACTTTATTAAACTAGGCACTTGCTTATATAGAGATAGAAAGGAGGCGGGCACTTAGGTATGGAAAGAGATGACATAGGAGGTGGGGAAGGGTGACAGAGGGTAAGGAGTAACTGACAGGGCCAATGGCAAAGCTTCACATCAGAAACGGTTGGGCAGAGGCAGGGCCAAACAGGTCTTGCTGAGTCACCCCATACGGAAGTGACTGAGACAGGTCTCAAAACTCAAGCCAGGCTTAGGCTCTCCCACAAGGCTGGAGAAACTCGAGCCAGGCTCGGGTTTGTCCTCAAGGCCCAAACCAGGGCCAAAATGGGGCCCAACAAAGGATGGGGCTAAGAAGCTCAGGGGACTCTGCTCCATCTCCTCTGATCTTCCTGGGACCAGGCTTATAGTTGATGGGCATCCTCATCTTCATTTCCTCTCTAGCATAATAGTGGCCCTTGGAGAAGCAATGACAGCCATTCTTCCCCTCCGGGCACCATGATCTCCATTCCCCAGGCAGCTCCAGGGTATATGACCAGGTTCAGGCCTCTAGTCTCTCACACTTCAAGAAGTACACACACTAAAGAAACCCATCATCAGAGGCAGCAGCCCTAGGCTGAGGGAAGAAGAGGCTTCTCATGGAGCCTGGGCACACAGAGTCTGCCAGAGTGGTCTCAAGGCACCAGGTACCATTTTAAAGCAAATTCTAAGGTGGATCCCAACCAGCTCAGTCTCCCAAAGACAGGCTTAAAGAAGGATGTGAGCCCCACTCGCCCACTTCAGGTTTAGCTCTGATTTGAAGCAGTATTTTAGTAATAGATGTTCTGCAAGAGAAGAAATGAACCTCAAAACCAGGCAGGAGGCGGGGGTGGCTAAGTAGGCAAAGTGTTTGCTGAACAAACATGAAGACCTGAGTTCAAATACCTAGCACCCGTGTGAAAACCCACACAAGGTAGCTAGTGTCTGGAATCTCAGCTCTGGGGAGATGGAGGCTAGAAGATCCCTGGAGCTTGCTGTACAGCCAGTCTAGCCTAATTGGTGAGTTCCCAGTTCAGTGAGAGACCTTGTCTCACAAGATATTTGACATTGACCTCTGACCTCCACACACCATCCTGTTTACACATACACAGACACTAAAGAAGTGCATGAAGTATAAATAATTTTAAAAACCATTTTTTTCATGGCCCAACCCAGACTTAGACCTTGCTGGTGTTTTTCCATCCACCTGTCTGGATTGTATAATCCAGGGGTAGAAATCTGTGGGGTAAAATTAGCAGTTTGTATCCATATCTTATTTCTCCCCTGTCTTTCTATAAGCACTTTACCAATGTGAATGTCTGTATGGAATCTCCCTGTTAGGTGGCCAGTAGTAACCTGCCATATTCTCAAAGCCACTTACCTGTCCCTGTGGTCAGGTGGATACATGTATGACCCTGTGCTCAAACCTCCCTGATCTCTACTTCTGGTTATTTTCTGAAGGAAGTTGGCCTGAGGATCCAGGGGCACAGACATCTGCATTCTTCAGGCTCTATGTGTGGCAAGTCATCACTCTGGAAAGCTGGCTTGGCCCCATGCCTCAGGAGTCCACATGGTGTCCCACACTCCTTCAGCACCACCTTGGCCCTTTACTGATCTGCCCTTGGGAAACACAACAGGAAAGTTGATAAGCTGAGATTAGCTGCGTGTGTATTTATCTGTAGGCACTTTTAAAAGTCAACATAATTACTCAAGATCCATTAAGTTTAATTTGCAGCCAATCTCACATCTAACAGGAAACAGACAGGGTGTCGAGTGGAATGGAAGAGACAGGCTGGCTCTTTAGAACCAGAGAGCCATCGATGGCCTGCCTGGGTAGGCAAAGCCCGGCCCTTCTGGTGGATGGTGCACTGCATCTTCTAAATCAAAAACAACAACAACAAAACTTTACAGGCAGATGCATTTCTGAGTTTGAGGCCAGCCTGGTCTACAGAGCAAGTTCCAGGACAGCCAGGGCTACATAGAGAAACCCTGTCTTGAAAAAAAAAATCAAAACAAAACAAAAACTCTTTTATTTGAATTTAATAAATTTAATGTGCATAGAAAAGTTGAATGACTTCATAAAAATGTGACTTTAAGATGTTCTTCTATTTTAAATTATGTGTAGGTGTATGTGCCTGCATCTACATGAATGAGGAAGGACAGAAGATTGATTCCCCTGGGCTGGAATTACAAACAGTTGTGAGCCACTTGACACGGATGCTGGGAACTGAACAAGGGTTCTCTGGAAGAGAAGCCTGTGTTAACTCCTGAGCTTTCTCTCCAGACTCTTATTCATGGCTTTTTGAGAACAAGTTCCATGTAGCCCAGGCTGACCTCAAACTCCCTGTGTAGCCCAGTGTGACTTTGAGTTTTCAATCCTCCTGCCTCCTCCTCCTCCTGAGAGCTGGAACCACAGGTGTACACCACACGCCCAGCTTACACGGTGCTGAAGACTGACCCCAGTGCTTGCTGTACGCTAGGCAGACACCCTGCAGACTGGGCTCAAGTGCGTTTTCATATTCAGTGATGGGTTTGGACGATCAAAAGGTGTTTAAGCTAAAAAGAACCCAAGATTATTTTTCCTTTCATGATGATTGTGATTAATGCATTTGTGCTTTAAGAAATCCTGACTGCACCCAAAATGATGGAAAGAGTCACATGACCCCCTTCCTGTCCTAGTTTCTTGCTTAGATCAGCTGTTTCATTCACCTTAAATTGATCTGTGCAGGTGTGTGGGAAAATGTCTAGAATCATTTCCCGGGGACTACTCTGTGGTGGAGCAGGTTATTGAAAAGGGCAGAGCATGCGTGCGGATTCTTTGGGCCTCTGTTCCGTAGACCCATTTGTCAATCCTTACTTTGTCTTTGCTGCTATGATTTTAGCATCCTGAGCCAACTGCAGTAGATCTCCCACGTTCTGTTGAAAAATTATTTGGTGAAGCTGATTCTGTTAAATAAACTATTTTAACTAGCATGTTTTCTATCTGCCCGAAATTGTTGGGTTTTTTTGGGGGGGGGGTTGTTTTTTCTCAGTGTTTTGCCTCCCACAAACTAAGAGTCTTAGTTACTTTTCCATTGTGATAAAATACACTAACAAAAACAACTTAAGAAGAGGGCTTGTTTGGACTCACACTCCCCGTGGGATACAGCCTGTGACGCTGGGGAGGACCGCAGGCAGGGAAGGCACTGCGGAGGAGCAAGAGGCTGATCCCCACTCAGGAGCAGGAAGCAACTAGCAAGTGGAGCCCCCACGCAGCCTCAAGCCCTGCCCCAGGGACCCACCCCCTCCATCGAGGCTCCCAGGTTCCACAATCTCCCAAACAGGGTCACCAGCTGGTGACCCAGTGTCCAAACAAGCTGTGGCAGGGTACACACTAAATGCTCTGCCCCTGAGCTACAGCCCCAGACCTTTGTAACTTAAAATTCTTTTACATTTATTCATTTGGCGTGTGTGTATGTGTGCACTCATGTGTGTAAAATTCTTTTACATTTATTCATTTGGCGTGTGTGTATGTGTGCACTCATGTGTGCACTCATGTGAGGTGTGTGTATGTGTGTGACAAGGATGTGTGTGGTGGGTGTGTGTATGTGTATCAGTTGTGTGTGTGCGTGTGTGCATGTGAATGTGTATGTGTCAGATGTATGGCACATCTGTGTGTGTTTAAGGTTTATGTGTGTGTGGCAGGGGTGTGTATGTATGTGTGACATGTGTGTGTGGTAAGTGTGTATATGTGTGTCAGGTGTGTGTGTCGGGTGTGGGGGGGCATTGTGTGTCTATGTGTGTGAGATGTGTGTGTGGCAGGTGTGTGTATTGTGTCAGTTGTGTGTGTGAGGTGTGTATATGTGTGGCAGCTGTGTGTGACAGGTGTGTGGGGTGTTTGTGTGTGTCAGGTAAGTGTGAGGTGTATATGTATGTATGTCGTTGTGTCTGTGTGTGTGTGGTGTGTGTATGTGTGTCAGGTGTGTGTGTGTCAGGTGTGTGTGTATGGCAGGCAGGTATGTGTGTCAGGTGTGTGTGTGTCAGGTGTGTGTGTGTGGCAGGCATGTGTGTGGCAGGTGTGTGTGTGACAGGTGTGTGTGGCCGAGGCAGGGGTGGGGGACTGGGGTTGCACATGGAAGTCAGAAGACAATTTGTGGGAGTTGATTTCCTTCCCCCACGGAGGTCCTCAGGTTGCCAGCCTCAGGAGTATGCCCCTTTGCCTGCTGCACCATCTTGCTGCATGTCTCGGCTCCGTGGGACAGGACCTTACTGTGAGCCTAGGCTGACTCATCCTTCTCCCTCCAATAACATAGTTTTGAAGCTAAAAAAAAAAAAATTTTCTTTTAAAAATAGTTTTACTTTTAGGGTTTGTTCCCAGATCCTTCCTCTTATTCCCCCCACCTCTGGCCCCCACTGCAAGAGACTGGTGTCATTAAAAGGCCAGATCACCTGAAGTACATCTCAGCTGCCCACAGCCCATTTCTTCCCACTTCTTACAGTCTTGTTAATAAAAGAATTTAGAAACAGAAAATAAACAAATGAAAATATTTTACACTGTTTATTATTAGCCTAGAGTGGAAGTCAGCATACTATCCTTGTACATGGACAGCATAAACACATCAGGCTTATATTCTCTCTCTCTCTCTCTCTCTCTCTCTCTCTCTCTCTCTCCCTCTCCTTCTCTCCCACTCTCTTGCTTTCACTCTCTCTCTCCCCCTCTCCCCTCCCATTGTACTGTGAAAGCTATATACATGCATCAGTCAGCTTTCCATTCCTGTAACAAAATATCTGAGACAGCCAAGCAAAGAAGAAAGAAGCTTTATTTACGTCACTTTGGGAAGGTTTCAGCCCATGACTGGTTGCCATCATTGCTTTGGGCTTGTGGCAATCCAACACATCATGGACTGAGAACATGATGTAGTTATGACCCTCACCCCATGGCAGGATTCAAAAAAGAGACCAAAAGAAAGACACCAGGGTCCCCCAAGCCCTTCCCAGAACATGAGCCAGTGACCTGACAGCTCCCATTGGGCCCCATCTCTTACAGGTTCACCATCACCCTTTGGGGTAGGATGCATTAGGAGCTGAGCCTTCAAAATATGGGCTTATAAGGAACATTCCAGATCTAATGCAAAGAGAAATCTGCGAGAAACAAGCTTTGGCTACATCTAGTAAAAATGCACTCCCAAACTGAGACATTGGATTTTGTACGATTTCATGTATCACAAAGTATTACATTCTGGATAGTGGCTCAGATGGGACTCATAGGTCATAGTACAGCCTTAGGCAGAGCAAAGCCAATCCATTTCTGAAAACTCCACTCTCACAGAAGTTCATTACACCCAAGTATGATGCTATAGAGCTAGAGCTATGGAGCTGGTTAAAGCCCCGATATAAAGCTCTCCTCCCCCTCCTCAGTGAATGGCTGCCAAGCAGTCCATGGGGCTGGGCGGATCTTCCTTACATGAAGCCGGCACACAGCCTGTGTCCATGACCGTGCAGTCTGTCATCTTGGTATCCATTTCCACTCCCTGGCCGAAGAAACCAGGCCAAGCTTGTGGCCCACAGGGCTGGGAGAGCCAGGACCTCACACAGCTGAACTCTAGGAGGGTTTTCCTACCTACTAGGCCAGAACACCATTGATAATGGATACAGCTCTTTAATGCTGCTGGGGAGACGCACCCCTCCTTATTCTGCTGCAGTGTCATTAGGAGAGAAAATGTTTGCTCCAGTAACTCCCAAGGCCTCTGGAAACTTCACCTCCCCTGCCCAGCCCAGGATGGGGCCTCAGAGAGGTGGTTCTGTGGAGTACTTGTCTGGAGCCCTGGGTCCTGTTTCCAGCCCCTTCTGGCCTAGAGAAACAGCAGTGGAGGAAGAGAGAGAGAGAGAGAGAGAGAGAGAGAGAGAGAGAGAGAGAGAGAATCCCATGTAAAGGATACTGCAAAAAATATCCCAAGTACAGGGTTCCTTCCCACCTTAGACCATTTTCGTTCCCAAATTAAAGACACACACAGCCTTATATATTTTAATATGCCTTAGACAGCAAAATAGCTGGGCAGCTGCCGACCCTCCGTGCTGTTATAATTCACTTTCCCATTGATAACCTCAAATTATCACTTACTATTTATTTACTATGTTCCAACTTGGCTGCTCTTAACCAAATTGGGCAGCCCTCTTGCCATGTTCTCTTTGCCCAGAGGCCATGGTGACTCTTCCTGCTTCTCTATCCCATGGCCACTCTCTCCTCTCTCTCTCTCTCCCTTGGGGACCCAAGCCCAGGAAACCTAGACCCTGCCTATGTCTCTTCTCCCCAGCTCGTGGCTGCTGGCATCTTTATTTACCAATCAGAAATAACTGGAGGCCAGGTCCCAAAGGCTACTCGCTGACTCCAAATCTTGGAGGGCACTTAGCATTACAATAAGAGATAGAAGACAAAATCCCAACAGAGGCCCTCCACACTCCACCACCCCTGGGCATGTTAGAGAGCTGAGCACAGGGACTAGGCTGGGGCTGGTAAGTCTGGGTTACACCCTTAACCTCACTACTTAGAGTCTCTGCATGGCAGTTCCTGGAAGGAGTCCCTATTCTGAGGTTGGGGTTGGTGGTGCATATCTGAGCTTTTCACCAAGAGAGCAACACACCTTTGGTTGGAGTCCAGAACTCTCCCTAAGTTGCTTCTTCCCTGAGCCAGAAAAATGCCCAGCTCCTGGTCAAGTTAGCAGTAATATTGCTTGTTTCGATTTCTTGGCTTTGCTTTTGTTTTGTTTTTTAAATTCTGTGCATTTGTGTGTGGGCTTGTTCACATGAATCCTGTGAACTACAGAGGCCAAGGGGGGACATTAAACCCCCTGGAGTTAGAATCACAGGCAGTTGGGAGTCATCCAGCATGGGTGGTGGCAACTAAGCCTGGGTCCTCTGTGAGCATGGTATAAACTCTCACCTCTAAGCTAAACCAAATTCTGGCTATTTGCCAAAGTGACGTTTCCCTCCATCCACGCTCCTGGGATGCCTCCAGCTTCATTACTCCCGATCAGATTCATTGGATAGAAAGTGATTTCTTTTGTCTGGGGAGACCAGGCACTGAGAATGTGGAGTGTCAGAGACCTGGTGACAGGGTCAGTAGAAGGGGCGTTGACATCCCAGGCCTTCCCTGCTACCTCCTCTACTTCTTGCTCCCTTACTAAATCAACTCTGCCTGCCTGTCCCAACAGTACCTCAGAGCCTGTCTTTTTGTTCCTGTCCTCACTTTCTCTCGATTTGGGCTCCTGTGGTCCTAACCATATGAGAGTGGGGGGATGCTATCTATACCCCTCTCTCTGCAAGGAATGCTAGCCAGAGAGCACGAATTCACTATGTGGAGAGAGCATGTGACACACTACAAGCCACCTTCCAGGGCTTCTGGGACAGAGGGGAGAGCTTTACAACAACTCCGTATGCCCTAGGGAATCAGCCATGGCTCAGGTCAGGCTGAGCCTGGAGTCTAAGCATCTCTTCCTCAAACGGAGAACAGCAGGAAGGCCTAATCATTCTTGACCCTCTCCACAGTACAGAATGGCCCTCTCCTCCCTCCCCAAAGACCTGTAGCAGAGAATCTCTGGCCCCAAACATCTGTTACTTCTTAGGTCCCGACCCAGTTCAGCACAACTACCATCTGCTTCCCAGGCTCTCCTGCCCCACCCAGCCCACTACACAGATTTGCTCCAGCCCAGGGCTTTGGCTGAGCACTCCCTGTGCCCGGCCTTGAGCTGTGGCTTAAAATGACTGCCTTACTCAGCACTCCCAGTGACCCTGAGGTAACTGTCCCACCCCATAGTTAGGCAACCAGGATTCTAAGACCAAAGCAGGCAACCAGGGCACTTGGCCAGGATGTGGATCAGCTAGGATTAGAACCCAGGGCAAATGTATAATGTCACCTCATTATCCACCCACCTTCTTCCCAGGTGAAGGATCCCTTCCAGTCTGGGTTGTGAGCTCTCTAAGGTTCTCACCCTAGTGGCCAACAGATCGGGGCCCACACACTTTGCCAAGGTCTGCAAACGGAGGAGTAGTGACAGCATAGTGGCTGCAGGGACCATCCCTCCTCTTCCTGCCACTCCTACCACTTGATCCCTCAGTAAGCAAAGCCTTTAAACCAAAAACAATTTTACACTTCATTTGAGTTAATCATGGAAGCTCTTTCTAGAAGCCATCTCCCCCTAATTGTCTGCAGAAAAGCAAGTGTCTGCCTGGCAGCCCCACCCCAGCTCTGTCACAGAGCCCTGGAGCCACAGAAAATGGTGACAGGTAGGAGGGGCTGCAAACCAGAAGCTAAAGACAGTGTCCAGCTGTGTGCCCACCAGCCTGGGTGCTTCGGTACAGCAAGCACCACCAATGACTCTGTCCTGCTAAACACATCGCATGAAAGGGAAAAGACCACATTTAAACAAATCACCAAGCCAGGGGTGCCAATGAAGACCTATAATCCTAATCAAGATGCTGAGGCAGGAGGATCCTATGTTTAAGGCCTGCCTGGGCCACAGGATGAGCTCAAGACAACCCTGGGCAATTTAGTGAAACTCTATCTCTCTAGGGAATAAGCAAGTACATAAATAAACAAGTAGTTTTGTCAAAAACTATCGAGTTAGTCTTGGACTGTAAACAAAGACTTATAGTCACAGGGCCCCTTTTTAACCTAAAATTGTCCTTGTAAGGGCCCCATCTCTGAATGCAGAGGCACTTGGGGTATGACAGCAGTCTTTGGAAGGCCAGACAACGACAGCATATGCTTAGGGGCTGGGACTATAGCTCCATTGGTAGAGTATTCGTCTAGCATGCATGAGACTCTAGGTTCAATCCCCAGCACTATGGAAACTGTGAATGGTGGTGCATGCCTGTAATCCCAGCACTTGGGGGTGGAGGATTAGGGGGATCCTAAGTTCAAGGTCATCCCAAGCCACACATCAAGTTTGAGTTCAGCCTGCAACACATGAGACCTTGTCTCAAAAAGGACGAGATTGGGTGTGTCCAGAGTGGTATGATCATATGCTGTTTCAAAAAAAAAAAAAAACAAGAAAAGCATATGCCCCAAAGAACTGAGCATACTGCCCCACGTCACATGTATGTAAGATTCGCAGACACTGTACTCATTGTAGTCAAACATGACAACCTGGAGCCTGTCTTTGTAGAGATCAGATACGTTGTGGAGATTAAGGAGATTGACCCAGACCAGTTAGTCCTTCTTCAGTATCAGGTTCCTGAGATAGTGGACCAGGAGATGAAAAGAAAGGAGACGATAGGAAAGCTGGGGTCAGGAGGTCTTGCACAAGCTATGTCTTATGCTAAGAATGTTTATCAAGAAGTACAGTTTTCAGTGGGAAAATGGACAGAGTTAGCAGAAAGCAATTATTCAACAGGACAAAATCAGTTGGCGACTAATTAAGCAACATGCACAAAGGAACAGGGTATCTCAAGCGCACCGTAGACCACATATTAAGACACCTTCAGATGGTCACCGCCAGTCTCTACAGAGGAAGAAGCTGGGTCCTCAGAATCCAAACCCACAGCTCCCCAAAGCCCCTGGCCCCAGGATATTACTGGCCTTGCCAAGCATGCTCCTGGCTTTAGACAAGGAGATGTGTTCTTTCTCCATACTTGATGGCCACAGGGAAAGCCTTGGATCAGCCTGGCTCCCACCAGGAAACAATAAATGGAACAGAACGGCATTTGCAAAGGTGAATAGACTAGCCCATCCCAGAAGCTATGTATGAGTACCAGCAACATAGTCCACAAAAAGAAAAAATGTATCTTGTTCTTTACAGTTCAAGTAATATGAACTGGCCTGAAATGATAGAAGCTGGAATCTTGAATCCCTCTCAAGGTGACAAAGCAGCTTTTGGGGGGACCATACTGAAGCTTGAGCTGAGTGTTGGCTGCATAGGAATGTTGTGCACGTAGCTAGCTCCTAGTTGTCCTGGTTTGGGTATGCAGTTGCTCAGGTCAAAGCTTTCTCTGTTTTTTCCTCATGGATCTGTGGTCACTGAGCTGTCCACTGCTGCTGGGCCTTCCGGGTGGTGTCACATCATGTCGGTTAGTTGTCATGAGAACCCCGACTCTCCCTCTGGTGGATTTTCACCTCTATCTGGCTTTCTTGGGATCACTCCCACCTCTGTAAGTTCACTGTGTGAGAGAGAGTAAGGTGTGGAAGAGTGTTTGGACTCTCTGTCTCATGCTTGTGTTTGCTCTTGGTGCCTGGAGTATGTCTATCAGCCAGCCAAGGTAGAAAAGACAGATTCCCATGCTTGGTGGATGGATCTAAGTGCCACATCCTCAAAGTACAGACTCTTAGAGGGAGAGAGCTGAGAGCATTGCAGATACACTTAAGAGTTCTGCATTCCACCTTACATGGTTAGACTCTAATATCTACAATGCAACAAACAAAACTTATGGGAGGCAGCTGGGTCAGACGATGATAAATGGGTTATTGACCATCGCAGCTGCCCAGTGGTCCTAGGTTTCCATATATTCTATTATATTCTCTTAACAGTCAACAGTTAAGAGATCACAGGACAACCAATGGATTGGGTCGTAAGAAGATGGCTGGGGAACTCGGCTAAACAGAGGATGGAGACATAACTTGTCCTGGTTCCCTGCTGTGTAGCTTGATGCGAGGTTTTAGCACCTCGGTCAGCTCCTTGCAGTGTTTCAGTACCTCGGACAGCTCCCCGGATGTTGCTCTTCACAACCCTGCCTTTACCTGCTTCCTTGACTTCTGGGGAGAACTATCTGGTTAAATGCAGTTCACTCTTACTGCCAGAGATGAGGGTATAAGCTCTGGGACCTTAGGAAATCAAGGATTCCCTAACATCAAGTCTTTCCTGTCCCATACAAGCTGTTCAGGAACAGATAGTCCTCAAGAGAATGTATTTATAGATCACTTAGCAAATTCAATGAAATGATAAAACAATAAAGTAGAATTATAAAGCAAAGTTAAATAAGCTAATTTAAAATTTAAAAGATACTGGACTGGGTGGCTTTTGTTGGCCTTACGGCTTAAAGATGAGCAGATCAAGGAGTGGTAGGTAGTTGGAAACTGAGGCCCATCATCTTCTGAGGTCTTGCCCCACATGTGCTTAGATATTGTCCCCATACCCTGGGACTGGCACACTGGCACACTGTACCTCCCACATTGCTTCAGACACCTACCACTGCTTTATTGCCTTTACTCTTACAGACCTTCTCTTTTGGAGCTTGCTCACCCTCAGTAAAAAAGACCATTTGGCTCATTCACTGAAAAAAGAATTCAGGAGTTAACAGCTCCAGCCATGGCTGGATCCTTCCTGGAGAATCAAATGCATCCTTCCTGAACATGGGTTTTCTGGTTTATCCTGTGTTGGCAGCATCACAGACCATCTGTAGGTGGGAAACAGCTTCGGGGTGTCTGCTTGCATCACAAAGGCCATAGACCCCTTTCCTGGAAATGTGAGCATGCTGCTGCCATAACTCTCACTGAACTCACACGAATACACTTTACATACTCACTTTCACACTTACATAAACTTATTGTCACATGTTTTCATTTACATGTGCACTCAGACACCCCCAAAAGCACATTTGCCTGTGCTCACAAAACATTCACATGTGTTCACATCTCTACCCTACACCTACACTCAAACACTCATGTATGTATTCACAAGCACATGCACACAGATGGGCATTGGTGAACATGGGTGTGTTCTCATAGATCCTGAGTCCACACACAATCACTCACACACCTGTGCACACACTCTTGCACTAACACCTGACTCACACTTACAGGACTATACACTCTCTCACGTGAGCACATCAGATCCACAGGTACATGGGTGCAAAGGTACATAGGCACTCTCAAACACAGCTGCCCTTGAGCAATTGCTCTCTCAGTACCACCTCTACCCCAGCAGCCACAATCCTTGGGTCCTGCCCCATCCTGCCCTCCACTGGGATGAACTGAAACCTTAGTACCAACCCCCTCTCTCCTCTTCCTTCTCCTGCTCCCTCCCTCCCTTTCCTCGCTCTCTCCCTTTCTCTGCAGTTGCTTGCTCCCCACACCCATCTCCTGGCTTGTACATCCCACTCCACCTTCCACAGCTAATTAAATGATAGCATGGAATGTTTCTCATTTGCGTTTGGCTCTGAAGCACACCAGAGCGTGCACTCATTAGGTAGCCCTGCAGAGGATGGGCTTCGCTGGGCTGGGAGTGCCAATTGCCATTCACAGCCCATCCTGGAAGCCATTAGGTATTCACCTGAAAGAATCCAGAACCTGAATGCCTGGGTTAGATGGTACGGGTAGGCAGGAGAGCCACACCTGAGGACAGCCCCAGGCTGAGACTCACAGGCTCTGTGCTGTTTTGTAGCGGGGGCAGGAGGGAAGAGGTATAGTTGGTCACAAATGACCCCTATTACTGGCAACAGAGCTTTGAGTGTCAAAAATTCCCATCAGCCCTAGCTAGAGTCTGACTTAAGGCCCTCATTCCAGAACTCCTGGGTGCCAGTTGCCAGGAGCCCCATTTGTCTTTCAAGAAAACCACAGCTGTTAGCTAATGGAGTCACTGGGGAGTACAGAGAAGAGCACAGCTCACCAGGGCTTGTGCTGCTGGGATTGGTCAGAAACTCCTGAGAGCCACCCCAACATCCCTGATAGCCTCTGCCAGTGTTTGTATCCTCATCTTGAGACCTAATGGTAGCCCCTGGGGCCATGATGCAAAAACAGGCATCAGGAGGTTCTAGGTACCAAAGGAGGAGGTCAGAAAGGAAGTTGAGAGTGGACCTAGGGCACAGATGCTTCTGTCAATCCCTTCGAGGTGCTGGGTGGCAAACTGATTACCACATCCAGTTCTCACAGCAACCAGAGGTAAGGATGTTATCCCCAATTTACAGATGCAGAAAGTGAGGCTTGAGGAGATGCATGTAAGACTAGAACAAACAAAGATCAGACCTGAAGTCTGTGTCCTCCACTGGTCCCTGCTTTGAGGGGGAAAGTCAGCTCCCACCCAGCACTTACTAATGCTAAATCTACCCCTCAGCCTCTGTGTTCTGACCATTGCTTGGAGCCTCCTTGTGGCCCTCTCATAGAACCTCACTAAGAGTCTCTGATAGAGGCATGCTCCTCAGTCCATTTTACAGACAAAGAAACTGAGTCAGGTCACTTCTTCAAGCGCAGAGTTAGCACCAGGCAGAGGTTGGGCTCAGCAGCCAGGGCTCAGAGACACCCTCGGCTTCCCTTCTAAGCTCACTGCCCACCCTTCTAGTCATATGGGAAGAGCTCAGGAAAGGGAGGCATGCTCACTCAATACCAGAATGCCACCTGCTAACCGTCCCGTAGCCAGCTGTGTACTGTGCCCCCTACCAAGACCTGATAACAGCATTTTCAATTATTATAATTATCACCTGAAAAAATTGGGTCTTGACACAGATAATAAAAATGAAATTCAGCCCCTCCTCCCACGGCTCCTGACAGCTCTCCATCTGCTGGTGAGTCTTGCAGCCCACCTGGAAACAGGGCTCCTGAAGAGGACTTTCCGCAGTGGGAAGTCTGAGGGCCAAATGAGGGCATGAAACCCTAAGGGTAAGGGTGTTTGTCATTGAACATGAGTGTCTGTGAGGGTGCATGACACATAAGCATGAGTGCATGCTTCAGAATGTGTGTTTGAGAGCATGTGTGAATGTGTGTCTGTATGTGAGCATGTATGTATGTGCACTGGATGCATGTGAATGAGCATGTGTGTCTAGACATGCATTATGTGTGTGTGTGTGTGTGTGTGTATCTCCACATGAGTATGTATGTGTGTGTGTATGTATTTTTGTGCATGAATGTGTGTTTGTATATGAATGAGTGTGTGAGCATCTTGCATGTGTATGAGCATGTGTCTGCACATGACTATAGGAGTATTTATCTATACATGAGTGTGTGCATGCGTGAGCATGTATGTGTGTCTGCATGTGAGTGTGTACATAAGTATGTATGTATGTACGTGAGTGTGTATATGTGTGTCTATTCTTGAGTGTGTGAGCATGTATTTGTGTATGCATGTGTATCTGTACCTGAATGTGTGTGCATGAATATGTGTGTGTGTTTCCAGTGTGTCTATACATAAGTCTGTCTGTATCTGAATGTGTGTGCATGAGTGTGTGGGTAAGCATGTGTGAGCATGAATGTATAGATGTGCACATATGCTCTAACTCAAGACAGCTATGATATTCTGCCAGAAACTGAACCTGGTAGTAGCTTAGGTCATAAAATCCAGATGTGGATGCATTTCTTCCAGATGAGCTGTCCCTCCTCCACACCTATAAGCCCCTCCTCAGCAGTCCTCCATCCCCCAGTCCTCTGCTTCCTCAACCCTCCCTTCTTTGACCCACACTTGAACTTCCAGAAGCAGGGTTACCTCTTCCAGACTGCATGCTGGTGCTGAGACTGCTGCCTAGGGTTTATACCCCAGGAAGCCTGCAGCTGGGCCTGCTCATCAACCCAGCAGCAACCTGGCCATGGCTGCCTCATTTGCAGGGCTTGAGGGCAGGAGGAAGAGGACTGGGGAAGCCTGGCCAGGCTGGAAGGGAGGCAGGAGCACAGCTCTCCCAGTGGGGGTGTGAACACCGGAAGAAAGCCATTTCATTTCCTCAACAACTGAGGCCTAAAATAGGGCAACGAAACGAACCCGGAAACTCACACTGAGGTTAGCGGAGTGGAAACATCCAAGCCGAGAAATAGTGATTATCTTAAAGGAAAGCAAGCCGGTGAGTTTTCTCTGACAAAAAAATAAAATAAAAAGGTGAGCAGGCAGAGGTAAGCACTGCCACCTTCAGACCCTAAGGCCAATCTAAAGACCTGGTACTCATGAGAGTAGCAGGGGGTGGCTGCTTCTCTCCTGCCACCCCAGTCCAGTCTGCTGTCCACAGTGTCTCCTACCAGGTCCTCTTCTGCTCCTCTCTTTCCCCATTGCCTCAGCAGCCACTGTGACAATGTGAACATCCACTGCATGGCCACCCGCTCCAACACTGTCCCTGGACTCCTTCCGCACCCGGGATAAGCCCAGAACCTCCATCATGGCCCAGCCCTCACCTCTTCTCCCAGACCATCCTTCACATTCCTTCACTGGTCTGTAGGCTTCTTGCCATTTCTAAATGGTTCCAAGGTCATCAAGTTCACCACTCCAAACTGGAACACATATCCCTTGCCCCTTGCCCCTTGCCCCTTGCCCCTTGCCCTTTGCTTTTGCTTTTGCCCTTGCCCTTGACCCTTGACCCTTGACCCCACCCCTTGCTCTTGCCCCTTGCTTCTTGCCTCTTGTCTGGCAGCTCTGTCTCATGCAGAATCTCTGCCTGGTGCCAACTCTATGAAAAGCCCAGTAGCTCCTCAAAGCTCCTCACAGCTCCTCACAGCCCTTGCCTGGTTGATTTCCTTTCTGTCATTTGGCAGCTGATAGTTTCAGAAGTCATCTGGCTCATTCACTCATTGTCATGTTTGTCATGGGCCTCTTTCCACTCCCCATGAAGACACATACTCCTTTGAGACTGTGATCTTGCCTTGCTTTGTTCTTACTGCTGACATGGACCTTAGGCAGAACTGGTGAACCCCTTTTGGTGTTCTCCTGCCTGGTGGCAGAAGGCAGGGACCTTGATCCCAGCCTTCTGGCCTACAGCAAGTGGCATTGTGGGCAGGTCCCTGCTGCTCTGGACTTATCTCCTCCTTGGATAAGGGGCAGGGCCTGGTGCCCAGAGATTGCCCTGCCTCTGTGGGAATCCCCCTGTCTCAGGGAATCCTTTATTTGTCTCCATCCCTCCATGTCCCTTATTGTCACCTTGCTCCTTGATCCTGCCATCATCTTGATCCAACAGCAACTTGGCTAATTTCTTGGGCCCAGGAAACCACCCAATGGGGAGGCCGGGAGGGTGGCCGCTTCTGCTCCATCACCCACCCTAATGCGTCGTCTGACACTTTCAATTTATTTTTCAATTCCTTCACCATCAGAAATGACGATTAAATTCCCACCGTAAATGCTGCTTTACCAAACTGAATTAATCACAGTGAGGAGGGGCAGGCTCTGCAGCCCTTTGAGAAGCAAGCAATAACCACGTGATCTCACGGGGTGGGGGATGGGCTCCAGGTCCTCTCTGGACAACCCATGTGGAAGCTCACTGGAGGTCACTCGGTCCACAGACCTCTGCCCTTTGCAACCTCATCCTCTTCCAGGTCTGACTAAGGGAGGAGGCAGCCCGCGGTCACTGCTTGTCAGAGGAGACTCAGGGACAGAGGCCAGGCTCTTTCTGACACACCCAGGCCCCGCCACATATGTGGGAGTGTACAGTCCCAGACCTGATACCTTCCTGATTGCATGTGTGGGGTCAGGGCTCCCTTAGGCTCAGCACTAAGCACCCAGTGATCTCAGAGCATGGTGGACAGGAGACTCAGAAGGACCCAAGGGGCAGCTTCATATTCTGCCTCCATCAAGGTCACAGCAGGGCCATGCTATCCCCCCCCCCCAGCAGCCGAGTCCCACCTATTCCCTCCTTCTACCCTCCCTTTCCACCCCAGTCACATCCGCACCACTCCCTGACCTCCACATCCTCTCTCTTTCCTCCCCCTGCTGACACTTAGCCATCCCATTCCCCAGTAGCCAGGGCTCAGCTGCCAACATACCCCAGCTCCAGGATCCGACCCCTGTTCTCCAGAAGCCACTGGTCCCAGGCTGCTGTCTCCCACCACCACCACCACCACCATCACCCAACTTCCTCATGCCTCAAGTTTTCTACCTTGACACCCCCCCCAGAGAACTTTCTTGCCCCACTCCCCCCCCTCTAAATTAGATTCTCCCTCTCAACTCATTTCCTCTCCTCCGAGCACTTAACAGGCGTTAAGATTGCACACTAATTCCGGAGTTTGTTTAATAGGCTCCTTAGGGAAGGGGCTTCAACTAACACGCTGAATGTTGCCATCGCTAAAATCCAGCCTTGGATGCTGAGGATGCCCAGTACGAGAGAGAGAGAGAGAGAGAGAGAGAGAGAGAGAGAGAGAGAGAATGAGAACAGGACCATCGGTCCCTCAAGTAGTCTGCACATCCTTCACAGGGCCTCATTACAGAGGGTGGGATGGGTGGCTGTAAGGCCTTTGTAGAGACCCTTTTTAGAGGCTTGTGCACTCCAAGGAGAGACAGAGAGTCTCTCCCTTTGCCCCCCAGAGCCCTACACACTGGTTCAGCAGAGCACTCCTTGGTATGGCCTGCCTGTCTCCTCCAGATTGGATATGACTGTCACCATCTTGAATTAGAGCAGCTGTTATCACCTACATTGACGGGACCTGTTGACACTTCATGGAGGGAAGGAGAAGTTCATGGACTGAGGAGTCTTCCAGATCCTCACCAAGCTCCTCCCCTTTTCAAGGTTGCATGAGACTGACCAACTGACAGGGGTGGGGCTCGTGGGTCCTATAGTTTTTTCCTGATGGGTCATCCCTGCTGCAGGTGGGACTCCTCAGTGTTACAACTGACTGCAAGTTGCTCAGGGGACTTCCCTGCAGTGGAGCTGCCTCTGAGTCTCTCATGCTCCTGCCAGCGATCCCATAGCGTCATCAATTCTGGGCTTGAATGGTTCTTTATCAGCACTCTCGCTGTCTGGAACAGTCTTTTCCATAACTTCCCATAAATACATAAATAAACAGGTAATGCTTGCCGATATCCTGTCACCTTCAAGGTGGCCCTGGCAGACTTTGCTGCCTACACAGGAAGTAGGGGATGGTGGGAGGGCCCAACGTCGTGCAGCTATTGGGAGCTGGATCCAGGTGAACTCTGCCAATTAACTGTGCACCTGAGTATCCCCCAGCCTCCCTGCCACAGCTGCATGGAGCTCTGTCTGCACATCTGTCCAGGTGTAGCAGTGTGGGTGGGCAGGGCACAGACAAAGTCTGAATGGGGACATTTAATGACGAGAATGACATTAATTCACTCCAGCCATGGATTGATGAAATTGACTAATAAGAGCAAAGAGAAAAGTCTAAAAAGAGGAAGAGCCCAGATGAGGAGCAGTCACTACCTTAGGACCAGGGGAACACACAGAGAATGACCCCAGAGCTGCCTAAAGATGGTGTCTTGTGGTTGCAATCAGAAAAGTTGCTATGATGTCATGTAGGTGAAATTTGCTGCCCTTTGCCAGAGTCCACTGTCTAGAGTAACATAGAAAACTGCCTGGAGACCAAATGCTGAAAACTCCTGGCCTTAACACCACCAGAAGGTTTTACTGTGATCCTGGCTGCTGCTGGCCATTGTGCCCTGCAGAGTGGCTGAGGCAGGAGCTGTTAAAGAAGCCACCTGTTCTCAGGGGCAGCAGCTAAGGCAGCTAGTCCTGCTGCAATAGCCTACAATCCAGGGAAAACTCCAGAACCAGGAAGGAAACTCCCTGTCCAGCAGTGTGCCTCCTCTGCCCTCTACTGACTAGGTTTAATGTCAAGCCAACTGGAAAATGAAGTCTTTTTACAGAGCGGGACCCATATCTCTGCTCCCTGGGCAGCCGAGCGTGCCTGGGAGCGGAGACGAAGGCATTTGTAACTGGCACAGTACACACCTGCTCGCCTTCCACAGACACAATTCCATGCATATCCGAACCCCATCCAACAGAAAACAAGCTCTATATTCCATCTAACAAGAGGCAGCTACCTATCTTACAAGTGGGCAAGATCTGGCTACAGATGGAGCGGGCACACAGTCCTGAGACTCCCCTGCTAGCTACAAATTACTCCTCAAATTCAGTCACGGCCCACTGACTATGCTGTTACTGAAGACTCCATTGAGGGAGTTCGCATCCTAGCACTTGTGTAGAAAATGAAGATGGGGAGAGGGGGAGGGGAGAGTGGCCAGCAGCGATAGCCAGCAGGAAAATTGGGAGTTCTCAATGCTGCCAAGGGCCTCACTTGTCTGATTGGCCATGCTGCCTTCACCAGGACAAGCAGCTGCCCCCTGCCTCTTAATCCCATATGTCACCTGCCCCCACTCACAGCCCAAAGCTCTTATATTGGACTCTTTAACTTCTGGAGGAACTCAGACAAGCACTGAGTACTGTTTACTGAGTGCTCTGAGTGTTTGTGTGGCCCTGGTTTTGCTATGGCCACTACATATGCACACACGTGCTACGAGACACAGCAGTAGGCCACGCTCCCCTTGGAAACAGGGACCAATCATTCCAGGGCACAGAGGAACCTCTTTCCTGTCTGCTGTACCAGCTGCATGAGGCCAAAGTGGCCAGAGATTCAAGCCCATGATCCAAGTGACTGGAGAAGCTGAGGCAGGAGGATTGAATGTTCAAGGTCTATCTGGCCTGCAGAGTGAGTTCAAGGCCAGCCTAAGCAGCTTTGGGGAGCTGAGAAGAACAGAAAGGAGTTGGGATGTAGCTCAGTGGCAGAGTGCTTGCCTGGCATCCATGAGGTCCTCTGACCAATTCCAACTCTCTCACAAGCAGGCAAACTCCCATACACAAGTGTGCACACACAGAGAGATGTGCACTACCCTCCAGTGCATCATTGATGTGTTCTCTGAGAATCGAGCCCTGTGACACAGCAGAATACAAATTGGCCACAGTGTGCTGGGAAAAAGTACACACCCCAAGGGTGTGTACTTAGGCAGAACAATGGCAAATGCCCACCCTCACCCCTTGTCCCCTGAGCCAAGCATATTCAGCAACCTCCAGTTCAAAGCACACTCTGTGTCCTGTGAGAGAGAGGACCTGTGTCCCCAGGGTCTGTGTTCTCCCCGTGGCTATCACACCAAGTCTTCATGGAGCCCCTATACTTTGCAGTTACGCTGTATGTATAGTAAGTGTGGCTGCTGCATGCTGGGTAATTTAGACTGTGGTATTGCAGACTGAGCAGAACAACAGCCATCTTCATTAGATCCAGTGTACCTCCTTGCAAGAACCCATCATGGTTGGGCTAACACGTTGACTGTCAACACTCCCTCGTAGCATGAGGGCGTGAGGAAGGTTACCAGGACTACATCTGCTTCTCCCAACTGTCTGTACACAGCCCTAACTGCACGTGGCTTCAGGATGTCTGGAAGTGCTGGAGTACACAGGCTGGGGAGGGTTAACACACAGGGACTCCACCTATGGGGTTATGGGGAAGTTATCATCCATTCTGGTGACGTCTTTCCAGTATGGCTGCTTTGGGGTCACCCAGGCTCCTTTAGGCATCATGCTTTGTAAGTAAGCCCCATAAAGTCATTGGCTCCCCTAGGTGAACGTCAGTGAAATCATACTTTGGTTCATCATTGGGACCTTATAGATACTGTTTGCCTCTCCCCAAGCAAAGGGATATTTGAAACTCTGGGAGCTGGGCAGGAGCTGCTGGCTGCCTCCCTTTGCTGCATCATGGGCAGGGAAAGGTCAATCCAAGCCCAGAGCTTCTGTCCATAATGCAAGAGTGAGTCCCACTCTGTGATGAAGAGATCTCCCAGGATCTACCTGCCCCGAGGCAGTGAGCAGCTCCCTCCCCCAGCCCTCCTGAAGTGGTATGATAGCAGAGTGTCAGTGGTAGCCTCTGCTGGTAGACAGGTCCTTACTGTCAGCCAGGTCATCTTCAACAAGGAACAGCTTGTGCCGAGGAGTCCCTGCGGAGCCTCTGCCCCTGCCACTGCAATCCCTGTGTCCACATAGACAAACTCCAGGGTGGCTGTGCAGAAATCCCTTCTGTCCACTGGATTACCAGGGTCCCCGTCTTCAGCGAGCACTTTAGTGGGTCTTCACGTGAGATATAAATATCGTCACAAATGTGGGCTCTCTGAAGTCTGGCTACAGCTCTTCCCTGGGCACCCACAAGTCTAATCTGTAATCATGTTACCCTCAGGCCCCTGGCCAGATAGCTCAAATGGTTGCAAGTGTGCATGAGCCCTGCTGGAACCTAGGGCTTGCTGCCCTCACTAGGGAAGCGGCGGCTGACCAAAAGTTTCCCTCCACCACACCCTCCATTATCTTCAGATCATCTATGTTAGGGCAAGGCCAGAAGCCTCTGAAGACCAGGCTCTGCGTCTTTGATCCTTGAGGTCCTGGACATCAGGACAGCCTAAAAGCACGCACCTTGCATTTGCAGCAGATGTTGATTTTGGAAGTCTGAGCTACCTGCCCATGCAACCTGCTTCTCTCTTCCCAGCCTGCCCAGACTCATCTCTTTAACTCCTCCAATTTTATAGATAGATTACATACACACCACCTTACGTGTAGCCTAGGCCAAGGACATGCTGAGCAACAAAGTCTGCACAGTCACCTGATGTCCTGAGGTCAGTCTCTCTGGAGGTTCAGCAGAAGCTTGGAGTCAATCTTCAAAAGATATAGTTCCTGAAGGAAGAGGTCCCAGGCTTGCTCCTGAGTCCTCAGGTGTCCCTGTACTTGCCTATCGGTGCTGGCCGTGGTGTCTGCGTAGCACCAACTCTGCAGCAGACGGAGAATCAATGCTGTATGACGTGAATCAGTAGCTGGAAATACAGTCTGGATCTGATGCTGGGCTCGGTGCAGTCCTGGAAGCCCAGTCTAGTGGATGTGACCTCTGAGCTACTAAAAGGTTGTCTCCCATCCTCGAGCTACTGTGTCTTCTGCATGCATCTAAGCACCTGCTGAATGCGGCTGCACGCTCTGTCCTGCATGCTGTTGCTCAGGCCAGTGTGGGCCAGAATGGCCTTCTGTGGGAAGTCCTGATGGTTGGAGACTCTCTGGAGATTGTCATTGATACACCAGGGGACTCAGGGAAGACCCACAGCTTCTGCTTCCTCCCACACATGACCGGTGACCCCAGAAGATTCCTCAGGAAAGTGATTGCCCTGGTGAGATGGCCTGTGGTAAGAAAATACAGATGCATGTCGCACTTCCTCTAAGTCACAGCTTTCCATTAGCTCACCCGCACACCCATCACGGTGAACGCCTCTCACAGGCCACATGATGGCCTAAGCCTGAGGACACAGCAGCAGACAAAGGATGAGTCATTCCACCCTTTCCCCTAGCCTGCTCGATGACAGACACATCAACAACCAACCAACGACAGGCTAGATGGACGCACAGGTGGATCAGTGTGAAAGATTGCAGCAAGGCAGAGACGCCATCAGGAGGGGCACTCGGAATATATAATGCCTGAACTGAAACCAGAAGCAAGCGGAAAGAGCCATGCTGTCCAGGGGCTGGCATGAGGGGACACTCATGTGGTCACCTTCGTTGATAGTGCTACGTGGACTCATATACATAGAATCTTCTTAAAGGAACTAAAAGATAGTTTATTCTGGAGCCATTTTGAGTGATCATTGCTTGGGGACACAGATTTAGTTCATCCCGATTCCTATGTTCTAACACGGAAGCAGTTTCATGAAGTTTTGGGTTTTTTTTTTTAAGTTTTACAGAATAAAGAAAGTCATAAATGAAGGCAAGTTTGAAGTACATCAGTGGATACCTCAGAGAGAGAGAGAGCAAGATGGCAGAAGGTTGTCTGTAGGCCCAAGATGCTAGCTGAGCTTTAGGGGTTGGTGGGAGCTATTGGTCTGCCAAGTCAATAAATATCAAAACGTTTTCTATCTATGAGTCATAGGATCTTAGTTCTGACACGGGGTGGGCAAGGAAGAGTTGTTCTGGGGGTTAGAACTAGCTAAAATATGGTAATTGACCTCTGGACCTGCAACATTCGAATTTCTCACGGCACTGAAATTCTAAGCAGTCTCTGCAGAGGCGGGTTCTTTCAGTTTCCATTCCGAATTCTCTGTTGACATCGCATTGTGTGCGCTCAGGAGCCACATATTATTTATGAAACATTGTAAGGCCTCCCATGGCAAGGAAAGCCTGTTCCTAGGAGCAGATGCGGATGAGGCTGAGCAAGGGGCAGGAGAGCAACCTTCAGAGGAGAGGACCAGCTCGTAGAGAACAGAAAGGAAGAAGCTCCTGGATCTTATCAAAACTGTTAGGTGCCATGATCTGGGGTTAAATTTTATTTTATTTTTCACTCTCTAAGTCTGACGTAAAATTTATATAAATACATACAGACCCCCCCCTTTTTTTAAAAGATATTTCAAGGCAGGGTCTCTCTGTGTATCCCTGGCTATCCTGAAGCTCACTCTGTAGCCCAGGCTGGCCACAAACTCACAGCACTGCCTCGCGAGTGCTGGGATTAAAGGTATGCAGCACCACTGCCAGGCCAATAAGCACTTGAGAATGTCTATAACCAACCACCATTGCCACAGTCACCGTCATTGCTCTCGCCATACTCATCACCACAACCACCACCACCATCATCATCACCATCGTTCCCATCATACCCATCACCATTTCACCATCACAATCACCATTATTTAATATCATCCTTACCATCACAGCATCATCATTCTCACAGTCATCACTATCTATATCACCACCATCACCGTTACCATCTTCAGCATCATCACCATCACCATCATCACTCTGATGGCTGTCATTCTGAATGTGAGGTGCTTCCCATTCATCTGTTCCCTGTTCTGGAAACCTTTGCCAAAAAGTATTGTGCAGAACACTGCTTCCCCAATGTAGCCAGCCTGTGTGGGGCTTCTGGGTGAGCTGGGGAGCACCTGAGCTCTCTCTGGGTGGACAATGTCCAGCATGGTGCCCATCCCACTTCCCAAATCCCCTGGGTCTTCGCAGACTCCATGGGTGTCTCTGACTGGACTCTGCAGCTCCTGCTGTCAGACCAGGTGTCCAGAGCCTGAGGAAGGTTAAAGGCAGTAGCTAGGTTAATTGACACCTTCACAGAGCTCTCTTATTTGATGTCCATGTTGGTAACAAAACGCCCAGCGGTTCTGTGTTGGAACAGTAGTTTCCAAGCACATGTCACCTTGGTCACTGGGAACACCATTTACTTTCCAGATGCTGGAATGAGACAGCAGAGCTCTTGGCCACTCGTGTGGCCTCCTGGAGACTTCAGGCAGATCTGAAGCTGGGGGACAGCCACTTTGTGCCTCAGACAGACCTCAGAGCAAGCTGGCCTGGCTGCTGCAGGTGGGGAGGTGTCAGCAGGTATCTAGAGAGGCCTGTCTAAGTGGCTAGGTCTGGACTGACTTACTGCTCGCCTCACTGTGTGGAAGGCTGGTGTCTGCTGACATATCGGAAGACTGAGGTGCGTGGAGGGCTGTCATGTGCCTCGCCCCTCCCCCACCTTCAGGGTGACCAGCTACAACCTTGACCTGATCGTGTCCCTCTATTCCAGTCCCATCAGTTCCCTGCTCTGTCTCCACCTGCTGAGAAACACCCAAGGGTCCCCCAGCCCAGTCAGCAGCCATGTGAAGCAGAGGGGGAGGGACTTGTTAAAACACAGATTCCCACAACTCTGGAACCTGTCCTTGCATTAGCCGGGCAAGTCAGCAAGTCAGTGTGTAACCATTTTCCTGCTTGAAAGTCCTAGAATGATCATTATATCAGATTCTCTCCAAGACCCTCTCACCTCCACCAGGCCTAGGCTGGAGCCATCTACACCATCCTCCATCACAAAAATCAGAGCTTGGGAAGAAAGCCAGAGTCCTCCTAGTGGTGGGACTCAGCTGACCTCAGCAGGGGTTTATCACCCCATCCACAGCCAGGCCTTGAACCAGCCACAGGACCTCTATCCATAGCCAAACTTTGGACTTGCCTGCCGTTCTGCCTTCTTTTCTCCATTACAGTCCCTCCACCCCAATCCAGAACTCCAGGTCCTGTGTGGTTGGTTCATTGAGAGGTTAAAAATTGCCATTAATTTGTCTCTTAAATTCCTTTTAGTAGGAAACTAGGGTCAGATGGAAAATCCTAGGAGCCGTGAACCCCGAAAGCTGACCCTGTGCCAGGCCACCCCCATCATCTTCCTCATCGGACTTAACCCCAAACAGCCACATGGGTTTGTTATTCTCACTCCCCAGGGAGGAAACTGAGCCAGAAGTTCACCTTTGCCTACAAGGCAAGAGGTGTACTCTGATCCTCCTACCCCAGGTCTGGTTCTGCCCAGCTCCATAGCCATAGGCTCCCGGCAGCAACCTCTGCCAGGGCTGTGCTAAGAATGAGCCCAGGAAGGGAAATCAGACCAGGTCCAGCACGCACCTGTCTGCAGTGCGTAGATGCCCAGCTCTGAAGAAGCCAGTCACTAATCAGAGCCACTCATCTTGTGGGAACCCAGGAGTGCACTCCAAGGATGGTGAAGTGCCTACTCTTTGCTCTGTAAATCTTCAAGGGGCCTTTGGCCAAAGCAATAACATTCCGACCTGAAAAGTTAAAAGGACTTCAAAATTATATCGGGCCCTGTGTGAGGACAAGAGATCATGGTCTGTTGTAGAAGAGCAGAAAATACAGAGAGGGGAGCCAAGCAATTTCTCTTCCACCACAGCCTCAGGATTCCATTAACCTGCCTGCCCAGAGCCTGACACTCTGAGAAGCAGCAGGTGGGAGGGGCTTCACGGACTCCATGGTCACCATGCCCTTGTAGGAGCCCAGGGAGTGGGTGACAGCCCTGCCGAGGTCAAGGGGAGTCTCAACAAGTTGGAGTCAGTGCCACTGTGGAATTTTTAACAGCACTCTTGAAGACAGCACACACAAAGGTGTACATAAAGCCTCAAAGATTGCCAAGACTTCCCCATGACAACAAGGCCACTACTGGGACAGTACGCTGTTGACAGAACCATAATTTCTTCCCATTCTCTAGAGCTGCCCATCTCTCTCATTTACATACCACCTCCTACTCTCTCCGATTTCTGTCCTGCCCTGGCTGTGCTCCTCTCCTACTCAAACTGGAAGCCTGTCACTATCGTACAACCTCTACGAATACCTTGCACCCATGTTCCCTTTAGCTGTCACTAAAGATGGATATCAAAGGAGGAGAAGCATAAGGCCAAGTCTGCATGGCAGCCCAGGGTACAAGCTCATCCCAGCTGTTGGCTTGGGTGGGAAGGATGGGAAGGCAGTGGGGTCCACCACAGGAAGTAGAAGAGAACAGGAGTCCACCACAGGAAGCAGACGAGAACTGGAGCCCATCGCAGGAAGCAGAAGAGAAGTGGGGCTCACCACAGGAAACTCCAGGAAGGGTGATTGTCCTGGCCCATATGGACTGTGGCTGTGGGGTGACTCAGACTCTCTCCTTGTCATGTGGAGATTCTGCGGATGGTGATAGTGGTGTGGAGGGCCAGTAGCCAGTTTTCTGGGCATCTTGGTACCCACCATCAGAGGACCTGTGGTTGGGTCTTCCTATGGCCTGGTGCTTCTCCATTAGATAGCTTTCAAACTGTGGGAGTAACTGTCAGCCCACCATGGGTGAGAAGTAGGAGAGTATGACCCTTTGCCAGCCTCTCCCACAAAGGAAGACAACCTAAGGGAGCCTTAGAGGGGACAGTCATGGCAGAGGCTTGTCTCCACCTTCAACCTTCTGGCAGACAGCATTTGACCAAGCATTCACATGTGGAATGCTGAGCTTTAAGCAACTTGGATGCCATTCAAGCTTAAGGACATTTCTTCATAGGCTTGGTGTCGTTTATCCTGGCCCAGATTTCCCTTTGAGGTTGGTTGATACATGGAGGTGCAGCCAGTTTCTTCTCTAAATTACAATGAAAGCAAGCACACCCCACTCCTTTCCCATCCTGCACTGTCTTCTAATGTTTTCAAGGCAGGGAAGCTATATCTGTCCATTATACTAGGACACTGACTACCTTCCCAACTATGATATCTTATACTCCTGACACCAGCCCAGGAAATGGCTCTGGTGTCTCCTGGGTATGTTGCACAGAGAGCCAGAGAGCTGAAAGACCAGAGCCTAAAACGTGGAGAGCTCTTGGTGCCACTTCAAGGAAATTGGCAAGAATATTTACATTGGGCTAGGACAAGGAAGTAGGCTCAAGAAAAACACAGCTGAGGAATGTGTTCCTTGCATCTTGATCATCATGGTAAGTCCCAAGGAACAGTGACCATGTGACTTTTGTTTATGCCTTGTTTGTTCCTTGACTAAGAATTGACCACATTCCTTGCATGTACTTAGAATGGTATAAAAGCATCTTGGGGGAAAAATAGACTTGTTTCAGCACTTGCTGAAGTCATGCTATTGTATTGTCTAATTGTCTGTTTGCTTTCATCCTCCCTCCCTCCCCCAAGACCCTGTTGACTGACTGAGCAGGCTTGGTCACTAAAAGGAGGGTGAGATCCCCTGGTCACTGTAAGCAGATGCAGATGTCCACAGCAGCCCTATGCCCAACCTCAGGGGAAGCCCTGACCTATAATTCACATCTACTGGAATGTGGTGTGTGAGAGGTTTCAGCAAAATGGCTGAAATGGGCGGGTCACTTGCTTCCACTACTTCATTCCCAAGACAGACATCACTAATCAATCACCACCACCACCACCAATGCCTTTTAAGTACTAGCATCCTGAAGCAAAGACACAGCTAGTCAATTGACTTGGGAGAGTGGCAGATGTTACTGGTGGAGGCAGCAGGTCTTGGGATCTGTTCGAGCTTCATGAATGACCAACTGGGTGGACCTGAGCAAGCATTGGGGTGACTCTGGGTCTTAGTTTCCCTACCTGCAAAATCAAGTTAATTGATACAAATTGCCACTGAGGCAACTGAGGAAGAAAGCCCCTGCACTGGGCACATGGCACAAGGCCAATGACAAGAGCAAAGAGTTGCTTGTGTTCTGCTGACACATGCACCCTGAGCCCCTGATGACCACTGGCAGTTACTTTTGTCACCAAAGCTGAGGCTGAGGGGAGGTCTATGTGTTTCAGTTGAAGGCCTGCTGTGGAACACTTTTGTGCTCTGAGGCAAGCCACTGGCTTTCTGGATTTTGGAGAGAGAGGTCATGTTGTAAGACTGTCTTCCAGTTTGCCTAAATCTAGACTATTTTATTCAGTACAGTCTTTAAAAAGTTCATTTTTCAAAGATAGCCTGTTCCCCATCCCAGTCCCCACAATGGCACCCCCACATCCTCTGCCCTTCCCAGGCTCCACAACTGACCCACTAGAAAGTCACTGGCTTCCTGAGGTTCACAGGCTGCTCCTGCGGATGATTTATGTAAATCTGGCTCTTATTGTTCAGGGAGTTTCTGTTTCTTTGAACTTCTAGGTGCCACTGTCATCCTCCATCCTCATTCCCAGTCTGGCTTCTAATCCTGATTTCCATGGTGCCAGCCTTTATGACAGCCTGAAGAGCAGGCACTCCTTGTCTCACTGCAAAATGCCCAGGGAACAGAGCCTAATGTGTTTATCTTGCGGGTAGAGAGGGGGGCAGACCTACAGGAGCTCCAGATGGCAGGGTGTGTTGGAGAGTCGGAGAGTCGTTGGGAAGCAGGGCTGTACTCAGGGAAGAAGTGTTCTCAAGAGGTCAGAGATAGGTACCTGGGGTCAGGGTGGGGCTGGGTATCAAGGGTCAAGGTAAGGCTGGGTACCAGGGGTCAGAGTGAGGCTGGCATCAGAGGTCAGGGTGAGGCTGGGCAGCTGGGGTCAGGGTGAGGCTGGCATCAGAAGTCAGGGTGAGGCTGGGCAGCTAGGGTCAGGGTGAGGCAGAGTGGGTGGAGTCCACTGTGTTCTGGAACTCAAGCCATTGGCATTGCTCTTTAGTCTCACATCTCAGAACTGTGTGCTGGGACCAATGTGAGGACGTACTGTGAGATCAAGAAAACAGAGCTCAATGTACCATGCAGACATGCAGACTCCTATCCAGAAGGGGTAGGTCAGCATTAGCCAAAGAACTCACTGTGCTTGACCCTCTCTCTTCAGTCATGACATTCCCAGCATCTGCCTGAATCCAAATACACCAGCTACATTTCAAGGCCTAAGACTCGTTCCTGCATAGAGCCACCAGGTGGATAAGCGGTAGCACAGAAACCAAGGACCAGGAGACTGAAAATCACTCATCACACCAGCAACCAAGACCATCAGAGAGGATCCAAGACACAGACCCGATAGCAAGCCTCCAGGTAAATCAGATCCCAGGATGACTGAACAAGATTCTATAAGTGGCCATTGTAAAATATCTTTCAATCACACATTTTCTTGAAATAAATGAAAAGAGAGACAGAAACTACAAGAAAGGAGCTAAAGAAATTATAGAACCAAAGCATACAATAGCAGAAAGGTTTCAAACCTGTTGAATCATGGAATGGAGGTGACACAACAGAAGTGGTAGATTTAAGGACAAAGGATTCACCTTTGAGAGCAGAGAGTTGACAGAAGAATCTCAGACCATGTGAGAGAATAAGAAAAGACCCACAGCCAGGTGTGGTGGCCCACTCCTGTAATCCCAGCTCTCAGGAGGTAGAAGCAGGAGGATCAGGAGTTAAAGGTCATCCTGTTACAGGGAACCCCTCACAGACGACCACTCAGACACAGCCTATAGCCAACCAGAAGTCTTCATTACAGCCAGCTGGGACTACAAAGGCTAAGTATTCAGGACCCAAGTATATTCAGAATAATGGATTTTTGAAGGCAAAACCCACATTCTAGTATCTCACTGGGTACTTGCAGGGGAGGGTTTGTGCAAGCAAGCAGTTTAAAAGAAGCTGAGCTAAGTTGGTTGTGGCATCTTAACCTCAGGTTCCTAGAATAAAGTTGGGTAGTTTCCCATGGGGCTTCCCATTGAGGAGATCAAATTCTAGTCAAACCTAAAATGGCCTAAACAAGATTACAAGATGAAAGAACATCTGCACTGTCTAGCTTTGTCTCAGTCCTTCACTACAGAGCAAGTATGGAGCCAGCCTGTTCTACATGAGAGCCCATATTTAAAAAAATATGACAAAAAATAGGAACAATTCAACACTGACATTTTCAGGATCAAAGGAGGAAATGGGGAAGATAATCAGGCTGTAAGAGAGTTGAGGGCATGGTGGCTGGCAAGGCTCCAGATTCAGTGAAAAGCACAAACCTATAGCTCTAAAATACAGAGCAGAAACACAAATTACAAACATTTTAAAAGCCATGCAAGACACATGCTCATCAGTTTTTTAAACTAAGGAAAACAATCCTGAGCACAACCACCCAGAAACCATATGAGGGCGTGTGGACATGGCAGTATGCTTGTGTATGTGCCTTTGTGTGGGAACTTTGCCATTTTTATATAAGGTGGTCTCTCATTGGCCTCAAACTTGTGCAGTTCAGTAACCAGGCATGAATGTGGTACACAGGCACACATGCAGACAACACATGTGCATGTCCATGTCTCTTCCTCTCCTTTTTTCCCATGTTGAACCACTGTGCCCAGTTTCTTGTGTGAGTCCTGAGGATCCCTGGGGAGATTACTCAGTGGTTAGAGCAATGGCTGCTCTTCTAGAGGCCCCAAGTTCAATTCCCAGAACCCACATGGTGGCTCACAACCACCTGTAACTCCAGGAGATCTGATGCCCTTTTCTGGCCTCCATGGACACCAGACATACATGTGTCCCATACCCATACACACTAAATTAATTAATTAATTAATTAATTTTAAAAACTTGTTTAAAAAAACAATTAAGTTATCGGGGTGTCTTAGGCCCTCCCACTTTGATCATTAAATTGAGAAAATGCCTTACACCTGGATCTCATGGAGGCATTTCCTCAACTGAAGCTCCTTTCTCTGTGATAACTCCAGCTTGGGTCAAGTAGACACACAAAACCAGCCAGTACACAGGGTTTTCCTTAAATAATAACAAACTACCACATATAAACTTACAAACTTCCTCCTACAGTGGAAGGCGATCAGGTCTTGGAAGCAGTGGTTCATATCTTTCTCTAGGGATTGTGTCAGGTCTCTCTGGACCTGTTTTAGGTCTTTTAGGCTTCCTGAAAGCGAGTTGGATCTGGATTACTTCTAAGAGGACAGACTGTTATAAAGCAAGCTTACAGTTGGCAAGATGCCTCAGTGGGAAAAGCATTAAAGCACTTGCTATGCAAGTCTAAGAGCCAGAGTTCGATTCCCAGATCCCACCTCTGGGGAAGAGAACCGTCTCTCAAAAGTTGTCTTCTATTCCCACCACTTACACGATGGAATGCACATGCTGCAACCCCTGCCACACCCCAGCACACACACACACACATACACACTCACTCACAGGCACACTTACACACACACAGACACACAGATACACTTACACATAGACATACACACATTCACACACAGACAGACACATACACAGACACACACAGATACACATACACAGACACACTCTCACACATAGACATACTCATTCACACTCACAGCCACACACACACAGACACACACTCACACACACACACTCCAATTTTTAAAAGCCAGCTTACTCTGATGCTTGGCCTCTCTGTAGGTAACCATTCACCACCACAAATAATTGGCTCCCATCACGTGGCACTGTTCACTATTTTTTGACACAGCACAAGGCCTTTGCCAGATGCAGCCACCCGGTCTTGAACTCCAAGCCTTCAGAGCCAGGAGCCAAAATTAATAGCATTTCTTCATGAAGTACCTAGCCAACAGTATTCATGATAGCAATAAAAAAATAGACTAACGCAAAAACAGTTCTTCAACTTCAAATGTGTGTGTATGTGTGTGTGAGTGTGTGTGAGTGTGTTAGTATGTGTGTGTGAGTGTGTGTGTATTGTGTGTGAGTGTGTGTGTTAGTATGTGTGTGAGTGTGTGTGTGTGTGTGTGTGTATTGTGTGTGAGTGTGTGTGTGTGTTTGAAAGAAGCCTTGGAGCACTGGGAGGAAAGAATGAGCAACAGAAATAGAAATCAGGGGAGATTAGCTGATTCTCATTTTCCTGATGAGTTTTATGCTGCATTCGGTGAGAGAAAGCAAATCATAATCCCATCTGACACCAAGACAGTGACATTTGGGAGTGAAGAAATAGGAGCATGGTGGCCCTGGCTCAGCAGAAGTGTATAAACTCAGTTGCCATCAGGCCACAGGGCCACAGGGATAGGCCAGGATGCCGGTCCATTCACCAAACACTCCTGGAGAACTTCCGCTCATGCTCTGTACGTCACTCCAAAGACAGCAACATACCACAGAACTATGGAGCTGCTGGAGAATAATGCAGGAGAGACTCCTTGGTGACTGAGGCCCTGCAAGAGTTCTCAGACACAAAAATACATGCTACTCCAGGAGAAAAGCAAGGTCACTGGATCTCACTGGAATTGGACTTGGCTTTCATGAATGTCCCTGCATGAACTTGGGAGGCACAAGTCCCCCACAGTGAGACAACAGTGCTCTCCCAGCCGCCAACCCCGGAACAGAGTCTGTCTGCAAGCCTCACCTGGATGAGGACCTGGATGAGGGGGTTCCTGGTGCTGCTCAGTGAGATGTTGGAAATAAATGTGGCAGTTCTCCCCTTCTGTCCCTTCATTTGCCATGCACAATCACCTGTGTGTGTTATAGAGTCCCATCTAGCCCAGGCTTGCTAATGCTCTATAGAGCCAAAGATGATCTTGAACGTCTGATCATCCTGCCTCTGCCATGGGATTACAGATGCGGGCCATCACAGCCAGTTGTGCAGGGCCGGGCTGGATCCCAGGGTTTTTGTATGCTAGTCAAGCGCTCTTCCTACCGAGCCACATCCCCGGCCTAATGTACCTATTTTGGTTCATGCTTCCTCTGTGCTGGGCTGAGAAATAGTGGACGCAGAAGAGATGTCTCTTCCTCACCCAGGATGTGGTCCCAGAGGTCAACACTGCAGAGGAAAGTGTCACGCTCATCTTACTGGAAATTATTCAAGACATCTTTGATCACAGTTCATTGGTCATGACAACAAAGAAACCGCAGAGGATGCTGGGAAATGTAGGACCGTTTTGTGCATGCTGTCTGGGGCAATGAACTCCCTTGAATATTCCTCAGTTCACTGCTATGAGCTAACCAGGAATTGGCTACAGAGTATTGACTTCATCCTGAAAATGGAATTCATTCTATTTCATACATATATGAGTCCAGCTGTCTCTGTAGGTTACACCCCACGCAGCCACCAGCAATCCTATGTGCTAATTACAATGCAAATGTCCCCCAGAGAGGGCAGAGCTCAAAGACAGCCCCAGAGAGGACCACCTTCCCAAGGCTACTTTCTTTTATGGCTGAGGCTCACTGGATTCCCATCTTCCTCTGAGACAGGAAAGAGAAAGTGCAAGATTAGAGTGCAGTTAAAGGCCCAAGGTCACCTCATTAGTGAGAAGGAGCCAGATGTGAGTGCCCAGGGAGGTGATTGATGACAGAGAAAGTGGGGTCAGGCTAGGAGCCTGTGTTTAGTATGACAGCAGGGACCGCTGGTGTTTCCTCTCCAGGGCTACCTTCCCAGGAGGTATCAGGAGCCAGGAGACCAAAGGCAGAGTCGTGAGCAGGGAAGAGACCTTGACTGGAGCAGCCAGACTCCTACCAGCCTGGTTTCACATTCCTATGTCACCATGCTGCTCAGAGACTGTGTATGCTGGAACTGGAGAGAAAGACTAATCCCATGTGTAGTAGGAAAGCCCAGCCACAGAGAGGGTGATCTGAGGTCACATAGCTAGGGAATAGGGAGTGTGAATGGTCTCCTCAGCTTTCTTTGGATACCCAGAGAAGCTAGGACAGGGACACTGAATGCAGTCAGTGACAGTGGCCACTCCACCCTCCAGAGACACTGTTCTGCAAGGACAACCAAGGTCCCTGCAGCCACTGTCACATGTCAAAGCAGAAGGTGTATCATGAGGAGTCGACAGGCTGGAGAGAGCCATGGGAAGGAGTGTGGATGGCCTTCTGTAGGGTCCTCTGGACAGACCTGAATGAGGGGTGAGTAGGACTGAGGTGGGCAGGCCTGGGAAGCAGAGGACAGTGAGGCCTTGGATACTCTGGGATATTTATCTCCAGCCATCAGGCACCCTTGCCACAACCCAAATGAGAGTGAGTTAGAAGACTCATTCCTGCTCAGGACCCAAAGGAGCATTCCCTCTGAGTACCTGGCTCCACCACACTCCAGGCCCCATGAACCCCCCAGTTCCATGACCTGGTAAGTTCCCTTTGCTGCCTTATTACAGAAAGGAGCCCCCCTAAAACGGTGATTGCTTCCAGGGACATAGCCATGAAATAATATGTCTGTATTTATTCATTAGTCACTTGTTATCCAAAATTCTAGCCCAGGCTTTGCTTTGTCTGAAGAACAGTGGCTGGGAAGGCTGTAGAGAGGAGGGAAGGACAGGTCTTATGAGCACCAGGGTGTGTGTGGGAGGGGGTGCTCACCTGTAGCTGGCAGAGCCTGGGATCACTCTAACTTGAGGTGGTTTTCATCAGAGGCAATTCCTGAGGCTTCCTAGAAAGCATATTGTTCACCCCCTCAGAGCTCATCTGACCGAGATGGATCTGTTGTTAGATTCAGTAAGCCTGAGACAACGCAGCACCCAACTGCCAGATCAAATGTGGAGGGGGTAACTCCATTTGCTTTCTGGGGAGCAGCACCCCACAGCTGCCACCAGAACTGTCCTAAGGTGTGAGGGCCTGCAGCTCAAATGAACCCTGACAATTATCACCCCCAGAGCAGCAGGAAAGAGTGGCAGTGAGTAACCCCAGCTGGAGATGCAGAGGCCTCCTGTCTGCCAGTGCCCTGGGACTCCAGCCTGGAAGGTGCTGGAACTTCTGCAAACATGGCTTATAGATGTTGTGAGATCATGTTTTAGTCTCAGCCTGGCAGGGATCCACCTTCTAGACCCTTCTTCAGCCATGGACAGAGGGTTAAAGGTTGAGATGGGAAAAGATGCCTTGCCTTCTACAGAGTGGCACGGGCAGGAACAAGTCTAACTTATAACTGGGGCACCATGGCCAAGTGGAAGCCAAGGGCACATTGTGAGAACTTTCCACACACCAATTATCCATTTGACAGGAGGCTGTTAGAAATAACAGCCTCATTTTTTTGGTAGAAAGCTGAGTTTTACCACAAAATGTGTTTCTTGTTTTCAGTTTGATCTTGAAATAGTCACCAGTGAACATGCACGTAGGTCAATAGGAGGTCTCTTAGAACCCTAAACTGCTGTGGCACACCTGGGCCCAAGACATAGCTGGAGATGGGCAGGGTCAGTGCAAGAAGTGTGGCCTTCTGGCCACAGACGCTCTGTTTTTTCAGCTGGTCTCTGCCTTCAAAAAGCTTGTGCTTTGAACCCATCCTTTATTCTATGAATAATTGGAAGGAAAGCACTCAAGGCTCCCAACACGCCACCATGATAGGGAGATGGTGGCATAGATTACCCTGCTTTCTTCAATACCTGTTTACATGTATCACACCAAAGCCCAGAAGGACTTAGACTTGTTACACAGTCATCATTTTCTTTATATTTAAGTAGAGAGAGATGTTAAAAACAAACAAACCAACAAACAAATGGCGTATCGTTCAACTAAGAGTCACAAGTTCATGGTGGGATAGCCGGGACATGTTAGCTACAAGTGACAGGAATGTGATTTAAGAAAATAATTGTCCACTTCTTGTCCAGGGTAACCAATCCAGGGAGGAGCAGGGACATAGATGAATCCCAGAGGAACTGGAACCAGGAGCCAGACTGCTGAGTTCCCACATCCGTTCTCATTCTTTGTCTCCCTCCTGTCCTCTTCCTCTTAGCCGCCACCTTCTCTAACATAAGTAGTCATCCTTCTCTGCCAACAGATGCCTTTCATAGCCTCTGCTCAGACTACAGGTATCCCTCCCTCCCTCCCTCCCTCCCTCCTGGCTTTGTAACAGACAGGCTGGACTCACCAGCCAAGGTCCTCTCTTGGAAGCCCAGGGGCAAATTCTAAGTGGCAGCTGCTGGAAAGAGGGAAGGGAGGGTCCCACTCAGATCACACAGATAAGGGTCTGGGGGATCAGGACAGGTACAAGAATTTACCCAAACTAAGAACTGAGAGCAGGCTGGACACAGAGCAATCTGTGTTCTTTAGAGGGTGAGACAATTTGGTCCAATACTTGAGGCTGAGATCGGAGCTGCTGGGGTGGCTGGTTATTCACCCGTTCACCCGATGCCACATGCAGTTCATCAACAGTCTCTCCCTGCGGATCATCTGCTCACCACTTGAAGCCAATATTCATGAGAGTTGGGAGGGTAATCAGGTTTATTCCAGTTTTGGCCTATTGTACTCAAATATGGTCTGAGAATAAGTTACACAAATGGGCTTTTGGGGGTGGCGAAGAAGCCACCATATGGCAATGGGCAAGAAGGCTTCATGGTAAATGTCCTGGTTTAATTTTTATTGCTGTGACAATCACCGCCGGACAGCAAGCAGCTTGGGGAAGAAAGGGTTTCCTTGGCTCACAATTCTGGAGTTTAGCCCATTATTTGGGGGGAAGTCAAGGCAGGAAATTAAAGTGTGACATCCACCATGGTCAAGAGCAGAGAGGGGAGAAATGGGTGAGTCCCTGCTTGATTGATCTCGGCTAGCTTTCTGTTCTCTAGTACTGTTCAGGGATCCCTTAGTAGGGAATAGTGTTACCCACAGTGATCTGAGTCTTCTATTATTTATTAATAATCCCCACAGATATGCCTACAGGCCAACATGATCTAGATAATTCCTCATTAAGACTCTTCTCGTGTGACTCTAGGTTGTGTCAAGTTGACAGTTTAAACCAACCAGCACAACAATTGAGGTTATTTTGTTACCCAAGGCTCCTGTCACCTCTTTTTTTCTTCCTCTGGTCAGAAATTTCAACTGACCTTCTTCCTTGTGCTAGCTCATGCAATTCTTTAGACAAACGTTCCTTTCCTGCGAATTAAACCTCACAGCAATTACAAGCTGTGTGTGAGTTGAGGCACAGTGCTAGAAAAGGGGAGTGATGTTAGCCAAAGGTCACCAGATATCTTAGGTGCTATAAATCTAAAGAAAGATTAAATAGCAGGTGACATTAACCTCTTAGACAATTGGATGCAGATTTTCTTTGGTGCAGAGATTGCTTGGGCAAAAGTAACTCTGCCAAGATCAACTCCAGAGAAGAAGTTGTATTCCACCTCTGCTGCAGCCAGGGTCTAGGTCCTAGGAAAAAATCAAATGGGGTCTCTCCATGGAAGGGTCAGGCAGCAAACCTTGAAACAGCCAATGGTGGCGCAACGGTTGTTCATGGGTCTTGGAGGCCCTTGGAAGTTTTCAAAGAAAGATCAACAGAAGAAGGGGTCACAGATCCAGAAGATCTGATATGCTATTGAGTCTCAGGGAGACTGTATGTAGATGTGTGTGTCTAGATACGGTGTAGGTGTCTTTTATAGATATGTGTGTGGGTATGCATAAATGTGTGTGCCTACAGATAAGTATGTGTGTACATGTGTGTGTGTGTGTCAGTGTGTGCATGTTAGCGAATACATATATAGATGTGTATAGGTGTATGCATGCATGTGTATTCATATGTAGATGTGTGTCTTGTGTGTGTGCATGTTTGTGTGTGTACATGTGTGCATGCATGTACATATAGATATGTATACATGTTTATTCAATGCATATAGGTGCGTGTATATATATAATTGTTTATGTGTGTAGCCCATGTGTAGATGTGTGCATGTGTACATGAGTGTTTTTTAGATTTGTATGTTCATGTGTAAATGAATCATGTAGATGTGTGTAAATATATGGGCATATATATATATATGCATGTTTATATAGGTTTGTGTATAGATGTATACATGTGTGCATATATTTTTTAGATGTGCGTGTGTGTGTGTGTGTGTGTGTGTGTGTGTGTTTCTGGGGCTGACTTTACACACTGACCTCTGGGGCAGAAATGAGACTTGGATTTCTAAGGTCTGCCTGGTTCTGCTAATAGATCTTCAAGGCAGTTAGGACTGTAACTACCTCACAATGGGGAACTGAGGCCCTAAGTCACAGCAACAGGGACAGACTCTGACCCAGGTCTACTGTCTCTTTCCCTGCACAGCTACCTCATTCCACTTCTCCAAGGAAGTCATTCCCCACTCCACAGAGAGGCCTAGAGTAGGTGGGCAGCTGCATTGGGGGCCATAGCAGGTGGGCAGGAGGCTCTATAGAAGGGGTCTGAAAGCATGGACCTCTCCCAGGACCCTTTGTTGTGCTGTCAAAGAGCCAAGAGAGATGACTTAGGACAAGCACCTGGAAGAGAGTGCACACTTGGAGCCCAGAAGCAACATGCTGTATTCTGGATCCATCTCAGCCACCCAGGAGAAGCCTAAGGTATAGCCAGTGGCCACGGTCACCATCCCTCCCCAACTCAGGATCAGCAGACACCCCATGAAAGTAACCATGGGCAGTCAGAGGTGGGAGGCAGTAAGTTGAGGAATTTGATTTATTGTGGTTGCCCTAAACCTCACCCAGTCTCATTTATCCCTGCTTCCAAGAGTAGTGGCCCCTGGGTGCTCAAAAGATGTACAGTATTTATAGTCTGACCTAAGGTGAGGGGACTCTCTACTCTCCAGGGAAAATGAGACCCAACACTGATGGATTCTGGTCATGCCAGGCCCTGCCACGGGTTTCCACAGTTAACAGGCACAGCCACCCTGAACCAAATATAGAGCCCTTCCACCTACCTTGGGCAGGTGGAGAGAGCAAACATCTAAAAAAAACTCTGAGAAAGATAGGGTCCCTTTGCACACCTTTCTCATGCTGAAATGAGCCATAGAATGGAGAGAACCCTCTGCCATGCCTGAGTGCTTGCTCCATTGGAGGACATAGTGGTGCATAATTTCCTAAGGGCCTCTGGAGCTCACCAGCCAGGATGGGGAGAGAATTCTATCACAGTTGGAAAGAGACTACAAAGAATTCAGCAGCTTCTTGTAACACCAAAAAAAAAAAAAAAAAAAAAAAAAAAATGTAGAAACAGAATAGGCAGCCATGGCTAAGCACAGGAGGGGGCGGGATAGCCAGGCTTGCAAGTTATGTTAGATGCTTTGCTGAAGGCTGTGTGACAAAGTACCTGAATGACTCAAGGAACTCAAGAAAAAGAGGAAGGATTGCTGTGGCTCACAAGTCAGAGGAATCCAGTCCTTCTTAGCAGAACTACCCAGCAGTGGGAGTGGCTTGGTCCACGATGCCAATCAGGAAATACAAAGGAGTTCCCGGGTTTCCCGGGTTCTGGGGGCCTTCTCCTTTTCTTCTTTCTATTGAGTTTAGGGCCCCAGCACATGGGATGGTACTGCTGCCCAACTTTAACTGCTGAGCCTTCCCTTCCCAGTCAAAACTCCCTTACAGACGCACCCAAAGGTGTGCCTCGTTAACACCCTAGGTGTTTGTAATCCAATGAAACTGGCAGTCAAAATTAGCCACCACGGGAGAGAAGCTTCCTGCTCCATGAGCTGGGAAGAGAGCACAGACCAGAAGGAAGTGGAAGAAACTCCCAGAGTCAAACAGCCAAGGTGTGAGGATGCAACCAGATGCAAATCCTCAGGAAGCACAAGGCCAGGGCAGTTGCAGTGCTTTGGTTTGTATTTGCTTGGCCCAAGGAGTGGCTCTATTTGGAGGTGTGACCTTGTTGGAGGAGGTGTGTCACTGTGGAAGTGGGCTTTAAGACCCTCATCCTAGCTGCCTGGAAGACAGTTCTCTTCTAGTGGCCTTCAGATGAAGATGGAGAACTCTCAGCTCCTTCTGCACTGTGCCTGCCTGGATGCTGCCATGTTTCTGCTTTGATGATAATGAACTGAACCTCTGAACCTGTAAGCCAGCCCCAATTAAATGTTGTCCTTAGAGGGCCTGGAGAGATGGCTCAGCAGTTAAGAACACTGACTGCTCTTCCAGAGGTCCTGAGTTCAATTCTCAGCAACCACATGGTGGCTCACAACCATCTGTAATGGGATCCGATGCCCTCTTCTGGTGTGTCTGAAGAGAGCTACAGTGTACTCATGTACACAAAATAAATAAATAAATCTATAAAACAACAACAACAATGGTGTCCTTATAAGAGCTGCCTTGGTCATGGTTTCTCTTCACAGCAGTAAAACCTTAATTAAGACAGCAGGAAAACCCGTGGACATTCCCCCAGCCACAGGGCAGGGGCTCAGGCTATTTAAGTAATATGGAAAGACAGAGGGATCGTAGGGATCTCCATGATCTCTGCCCCTCCCAAAGAGGCATTTTGATTCTTCAAGAGGGGACTGAGTCTGTGGCCATGACGGGAGGGGGAGGGAGGAGGGGGTGCTGGGGCAGGGTCAAGCCTTTCTCTCCGTTGGTTTCTTTCACATGCTAATGTTGATACCTCCCTCTGCCCTGCTCCTGCTGGAACAGTGCAAAGATGGCAGAAATGATGTCCCCAGTGCCAGGCTAAGACCACACTCATCCCTCTCCACCATGACTGGGCGTCTTAACTAGGGTTTCTATTGCTGTGATTAAAAGCATGACCAAAACCAGCTTGTGCATGAAAGGCATTTACTCTTTCACATCATAAAAGGCAGGGCAGGAACCTGGAGCTGATGCAGAGGCCATGGAGGATGCTGCTTACTAGCTCTCAGTTTGCTCAGCCTGCTTTATTATAGAACCCAGGACTACCAGCTCAGGGATGGCCCCACCACAATGAGCTGGGCCTTCCCCCATCTATCACTAATGTAATTTTCAACCTGTGGGTCATGACCCTTTTGTGAGGGGTGGAGCAACTGTTTCAGAGTGGTGCCATATCAGTTTTCCTGCATATCATTTACATTACGATTCATAACAGTAGCAAAATTACAGCTACAAAGTAGCAATGAAATAATTTTATGGTTGGGGAGTCACCACAACGTGAGGAACTGTACTAAAGGGTTGCAACATTAGGAAGGTCTGCAGCCCTACAAGCTTGCCTGCCTACACCCCAATCATATGAAAGCATTTTCTTAATTGAGGATCCCTCTTCCCGGATGACTTTAACTATGTCCAGTTGACATAAAACTAGCCAGCACATGGCGAGGACAAAGAACCTATGCTTCCCAACAGGGCTGAGAAGCAGATCCTGAAGCAGACCTCACCCCATTGCAGATGACTCATACACCCATAGGCAAGAAGAAAAATGCTTGCTGCTGCATGCCTGAGATGTTTGTATTGTTGCATAGAAAAATCAAAAAGAAATATGAAATCCCAGTGCCCCAAGTCGTTTCGTAAGGGAGCCTTTTCCTCTGCAAATGCCTTCCTCAGAACTGCCGCTAAGGCAGGGACACCTAAGAACAGAAACCTCTGACCTCCCAGGAGTGGGGATAGGGGTGGGGGGACTGGGTGGGCTGGGGGTTGGAGAGGTGGAGAGTTGTTTAAACAAATACCATGTGCTTTTCCTCACACTTGAGTTCTGGGTTTCAACAATACAGACGGATGTATGCCCAAGTGGAAGGGGGTCTCTGCTGGAAGATGAGGTGACCTGAAGGTAGAGAAGAATCAGGGACAAGAGCGAACAATGGGGGAGTCGGGAAGGACAGATCACATTTTCCCTCAAGCGAGGAAGGGATTTCTATATGACAAGAAGCAGAAGCGGTGAGACTGGAGGCAGGAGACACAAAGCCCTCTCTCCACAATAACAAATTCAAAGGTCTGCTGAATGTAGAAATGTTTCGGTATTCAAGGCTGCAGAATAGGGAACAAGCAGAGAAAAGGACAAAGTGGCTGACTGGCCATTTGGCACAGGACTGCGGTTTTTAAAGTCCCAGATGGTGAGAAATCCCTGCCCTTCTTTCCCACAAGCTCTGGTACTCAGAGAGGTACAATCTCCAAATTCTTCTAGCATAGCCCCTCCCAGGCTCTCCATCCTGTTCCTTCTGCATGCAAAGCCCTATCTAGTAAATATGCTGGATCCTAGGTCACTTGGCCTCTTAGCATCTGGTCCCAATCTTCCATCCCTCCGAGTTCTGGGAAAAGTGGGTACCAGCGCCTGGCAAGAAGGGAGGGGGATAGCAACCCCGCTCATGTGTGACTCTCATACCCAAGCACACCTCATATTAAAAATGGATCAGGATTTCTTTCTTGAAGCTGGGGAAGGGGATCCATGAAGGGTTTGGAGGTACCAGTGTACATGGTATGCATGCATGCAAATCGTGATAAAACCCATCTGTTGTACACTCACCACGTGACCTCTGAGCCTCTCTCCAGCTGCAGTTTCTGCTCTCTTCTGAGGGCCCACAGTGGGCGAGCACATGCTCAAGGCTCTGTCTAAGCTCAGTTGCCCACTCTGCCCTCCCCATGGACTTTGCCCCCTACAGAGTGGAAATGAGATCTTGGATCTTATGCCTCTGCTAAGGGCTGAGGTATGGCTCACTGTCCAGTGGGGCCTGGAAGTTCTTCACTGTGTCTGTGCTGAAATGAGAACACGTCTGTGCTGCTTGGGGACTGAGCCTCCCTATGCTTGTGGCCTCTACCCTTCTCTCTTTGAACCTGGGCGCTACACCCTGAGGTAGAGGAAAGTACCCCGGATATACATATATCTTCTACTTTATTGTCACTTCTCTCTTGTCCCTTATCCTTAGCATTTGTCCCCTGAAAGAAAATCCTCTCTTCTCCCATAATGCAAGGCATTCAACAAATGGAATCAGGCTGTCTCTTTGGAAGTTATTTATTTATATTTTGTGTTACATGCCTGGTCAGGGTGACTCAGGCATCCCGGGGAACGGGAGTGTCTGGTCCCAGAGGCACCTATGCCATGTCACTACTGATCACCAGTGTACAGGAGGGTGTTACCAGTGATGTGGGAGTGTATCCCTCATGTCGGCAGCCAGGCTTGTTGCTGTGGAGACATTCAGCTGCACACCGGGGCAGGTCCGACACATGCTGGCATCACCTACTCCATACTTTAAAGGTGCACAGTTGGAGAGTTCTGTAAGCCTCAGGGCTGTCTGCAGAGGATTGCAATGAGACCCACTCACTTCCTCAGTCCTCTGAGGTCTAAGGAACTCAATTGCTTAGTTCTGCCCAGCCCGAAGGAAGGCACGGGCTTCAATGGGGTTATCACAAGGAGCATGTGGCTCCTTCCTCCAAGTTGAGTGTAGAGACCTTGCCAGACAGTGCACACTCACACAGACACACACATACACACATGCCAGTGAAGGGCTTCCCTGGCTGGCTCATGCTCTGTGGTACATCTGCAGCCACAGGGAGGGACCTTTCTGTCACACTCAAGGTACCTTCCCATCTCCTTTGTGTCTCAACAATGGCCTGTGCCTGGCTGTGAAGAAGGGATCAGCTTGTGACAAGCCAGTCCTCCAGGCCTGAGGATCTGACTTTATGCAGAGCCCCAGAACGGACTTCGCGGTAACTGAAAGCAATTTGCAGCCTCATAAAAGGATGCATTAGAGAGAGAGAGCTCAGCGGTGGGCAGCCGGAGGCTGAGGAGAAAAAGGAGGAGCCAGCCTGGGAAAGAACAATCTTAAGACAGCTGAAGCAGGGTCTGGGCTCCCTTCATGTGGCAGGACCAGGAGATGGGTATCTGACCCTGCTGATGAAAGGGAGCAGATTTGGGCCTCAGGTGCCTTCCAGGGTAGACTCTGGGTTTAGATTTTCATTTCCCACACTATCTGTAGTAGGAATAATCAGATCTTCCTGATGTTTGTCCTGCAGAAGCCGAGCTGACAGCTGGTGCTGGAGTCAGGGTGTAAGACAGAGTGGGGAGGACAGAACTTAGGGTAAGTGTCAAGGGTCCACTGTAGCTGGGTCAGCCAGGTGAGGCTCAGGTCCAAGGGTCACCACTACAGAGACCTGGAGAACACACTGCAGGCTCCAAGACTCCAAAGCTTTAGAGTAAAGACTTGGAACAAGGTTATGAGTAAGGAGCATGGTGCCTCCTGCTGGGATGGGAGCTAAGCTAGCATCCCTGGAAGGATCCCAAGCTCCTAGGAACCTCTGATTGCCTGGACCCTGATCATCCTAGACTGTGAAAATGAAATAGAACACCTAGTCAAAAGTGAGGGACTCAGGGAGAATTGGGGCCACCAAGGTTCCAGAAATAGCCCAGCTCTATAACCTCACAGCAGGATGGAGGTTTAGAGAAGTTCTGTCAAAATTCACACAGCCAGGCAGGAACTAAGCTGGCTAAGTGTCAGGTAGCTCTGTCTAAAACCCTGTCCCTCACCAGGGCAACACACTTCTGATCGTCACAGCCGAGGTCCAGCAGTGAAGTCCCTGTCCTGAAAGGCACCAGTGACAGAGCATCTGCCTCCTGCCTGGGAATTCTTATCATGTCTTTTTCTTCTCCCTGGTAGGAACCAACGAGTGTTATTAGCCCTTTCTCTGTCAACACAGTGGCAGGAACTCCATCTCTGGCTGGGCAAGGATACCTCACAGAGATGGCATGAGGGGCCAGCTCAGCAGGCAGTTGGGAAGCAGCTGTTTCTAGGCAGTAGCCTCAGGGTGTGGGGTAGTTCCCTAGGACTGGATGGGGCCAGAAGGAGGCAAAGCTAGTGGTGCCACACCCCGGGGACTGTTCTCCCATAGCTGAGTGAAATTGAACCTGCCCTGCTCACAAGAATCTTGCCTGGCCAACTTCTTCATACTCTGAAACCTAGGGGCTGAGTAAGAAGGTTGCCTCTCAGAACTGCCGTGGGGACACCAAAGAACCAGAAATACAGAACATGGCCAGTGTAGGACTCTTCTCTCTATCATCCTAAACCTGGTCAACTCAGCAATTGGACATCTGATCTCCAGCAATGTGACCTGAGCAAGTCCCTCCCTTTGATTGAGCCTTGATTTCCTTGTCTGCAAAATGGAGTCCCACCAAGGACCTCCTTGTGCAGTACCTGCCAGGGTGTCCTGCATCCCAGGCAGGGGTGACATCTGAGAGGTCTTTTGGATGGTGTGCAGGACCAACAGAAGTTGCTACTGCTCCATCAGTGTCATTTCCTTGGGGTACTCCTCCAGAGTTCCCCATGTGGATCCCCAAAGTCCCTGCCCCTGCTCCGTGCCCTCAGCTTTATGAGGTTCTGTCTGTGAAAATAGATTCTCCGTGTCTATAATTGTCCTCTTATCTTGTGACTCTGCTGCAAAACCCATTTTCTTTCACGTGGCAGATGATGGGATGCCACAAGGAACCTCCCCACCCTCTGCCTTTTAGAAACGGAAAAGTGCAGAGAGCCATTTGCCAAAGTGAGACTCTAGCTTTGAGGCTGGTGGCACTGAGAGCCCGGCTCCTCTCTCCTAGCCGACAGCCTTTTCCTTTGTCCTTGTTTTTTTAAATGAGAACATCTTTTGTTCATTCTTGAGGCAGGTCTGTTAAGAGAGATGAAGCTGGAAAAGTCATGCACTCTTGAGAAGATAGGGCTCTTAAAAAGCAGTCGTGTGCAACTTGAGATTTGCCGAGCATGCGAATGCGGCTGAGGGGTGATTAGGCGCAACTGGCTTGTGCTTCTCTGAAGTGGGGAGTGGATCTGTCTGTGAAGGCAGAGTCACTCCTAGGATGTTTCAGACTTGGGTGCTCTGGAAAGCAGAGTGTGTCTGGTCTACTTTGTCTTGTAAGGGTAGATATTCACCTGAGCCCTAAACAGGAAAATTACTTCTGGAAGCTTCCCCCTAACTCTCAGTGTTCTTGAGTCCAATCCTAAGAAGGGTAACCATATTGAGATGGCTCAGCAGGTAAAGGGTTTTTTGGAAAAGCCTGACTCCCTGAATTTGGCTCTCAGAATCCACAGTGGGAGGAGAAATCTGACTCTCAAAAGTTGTACTCTGATCTCCTCATGTGCATGGGTGCACACACACACACGCACTAATAAAAAAGATTTTAAAAACACTTTTTAAAAAGGAAGGTGACCAGCCACATAAAGGTCTTCCTGGCGTAGGACTGAGGCTGAACCCAGGAAATCCAGGGCCTCACCACTTCTGGTCCCCTCACCCAGAAGCCAGTACAGACTGCTGGGCATGACCGATGTCCCTCTCTGTGTGCTTGGACCCTCAGCTGCTCTACAGAAATATTGTTTCCTTCAACTCACAAGGAGATGTTACTCAAGAAGGTTCAGACCTTTACTGGCCTCACATGGCAGTCTCAGCATTCAAACCTGGTCCCTGCTTTGGGAGGCAGCCCATCCCATTCTACCAGGGCAGAATCTGAGACAGAGGTTGGAAGCAGACTTAGCCATAGCACAAGTAAGAAGTTCCAGAAGGCTGGATATAGAGAAACAGGTCCTGTGGCTTATGTGCTAGATAAGAGAGACCAGGCTGGGCAGAGAAGGAGGGGTGTCATCAGGTGGCTGGTGAGGGCCTGGAGATATGGCCACAGGGGGCCCTCGGAAGCAGGGCCTGAGTCCCAGGAAGTGGTCTGTGAAACTAAGCACCCCTGCATCCTGAGGAGATTGAGTCTGGCCTCGCGGTCAGAAGCAGCCAGGTTCCTCTGTCCCACGTTTGCTCCAGGTGCCTCAGAGCCTAAAGAATCTTCACCCGAATCCTGACACATTGGAAAAGCCCCCAGTCCTCCGCACGTCTCTGAGTAAGGAAAGCTGACATCGTGTGGACCACAGCCCCTTCGCAGCTACCTCAGTCCCAGTCCCAGTCCTCAGCCTGCCCCTGCCTCTCCTTCCCCCTCTCCCACTGTCTGAGCCCCAGCCACACAGGCCTCCTGCCATTCTTCAAGTATGCTGCTAACCCTTGCTGAGCTCCTCTGCCAGCTTTGCAAAGGAGGACATCATGCCTGTGCCACTGCAAGCCCCGGGAGCCTGGCGTGTCCCTGGCTGTGTCCCTGGCCATGCCCCTGCCTCTACATGACTGTTAGCAGAGTGAGAGGAAGGAGCTGTGGACAAGCAGGCCAGTGAGCGTTAGAAAATGGCATTAGTAGCCGTAGAGAGTCCACTCCATAATGGAGTCTACCTCTGACCCTGAGTGAAGACATGACATTCCCATCTGCTGCCAAGACTAGAACATTACAGACTTGGGGCTAGAGAGATCACCCCAAGGTTAAAAGCACTTGCTGCTCTTGCAGAGGACCCAGGTTCAGTTCCTAGCACCCATGTTGGTGACTTTCAACTGCCTGTAACTCCAGATCCAAGGGACCCAGTGCTCTCTTCTGACCTCCAAAGCACATGGTGGACACACAGACAAGTGGGCATAAACACAAACACATAAGTAAAAATAAACGAGACTTAAGACTTTAGAGAAAAGAACATTGTATGTTGTATATTATAAATTATATACTATAAATTTGATGTTATATGTTGTGTGTTATGTGATACATATCACATATCACACATATATATCGATATATGTATATATATATGTATATATATCAATATATATGTGTGTATATATCATATATATCAATATATGTGCATATATATATCAATATATGTGTGTGTATATATATCATATATATCAATATTTATATTCAGTCTCTTAAGAGTTAATGTAACTTGGCATGTTTGTTGGTCACATGTCCAGGATTCCAACACCTCCCCACCTTCACCACCACCAGGAAATCTGATTCACCTAGAGACATGCTAAGGGATGGGGAGGATACTTATCCCCTTAATGAGATGCTCAGCTTGTCTATCCCAGAAGCCCTCCCTTGTTGCAGCTGTTTGAGGACAGTCTTCCACGTGACTCTGCTGAGCTTCCCACTTTTCTGATTTGAGAAAAGTGTGACTTTTCATTTTTCTTCTTTTCATCTATTTTTCTTTTAGACACTGGCCAAAGCCTGGCTGTATTTTCCACAATGCTCTGGGCTCTCTCTGAAACCAACCTTCTCTTCTCCCACCCACATCCACCTTGTGGCTTCTTACAAATGACATGGCTTTCTCGCTTCTTCTTCATCTGGCTTCTCTGGACAGCAGCCAGACACAGCTCTCCTGCCTGGTTGTTTTCTCTCAATTTATAATAAAATTGTCCTCAAGGTTCCTACCCAGTCCACTTTTCAATTCTTTTATTAATAAGACTAAGAAGCCATGAAAGAGAGGTTCAGTTGCCTTAGTAACAGAGGGGCACCAGACCAGAGGGTCAGGGAAGGTGTGGGGCTTGAGGATCGGCGGCCAGTCACGGGAAAGAAGCAGCCAGGCCGCCAATGGAATTTATTTGAAATGTCTGAGTCTCATACAGCATCTTCAAGTATATCAGGGACACTAGCAAAGCTGGGCTATCAGCTGAGGTTGAGACATTGCAGCATCTAAGGCCTGGGGTGATGGAAGGAAAAAAACCAGAGTCTCACCATGGATGACAGAGGATCCTATTGTCATCTGGAGCCAGTACTCGGGGCTGGAAAAGTTTCTGCCCAGCAGAAGCTCTACGGGAAGACACACTGGGTTCCATGACACAGAATGTTGGTCAGGAGACCACATTCTTAGTTTCCCTCTCTGGAAAGCCATGAGTGGAATGCTGTCGATGTGGATCAGAGTCTCTAATGCACCTGCTAAGATTTCCAGATTCTTGTGTCCCAAAACAAATAATTGGATCTCTTGTGAATATCGGTAGAAAAGAGACAGTTCATTAAGATACAGAAAGGCAGCTTCACGAATGGCAGTAGGCCAGAGATGTGGGAAAGGCTGTAAGACTCTAGCAAGCCTTAACTTACCCAAGACCCTCTGAGTGAATACATGGGAGTCAGGGATTGATGCAAAATGCAAGAGGAATTTATTAATTCAGCATGCTGAGATCGCTCTACCTACCAAGATGGGAGAGTGACCACATGGCACCCATTCAGGGACCTTATATATGGATTTTAGAGCAGCAGCCATTGGGCACAATGTGACTGGCAGAACAGTGTGACTTTTAAACTGATTGGTCTTTAGGGAATGAGGTAACAGGTCCTTAATCAACCCCTCCCTTCCAGCCTACGCTAACCTGTTTCTTCCAGGAGGGGAGGGGTGCCCATGTGCTCAGAGGGGGATGGGGACCCTGGTGGAATATCTCAAAGTTCCCAAGCTGACTTCTCAAGGCTTAAAGCTCGAAGGCCCTGGGCCAATGAGAGTCTCCATTACCTACCCGGTCCCAGCTCTTGTCCATTCTCTGCAGATGTGTTTACACATGTGAATGAGGGTGCACTCGCCTGTGCTTGCAGGCGTAGCAGCCAGAGGTACATATCAAATGCCTTCCTCTATCTCTCTCTACCTTATGGTTTGACAGGGGGTTTCTCACTGAACCTGGAGTCTGCCATTTTGACTGGCTGGCCAACAAACACTCAGGATCCACCTGTTTCTGTCATCTAATCCCATCGCTGGAACAACGGGATAAAGGACATATACCACTGCTCACACCCAGCTTTCCTGTAGGTTCTTCATGCTACCTTACCTGCTAAGCTCTCTCCTCAGCCTTGAAGGTGGTTTTCCTCGTGTGTGCTGTCTTATTACAGGTAGCCTATGGTTTGAGGCATTTCTAGTCATCCCCTGCCATGGGAACAAGGGTTGAAGGCCCAAGGCCTGATTCATATCGTAATCTTGATGCCTGTGGTAATTTGAAGGAGAGTGACCCCCCATAGGCTCATATATTTAGTCCCCAGTTGGTGAACTGTTTGGAAAGGATTGGTAGCATGTTGGAGGAAGTGTGTCATTGAGGATAGGCTTAGACGTTTTAAAAGCCCATGCCAGGCCCTGTGTCTCTCTCTGCTCTCTGCCTACTGATCAGGATGTAGAGCTCCCAGCTACTGCTTCTCACCTTTTTACCATCAGTATAATGCACTAATCCTCTGTTAAGTAAACCCCCAGTTAAATGCATTCTCTTTGGTTTCAGACCAGGGACAAGGGACTGAGGTGCATATTTTACATATCAAAGCATACCTGGCCTCTAGGCTCTCCCAGCAATCCTCAGTCCTACCTGGCACATCCTACCCCCAATCCTGAATTTGCAGCCTAGGGGCTGGGCTGCTCTTCCCCCAAAGGCTCCTCCCTATATACTCCAGATGCCCCCCCTCTCCAGATGCCCTCTCTATTCCCCCTCCACCACCTCTCTCCCCCAAAGCGACTTCCCTGGCCTCCGTCCTTGGGCCCAGTAAACTCATCTGCCCAAGAGCAGTTTCCCAATAAACCTGCCTTTAATATATTCTAATCTGGCTTGAATTATCTCATTTCACTGGCAGTGAAGAAATAACCTATCACTTCCTTTTGTAAGAGTTGCCTTGGTCTGGTACCTCTTCACAGCAGTAGAACAGGAGTGCCTCCAGAAATTCACTACTCTCCTGCCCCAGGAAAGTCCCACCTTGTCAAGACAGCCATTTCCTCCTGGACATTAAACAACACAGGGCTCATAAGCATTTGTCTCCAGCTTGTTGATGCTTGAAATGCCAGAACTGGAGTTTCGTTGCTATGGCTGGTTTCTTTGTCTTCCGTTGAAGAACAAACAATGCGCAGAAGTCTTGTCGTCTTCCATGGACATTTTCATTAATTCAACAAATATTTATTGAGCTCTTACTCTAAGCTGGGCAGTTCCTACAGTTCAGGAACAAAGATATTAATTAAGACTTGTCCAGAGCCAAACCTTCAGGGAATCAGAAATGAGGTACAGTCTGACCACAGGATCTTGCAAAGGGCTATGGGAAATCAGGTACAGGGGACCACAGCAGTGGCTTATTTCATGCTCTAAGACAGGAAGCTTGTAGGATACTGAGGCATGAATGTCAGGGTCAGGGGAAGGGGAGAAGAATAGCCCCAGAAGAGGTCTTGTTATACGCAAGTCACAGGGACCCTAAAGACCACTCAGGAGCCATTTCTGATGCAAACATCAGCAGAGGGAACTTAGGAAGACAGATGCTGGAACAAGAGACTTAGCCCTGGGCCTGCAAGCTTGACTTTCTGGACAAAGACCAAGCAATACTTACAGACGAAGCATGGAAAGTTCTCCAATGAAGGCCATTTATGAAAACTTCACAGCTAACAACACACATGGCAGTGAAGCCTGGATGTTTGGGACGAGACTAGACCTTGCCTGCTTTCTCTGCTTCTACTCCACATGGGAGGGGAGGTTCCAGGCAGGACTAACAAGCAAACAAACAAACAAAAAAAGGGATAGGCATGCAGCTCAGGGAAGCCATGTATGCATACCGCAAGAACAGGCCTTGGATCTGTCCCCCTGCACTGCAGGAATTGGGGGAGGGGTGGCAGCAAAGAAAAAGATAAAAGACAAGGAAGACAGCTAGGCAGGAAAGGGAAAAACAATGTGTATTTATGGATGGCAAGGCCGTTCACACAGAAAACACTAAGGAATTCAAGCGATCTGATGAGATCTGATAAAGGCTTGAAAACCATGGGCTGCAGGATCAATAACAAAAATTAAATGGGTCCCCGTACACTACTAATGACCGTCGGAAATGAAACTAGGAAAACAATTGCACCCCTAATTGGACTTCATGAAAATTAAAAACCCACATGCTCCAAAGGATATCATCCTGAGAGCCAAAAGCACGGTCCACAGAAGGGGGGGCAACACACAGATCTGTCAGAGAAGGAGTTTATATCTTAACATAAAGAAGGCTCGGGCACACAAACTGAAAGACAAACAAGCCGTTTTAAAATGGGCAACGGATTTGAAGAGACATTTCTCCACAGAGAAGTTACCAACCGCCAATCTGTGGTGGTGAGGGAGGCTCCATGGCTTTCCTCACTACAGAAGCACATAGTAAAGCCACCTGGAGAGCGCTTCAAAGAGTGGCCATGGATGGGGAGTGGGAAGAGTTCCAGAAGACTATGGAAAACATCCTTGGGGACAGAAACTGGAGGCTCCAGGGTGACCACTAATCTCTGCAGAGATGCTTCTTCAAGCAAGGTGGGGTGTAGCCCAGATCTGACCCACACACTTCCAACCACCCTCTCTCCTCCAACGCTCAATCTGGGAATGACCGTCCTAACACAGGAGGTCCAGCCAGAGCCTTAAGACCTATGGCTGACTGTGAAGAGCATCAGAGCCTGGGCTGCAGGCAAGGCTGGGTGAAGTCCTGGCTTCTCTTGATCTTAAATACCACCTCTCCCAATACACATCATACTGGGGTGCTCCTGCAGTTAGCCTTCATCCATGTGGAGCCCAGTTACGGCAGCCATTTGTCCCTGGTTTGCCGTTTACATTTCTTCACGGGTGATGTGCTGGCATCTGTTTCTGCCTTCTTTTTGCCTTCAGCATCCTGTTCCGGTGACTATATTTCCTTGGGTCTATAATCTGCACGAAAACTCTGGGCAGATGCAGACAGGACACCTCCTGCCCTAGTAAACAGCCCCCACACGCAGTAGGTACACATGATTGGTCACCTGTGCAGACTGGGAGCCTGTCCTCGGGTTCTCTTCACCTTTTGCAATGCCTTCCCCTTGTCTCTCTTGTCTCTGCAGGACAGGTCCTGCAGGCCCTGCCTGGGACCATCACTCAGTGCACACAGTCCACTCCTGCTTAACCCCTGCTGCTGTCTGTGAAGTCATCCTGGGAGGACTCAGAGTGCTCCCCTAACAATGTTCCGATGTGAATCTACTTGCATTAACCCAGTGGGACAGGTTATGGATGCAAATTAAGTGGAATGGACCAGCTGTATGACTCACACCAAAGACAACAGGGAGTCAAAGGTTTGTGGAGAGCCGGTCCTCTAAGGCTGCCCTGGGCACACAGAGTCCTTTCCATCCCCACTAGCACCACTGCAGAAGCATCACACTGCTGAAGATTTACAGAGTCTGGAGAAACAGACTCTAGGATAAGGCACAAAAGACAGAGACCTCCCTGTACTGGGAGCAATGGGAACAGGGTCACAACCACCATGCCTTCCTTACCAGAGGATGCTGCATCCCAGTCTGCTTCTTCAGAAAGCCATAAGCTAGGAAGGGAAGACAGGCTCTGCCTGTCCCTGGGGATGCCCCTGTTCTACTGGCCATCAGGAACTGCCCTGCACCAAGAGCCCATAGGAGCTGTCCCGTACTGCTTAAACCAGGCCTAGGACAGGGGTGCCTTGCTGATCTCCATGTTGGAGGTGTCTTTCTCCCCCCAACTCCCCCACCCCCCCATATTGCTCATGAGTCAGACAAAGAAGAGAATCAGGAAAGACAACATTGGTTCCAGGCTGGCACAATTCCATCAGCAACACGGGGAAGAAAGCAGTTCCTCAAAGCCCAGGCATGATTTTGATTGGCAATTGGGGAAGTGTGTGCATGAGTGTACATATGTGTGAGTGTATGGAGGAATACGTTGTTTGTGATACACTCACATATGTGTACAGGTAGGTATGTCCCCATGCATATTCACAGCAGCCAGAGGGTGTATCAGGCAGTCTGCTCTGCTACTCTCTGCCTTATTCCCTTGGGGCAAGATTTCTTACTGAGTGAGAGCCATGCTGTGGTTACCACACCTCCATTGTCTTCCTGACTGCAGTTACAGGCATGTGCAACTGTACCCTAGCTTTTCACTTGGGTTTGGTGTTGACTCAGGCCCCAGCGCTTACACAGATAAGTGTTCTTACTTTCTGAGCCATCTCTGCAGCCTCCACCACCCTCCACTTTTAATATTTAGCTGTCTTTAATGGGGGATATAAATATATATTTAAATATATATATAAAATAAATTATATATAATAATATTAATAATATATTTAATATTTATATTAAATATATATAAATTTAATATATTATTTAAATATATATTTTTTAAAGGGTTTATGGTTAGAAACAGTGTCTAACCATCAGACATCAGAGGCTGGAGATATAGCTGAGTGCTTGCCTAGCTTGTATGAAGCCCTGGGTTTAGTCCCTAGCACTATATAAACTGTTCATGGTGGCACAGCTTGTAATCCTAGCACTAGGGAGGTGGAGACAAGAGGATCAGAAATTCAGAGCCATCTTTGGCTCATCCCTACATCTATAAGACTCTGTCTCACCAAAAAAAAAAGGGGGGGGGGGAACAGTGTCAAACAGTGTCTGTACCCACAGGTTGTCAGGGGCCTCTGTTTCCTGAGGAAAGAGAGGCAGGGATGGAAACAGCATGGGTCAGCCCCCGACAGTATGATTAGTACTTTACAAAGGAGAAAACTGTCTTAGAAAGCCCAAGTAACCAACATGGCTGTAGATGACAGAATGAGAAATCAGAAGCCCTACCCAGTCAGCCACTCAGCTCCAGGTTTCCCAGATCCCCGCTTCTCCCAGTCCCTCAACACCTGCAACGTGGGCCTGAATTCCAACACTTTGAAGCTCATAATTCAACCCAAACAGAACAATCCTCTGAGCTCCAGCACTCAGGCCTAGCAAGACCCCAGAGCTTACAAATCCAATCTTCACAATGGCTGTAATTTGAAGGGCCTATTTTCGCCCAGACCAGAGTACACAGAGCACGCTGCCCATGGCAATCTCTTGTCCAGTGAGCAGTGTGTAGAGCAAGCCTATTGAAGGGAACAGAGAGCAGATCAGCGTTGCCAGGGGCGACATTAGCCTGGATCTACAGAACTCATTAAGAGGCTGAGGTGTGGGTGGCTTGACATTTGAGCTTCTTCTCCAGTGATATGCCAATGCGGCTTAGACACAGCCAGAGCCCCAGAGCCCTCCTTCTGCCTCCCATCTACCCATGCCCAGCCCCGCTAACTCAGCCCAGCTCCCTACACTTCACAGTTGAGAATAAAGCCAGAGATACCAAGGCCCTTGCTCAAGGTCAGAAATGAGTTAAGGGGAGCACAACTCACGGGGAAGGGCCTGCTGGTGTCAGCATGTTGACTTTGCAGTCTCTGATCCTTGGTCAAGGATGGGATCATTGTTTCCATGAATACAGACTCTCAGTGTCACATGGACACAAGGACTGAACAGATGTACCTCACACAGAAGCCAAGCCCTCACCCACTGAGCTGGCCATTTGCCTGGTGTCTCTTGGCTTCTCCTATCTTGAGGACAATGTGGACAATGTTGGACCTGCAGCTGTCAACCAGGTTCTCCTTGACCATAGGCTCCCTTAGCTTCAGATGCTTGGAGTAGCTGCCATGACAGCCATTGGGACAGCAGTTACTCTGGCCCTGTCTCACTCATAGCCAAAGCAGAGACAGGGACAATAGGAGGTGTGGTGTGTGTGTCTGTGTGTGTGTGTTATGGGGATGTGGTGTGTGTGTAATGTGATGTGT
>JADRCH010000213.1:974751-1012937 GCA_019843965.1 Rhynchomys soricoides | reverse complement strand
CTGATTGAGTGGTAGTATGTGGTATGTGGATATGGGTGTGTGTGTGTATGTGGTGTGTGTGTGTATGTACATGAGTCCATGAGCATACCTAGAAGAGGATGCCAGGTGACCTGTCCTCTCCCTCCCCTTACTTTGAAACAGGGTCTCTTGCTGAAACTGAAGCTAGGCCAGTGGTCAGCAAGCCCCAGCCAATCTCCTATGCACGACTCATTTCAGTCCACTGTATGTGGCCTCATCCTGTGGGTTGCTGGATTATGAGCTAGCTCCAGCCTTTCCAAAACTCTTGGCTGAAGCAAGCAAGGAGGTGTTAACCAAAGGATCCTGAGACCTCAGGTAAATCTGAGACCGTTTGTCACCTCTCCTCCCTTTCCAGAACAGCAATCCCATATCCCTTTGTCTCTGTCTCCACTGGGGAAAGGCCTCCTCCCTTCCTGGCCCCCTCTTGTGACAGACTTCCAGGTGGTACCTTGTCTCCCCCATGCTCTCTGCTCCTATTCCATCTGCCCACGTGTCTTGTGTAGAAAAAGGTGCTGGATGCCAGGGAGAGAGTTCTAACAAACCTGCTGCTGCCGGCTCCCAAGGCACCTGCTACTGCAGATGTGAATCTTCCCAGAGAAGTCCATTCCGCTCCCAGGAACTGATATGGTTCTGGTAAGGCCCAGTAGGAGCTGGCTTTCACAGGAAGCAGGACTAACAGGATGCACTGCCTTGCCACTGTGCCCTGCCAGCTCTCTTACTAAGACATAATCTAGACTGGAACACCCGAGTTAGCATCACAAGGGACCCATGCTGAGTCCCCAGGATGGTGACAACTGCTGAGAGGAAGAGGCAGCCCTGAGACACTTTCAGAAATACACCAAACCAAATAGCTGAGTGACTCCATTGAGGGTTTTGTTGACCCCAGCGTGAGGCTTCTAGAATCCTGGATCCACAGTATATTCAGTGACCGCGTGCCCAGCTTTCTAAAGGAAGAACTGCAGCACTCAGTGGGCTTCTCTAGATTTTGGAAGCATCATTTCCCACCCCACCTCCACCCTAGCTTGGCTGGTTCATCTGTAAAGCTGTTCATTTGGGGCAAGACAGGCGGCCCCTGCAGGGTGTCTAAGAAGCCGCTGGGGCCTCATGATAAAGCATCGACTGTGCATGACAGATGGTGTCACTATGGAACCTGCAAGCAATTCCCAGCCCAGGGACTGAGGGATAATGGAGTCAATCTTTGCATGCTGCTAAAGATAACTGTTTGCCTGTGAAGCATCAAGTGACCCCAAGACCCTGCCCGCTTGTGGTGTGTTCTGACCCAGTGAGTCATAAACTCAAACATGTGACACCAGATAGAAGTAAGGCTAAGTGGACAAGAAAGGCCCAAGGGTACCAGGAGGCTGTGTATCCAGGTGGCCCCACGCAGCAGAGCGCCAACCCCTACACTGTGCTTGTTCTCTGTGTTCACGCCAATGACCTTGTGGGAGCACCCTGTGACCAAGCAGGTGAGGGACAAAGATAAGTCCTGCTGTGGAGATGGTCCTTCCTGATGCCTGCAACCACTCAGGGAGATTTCTGCAGCCTCTCTGGCCCTTCTCAAGAATATCGCTGAAACCCTGCAAGGGTAGGCTGGCGAGGTGGCTTGCTGCACTTGAGTGAGGACTAAAGTTCAATCCCTGGCCTCCATGTAAACCCCTAGGCATAGAAGTGTGTGCCTGGGGAGATAGAGACAGGAGGATCCCTGGGGCTAGCTGGCCAGTCCTGCTAGCTGAATTGGTGAGTTCCAGGTTTGATGAGAAAGCCTGTCTCAAAAATAATAGAAGTGATTGAGAATGAGCCTGTACATGCCTGCAGAGCCATACATGCGCCCAGACACACATGCACAGACACATACATAAACATACACATACCAAAGAAGAAAGAAGAGGAAAAAAGAAAGGAAGGAATAAAGAAAGAGGGAAGGAAGGAGAAAAAGAGACAGAGACAGAGAGACAGAGAGAGAAACGGTAAAACTATGAAGAAGGGCTGTCCTCTGTGACCAGAATCTGCAGCACACAGCTGTCCAGAGGTGAAGAATCCAAGAAATATCTAGCAGCTTAGAGAGCAAGGAGCCTGAAAGGAATAGGCCTGGAGATGAGGGAGGGAGGGTTCTCCCCAAGGAGCAGGACTTGAGGGAAAGACTTAGAGTGAGCATTGCAGGGGTTTGGGGGTTCAAGGCAGCAGTGGAAAGGGAGCAAGGGACACAGAATGAATCCCCAGGACATGCAAGAACAGAATAATAGGGGCCTCAGAATCATCTCACCTGCGGGGCTGGGACGGATTTGTGCCATCTGAAGCCAAGGAGTGGAAGATGTTTCCACCAGCTGTCAACTCTGACACTTAGACCTGCCAGCTGCTCAAATCCAGCGGTCATCCAAGGTGCAAGAAAGTGCCTTCCATTCTGGAGTCATGGAGTTGCTGTCCTGTGCCACCCCACTCAGGATTCTTGGACACAGCCAGAGACCTGTGGGGCAGACTCACAGGAGCATCTGATGAGGCTGGAGCTCAAGGCTGTGGAAAAGGCATACACCCGCCCACAAGAGTCAAAGCCATAGCCACATTTGGTTGTAGGATCACGGACTGCTTGCAGAGATGGAAACACAGCTAGAGGCTCTCCACACCTGCCACCAGAAGGCTGGGTGGCATTTCTCAAATCAAGCAGTGCCAAGAACATGTCCCTTAGGCCCTCTTCCCCCAGCTCCTGGCATTCACTGACACCTTTGGACATGTCCAGCCTGCTGCTTGTGTCCCTGGGCTGTGACTCCCTTGGGGCTGGCCTCAGGTTTCCTTTTGAACCAAACTTCTCTTCGGCTTAGAGCTCAGACCAGTGACCATGCCCACAGGTCCCTATGACTTTTAAAGGACAGAGAATGCAGAACTCCATGTGTCTGCATGTTCCTGGGGACAGACCAGGAAGTCACAGCCACAGTATTCATAGCAGACAGGAGCTGAGTGGCCAGCCCAGGAACAGATCATAGCCTCTTCAGTTCAAAGTTCTGGGGAAGAGAGAACACAGAGGAGAGGTGACTCCCAAGACCTCGGGTCATCAAGTGCCACAGTCAGAGCAGGATGCTGGTTGCTGCCTCGTGTCAAAGAAACTCCTATGTGGCTCTACCTGACTGTGCCCAGGGATTCATGGAAGACAACTGCATTGCTCAGTGCTGTCTGCCCTATGGCAGACTGTCTGCATCTATGAAACAGCAACCAGGAGGAAGACAAGATTATGCAATCAGGAGTCCCCATACCTTTGGGACATGGGCCCCACCCCAGGATCCCTCATCTCTGAGCTAACAGGGTGTGACTAAATGTCCTATCAGTTTCTTTCATGGCTTCATAAACATTGCCTATGAAAGCAACAAGCGTTTCCTTACTTAATGCATGATAACTAGTCCCATAAATCTAAATTATCCCTGTAAATCTAAATTAAATGCCCAGGTTTAATGTATTCAGGACGCCTAATTAATGAAGCACCAGCTATGAACATCACTAACCTGCTTGTTCCACCCCAGCTCTCATTTGCAAAGGAGGCAGTTCTGAGTTGCATTTGGCGGGGAGGGGGAGGTGAAGGCCAAGGTTCTGGGCAGTTTGCTAGCTTCTATGACCACCACCCCCTTCTTGGAACCCCTAGAGCTGCCTAGGCTCCCCCTTATCTATCCTTGTCTGACCTCTAGGTCATCGTCTGAGGAGAAGGTGGCCAAAACAGCTTACAGATAAAGAAACCCTGAGCCAAAATCAAGAGATTTGCGCTGGCCACTAAAATGCAAGTCATTTGCCCTCATTGGGCCTCAGTTTCCCCTTTAATATATCAAAGGGAGAGATGGATTCTCATAGGTCTTTTCAACAGCTGTAGAGAAGAGGTTGTGTGTGTGAGGAGGGAGAAGTCCATGAGTATAGAACTGTGTGACCTTCGAGTTAATCTCTTTCTGACTCAGTTTCCCTATCCATGTACTGAGTACAACAGCCTCTGTTCATGGGGCTCTAAGGAGCCTAAGTGTGATCCATAAAGTGACATGTTTAATGTGCACCCCATAAATGTTGCTCTGCAGAGTGGCTACTCCTTGGCCGTCTTAACAAGTCCTCAAATCCTAGGTGGAAGATTTGGGGTCTGACGTGGGATGGGAAACAGTTGGACCTGAAGACAAACTGAGCTCTTCCCCAGAGGGTGGGTGGTGTGGCCCTGCCTGGCCTAGATCTGTCCTTCTCTGGTCAGCCCCATTAGAACATTAGAGGGGACACCAGTAGCTACAATGTCTCACATGTCCATGCCACTGGCCACCTGTTCAGTGGCCCAGGTCAAGGATCTGTACTGTGTCACCCACATCTTTCCTCCCCCTCCCCTCCCAGCAGACCATCCCCAGGCTGTAAGCCACTCTTCTCCCCCTGCTGTTCCCCAGCGGTGCTAGGAAATGTCCCATCAGCTCAGAGACACAGAGCCATCTGGCTGGCACAGCCCCCTCCATAATTCCCCTCTCTCTCCCCTCCCCTTCCCAGCTGCTGAGCCACCTGCTGGGTCTCTCCCAAGGCTGACACCTGCTCCTCCTGCCCTGGAGATGATACAGTTTCCACACGGCAACTTTTATTACTTATTGATTTTCCTTGATCTCTTCCAGCCAGCTCCATTTTTATCTGGTGTAACTAGAAACCACCCACTATGAGATTCAGAGTTTAAAACTTTATAGCCACAAACAAGGACCAGCGCGTTAATGGACCGTCACCTCTGAAGGGAAAGGTACCACACTGGCTGCCACTGCTAGGCTGGGGGAAGGGAGATGGCAACTTGATTCATCTTGACCAAGGGGTTCTGGGGAGCTGGGCTTCTCCAGAGCCTGGGTAGAGAGAGGCAGAGCATGTGCTTTGGAGTAGCCAGAAGGCCTCAGGGGAGTGAGAGAAAGTAGGACAGGGATCTTGACAGTGCTAAGACAAGATCATGAATGACATTCCATCTACTTCCACCACACCCCAGAGGAGAGGTGGCTGAGCTGTTTTAGGGCTCTGCCATGCAGAAGATGGAGCTGGGATAAGAACCCAAGCCACACTCTGTGAGGGGCTATCTGGGGTCAGCCTCTGAGGACTCCCAGGGGAAGCTGCTGGAAGTCTATGCCAAGGAGGGAGATACACTGGACTGGACTGGACTGTGAACCTGATGCCACCAATTACCACAGGAAACAAACTCTCTCTCTCTTTCTCTCTCTCTCTCTCTCTCTCTCTCTCTCTCTCTCTCTCTCTGTCTCTCTCTCTGTCTCTGTGTGTGTCTGTGTGTCTGTGTGTGTCTCTCTCTCTGTGTGTCCCTCCCATACAATCCACACCCAATTGAATCTACCTCTCTGGACAATCTTTTAATAATTCTTTGTATTGTATGTATTATTATATATACATAATCCAATACATACCTGTCTACAGAGGACGTGACAGACAGGGAAAGAGAGCAAGAGAGCTAGCATAGACCACTGATTTAAAGAAACGGCTTATGCTATTAGGAGGCCACCTCATCCAAATTCTTCAAGGTGCATAGATCATGGTCAGGAGGCTGGGGCCAGGATGAGCTGAGCAGCAGCTGTGCTCTGGGGACATTCCAGAGCCAAGCTCCTGCTGGCCAAGTACCCCACCCCCATCCTCACCCTTCTTAGGAGAAGCCAGAGTATTTCCTTCTAGGGCCTCCCTCCAGGTTGATTGGGCCAGGCTCACCTGCTTTTGGGTCACTCAATTCTAGTGATGTACTGATTTACATATTAATCTCAGCCCAAAACTATCTTCATAGACTAGGGTTTGATCACAAAGAGAGTGACAGTGACAGCAGTGGTGACTGAGAAGGAAGGTAAAAGCCCTGGAGTGACACCTGACTCCTTCCCAAGAGCTTACCTCCTCCAGCTGCCAGCTGCCATGAGGCCGGGGTAATGTAGTGCTAATGGTTGACCTCACTAATCCACCTTTTTCTCATCTTCAGAAATGGCACCTCACCTCTGTCTTGGCAGGAACCTAAGAACAGGAATCAGCCCTGATACTCTCTGATTCCAGAGAATTCTCAGGTTGTTCTCCTCTCTCTGCTTCTCCACTGGTCCCCATCTCTGGGTCTCAGAGAACAGTAGGACTCCTGAGTCCTAGAACTTAGGAATCTCCTGCCCTGGGCAAGTCACAACTCAAACCCCCAAGCCATCTGTGATCTTTGCCTCCTGGTAACTTTGACCTTCATCTCCCACCCACATCCCCATGGAGAGGCACCACCTCCCCAACTTTCTAACCTACACAGTAATAAGACGAATTCAAGGACACTATAAATGCCATGAGAAATGAGCTATCTGTAGTTTAAGCCTCCCAGGCTGTTATAGTCTGGTATGGCTGTCCAAATAGAAGACAGGAGGAAACACAGGCCCTGGAGCCATGCTCTTCCTGCTAAGAGTTTCATGGCCTACTTTCCCGTCATGCCCTGCTCCAGGGCTCACCAGCGGAACCCTCATGTCATCACTGTACAGTGGCATTCATTTGGTGAGGGCCCTGGGCTAATAGCTATGGGGACAGAGGCAGTGGGAAATCAGGAAGTGTGAGGTCAGAGCACAGGTTTGTTACTCACACACTGGAGGGTAGAGGTGGGGAGCCCAGGAAAGGCAGGGACAAGCTGCTTTAGCCTCCTTGGTCCTGTCAAGGAAAACCCCAAGGGACCCAAATGTCCTTTAAAAAAGGGGGGGCAACCCTGGATAACCTGAGGTTCAAGAGCATGAAAGGACCTTTGTCCTTTAAGTCAATGTCAACAAAATGGCCCGGTGTTCTTTGTCATTCTGTTGGCCTCTGTCTGAGCACTGACATAAATTGCAAGGCCATGAACTTTCAGGTTCATGTCATCCTTCAAACTGATTCCTGGGACTTACATCAGGATGTGCAAGTTATGTAGGCACAGGAAGTGGCTACAACATGGACCTGGACTGGTGACAATTGTGGTGATGGTGATGCTGGTGATGGTGACCTCGGTCTTGGTCATTATGGTGATGGTGCTGGTGGTGACCTTGGTCATGGTCATTTTGGTGATGATGCTGATGATGGTCTTGGTCATGGTCATTATGGTGATGGTGCTGATGATGACCTTTGTCACAGTTATTATGGTGATGGTGTTGACAATGATGGTATAATGGTAATGATGATGAGCGTGATAAGATGGTATGATAATGAGGATGGTGTTAGTGTGATGGTGATGATGGTGGGGATGATACTGTTGACAAGACGGTGGTGGTGATAGTGATAAGAATGCTAATGATTGTGATGGTGGTGGTGGTGATGGTAGAGACCGCAGTAATGAGCACAGTGGTGAGAGTGGTGATGATGTTGGTGATGGCAGTGATGACAAGGATGGTGGTGATAAACATCATGATGCTAGTGATGGTGATGGTAGTAACGGTGATGGTAGTAATGGTGATGATGGTAGTAATGGTGATGGTGATGGTGATAATGGTGATGGTGATGGTAGTAATGGTTACAGTTGATGGTAGTAGTGCTGAAGGTGATGGTAGCAACGGTGAAGGTGATGGTGATGGTGATGGTAGTAATGGTGACAATTGATGGTAGTAATGGTCATGGTGATGGTAGTAATGGTGATGGTGACAGTGTTGATTGTGACAGTGCTACAGATGTTGATACTGATAAATGGTGAGATTGTAAGGACAGCAATGATACAGATGGTGATAATGTTGATGACAATAAGCACAGTAATAAATAATCACAGGCTGGGGATGTAGCTCAGTGACAGAGCACCTGTTCAGCATTGCAAAGCACTGGGTTCTATCCTCACACTAAGAAATACAAGAAATATGGAGGTGGGGTGATAACAAGTAGCCCTGGTAAGTGGCAAGTGCATGCCCATTCATGGACCCACTCTGTAGGTTTGTTTAGGGATGCTAAGGAATGCTTTTTATGGTATATCATGACTTACTAGCATCTACCTCTGTGCTCTCTCCTCTCTGCCCAGCACACAGATGCCTCTGGAAGCCACTCTGAGCCCTGTCCTCAAGGATGGGGTCCCTTACTTCTGAGGCTGCCACAGCATGTGAGGGTCTCCATCTTTCTTTTCAAAGCTACTAATCTGTAAGGCCAGCAAAGTCAGAACATGGTGTGTTCCCTCACCTCACAAATCTGCCATCTGCAGTGGACTTAAGTTGATCTTTGCTCATCATGGTGTAAGGTCTTCCTCAACTCTACTACAAACTATAACATCAGCTATTGGAAAGATGTCGGGGCTGGAGGCCAGAGGTTCTGAGACTGCAGTGGGTGGTAGGATGACCAGTGCCCACCTGATCTCTTGATGTACACAGAAAGGCAACACCGTAGTCCTTGCTAACACTCCATCCCCATAGGGACCACTGCTTGGTGTCAAGTCTTGGACATCAGTGCACACTTGGGTCACTTGGCTGCTCATTAGCATGTAGGAGCACTGGCAGGCAGTTGGGGAGCACAATGTTCCAACAAGCTCCCAGGTGAGCCCTCTCCATTGGGCAGCCCATTGCCCCTTGAGAAGGATGGGCCCTCCCCACCTTGCTCTCAACTCCCGCACAACCAGGCCTCTATGAACCCCTTGGATCTTCTTTGCTGGCTGGGTTATGGTGAAGACAGACCTGGAGGTCAAGGTGAGATCTCTGCTTTCTTTCACTATTGTGGGGTCCTCAGAGCTGACTACTCTTAGCGTATGCAATAAAGGAGAAGTAAGAACAGGGAGGAGGCTGGCTCAGTCCCCTGATCAGATACTGCCAGTATCTGATGATGATGATGATGATGATGATGATGATGATGATGATAGGATTCCAGAGGTGGATTTAGCAAGGGGTGAAGGACAGAGGTTTCCCTCCCAGTGACAGTGAGTGACAGTTACCTAAACACAAGGAAACATGGAAACAAGGAGGCCCATCTTATCTGAGAATCAAAACCAAGTTTCTAAAAGGCCTGCCTTTGACCTTAGTCTTAAAACTGAGACAGGATCTCAACAGAAACAGAGGTCAGGTGTTGAGGGTGGGGCTGGACTACAGGGGTGCTGATAGGTCTAGGGAGGGTGTGGTTGCTCAGTCTGGATTTAGGAACAGCTGGACAGACAGGCACAAAGTCTGTTTGGAAGAATTAAAGGGCTGAGCAAACAAATTTTCTAGTCCTTTTGTGATTAATTTTATTTTTCTGTTTAATCTTTTTCTGCTTGTATTTTTTCTTTTGTTTCAGTGGTTGTTCACACTTATTTTATTACTAGTTCATTTGTTTGTTTAGTGTGTGCGCATGTGCGTGTGCACGAAAGTGTGTGTTTCTGGGCATGCATGTGCCACATTACCTGTAGGGTGGGAGTTCAGAGGACAACTTGCAGGAGCCGGTTCTCTCCTTCCACCATGTGGATCCTGGCAATCAAATGCAGTTTGAGTGAGAGGTTATAGAATAAAAGACATGGTTTTCAGAGTGTGTTACAGACTGAAATCTAAACAATTCAGGTATAAAATTACAACTCTTTAAGTTAAGAAGGATGATAGAGTACCTAACAAATATAATGGGCTAGGTGTTAATTGTATATCATACTTTGTAAGATTGTTATGGTTTTGTTCAATTTATGTCTGAGAGAAAAGGTTTTTTTGTTTTTTAAATTGGACAGAAGAGGTGAGGTGTAGGGGGTGGTTCTGATGCTCTGATCAGGAATCTGTATGTGAACACTGAAGGTCCTGTTCCCCAATTGATTCTTGATCAATCAATAAAGATGCTAGTGGCCAGTGGTTGGGTGAAATAGGCAAGACTTCCAGTTTCCCCGCAGGCGGGCTAGCAGACACAGGAAAGGAAAAAAGATTTGCCATGCTTAGAGGGAGAAAGTCATCAGCCACATGAGATCTCTGGTGGAGTGGCCATTGGCCGCTTCCCCACATGGGCCTCAGGTAGCAGGCAGCAGATTAGAAACATAATTAAGCTGAAGGCAGATTTAAGGGTCTGAACAAGGAGAAGGTAACCAGGCAACTAAGTAAAGAACAAAATTAAAGGTGTTGAGCTGGGAGTGAAGAGAAGGGCACATTAACCACAAGAGGCTTAAAAGTGTCCGGCCATTGAGCCAAAAGCATACTAAAATAAGCTAATGTGTATGTATGTCTTTCATCCTTGGATCCAAAGGAACTTGGGTGGAGCTGGTAGCGTGGTCCACCCAGAGCTTAAAGTGGGGTAGTAGAAACTACACGCTACAATAGGAAGCTTACAATAGTATGCATTTCCGTTCCTCTCCTCTCAGCCTTGGCCCTAGTGCATATGTGTTATTTGCACAGACATGATAAGCTTTATTATATGGAACTGAGATTATTATTCAAATACCTAATGGCCCTTAAGAGAAGTAAATAGTGCATCTAGGGAAATGGCTCAGTTAGCTTGCCGTGCAATCATGAGAATTTGAGTTTTATCCTCGGAAGATAGATAGATAGATAGATAGATAGGTAGGTAGGTAGGTAGGTAGATAGGTAGATAGTAGATAGGTAGACTGACTAACTAATAAAAGTGGTGGTGGCATGTGTTTGTGATGCCAGACTGGGGAAGCAAGGACAGATGGATCCCAGGGCTCACTGGTCAGCCAGCCTAGTTAAATCAACAAATTCCAGGCCAGTGAGATACTATTTCTTAAAACAGTGAAGAGGGTTGTACTCGAGGGATGACTCCAAGGTTGATCTTTGACCTCCATATATATACAGCTGAAGAGAGCACGCTCGCGCGTGTGCACGCGCGCGCACACACACAGACACACACAAATACACACAGTTTCTGTTGCAGTGATAAAGCCCTGGACAACATCATCTTGTGTAAGGAAGTATTTGTTTATCTGACAGATCATAGATCGTCTCTGAGGGAACTCCAGGAACCTGGAGGCAGGAACTGAAGCATAAGTTATGGAGGAGTGCTCCTCATGGCTTACTCATGCTTTCTAATACACCCAGGACCACCTGCCCAGTGGTAGCGCCACCCACAGTGGGTTGGGCCCTCCACATCAATCAGCAGTCAAGACAGTGCCTGGCAGATGTGCTCACAGACCATTATGATGCAGGCAATTTCTCAGTTGAGGCTCTTCTTCCCAGATGTCTCTAGCTTGTGTCAAGTTGACAAAAAACAGTAAGCACAGGTGTCACTTGGAGACCTGATCTCTTCACACTGATACACATCTTCATTTGGCATTGTAGTCCTTCCTTTAAGGACTCCCTCTGTCATTTCCCATCATGCTTTGTGATTAGCCCTTTAATCTTGTGTGTCTAAGTAGGTCTTGATCTTGTCTTCATTTTGGAAAGCATTTTGCTGGGAGAAGTATAGGATGAGTTTTCTTCCAAACACGCATTTCCACTGTCTTTGATTTCATAGCTTAAGAGATGTAGTCAGTTGTCCCCACCACCTTTGCAGCTCTGTGTATGCACAGCTTCATTCTTGGTGGCTTTTCAGATATTTTTATTACATCAGGATCTGACTGGTAACATCATTGATGTTTCTATTTCCTGCTCTTATACCTTGCACATTTTCAGCAAATATGAAAAAAATTCAAGTATCACTTCTTCACGTCATGTCTCCACATCCTCTTGACCATGTTTGTATGCTTGGATGAGGGGGCCTGAAGTGCTCTTGGATCATCAATGGTCTTAAGTCTTCTCCATGTCTTTCTTGTCTGCATATCTCATCTTAAATAATTAGTTTCACAGTTTAACTGTACATCTCTAGAATTCAAATTCAGTTTGCTAGTGATATCTGTGCTTCTGCTTCACTTTTGAGCATCTGGAACGATGTTTATCATATTTTAAAAATGTTCCTATCTTGGTATCAGTTCTGGATAGATTTCAGTTGAAGACAATGCTCTCCTAGCTTTTAGCTGTGTTTTCTTGCCTCCTTGCATGCCTGGTAATCTTTTTTAAGGTGTCAGACACTGTAATTTTAACCTTGTATATATGGATACTTTTGTATTTCTATAAATATTCTTGAGCTTTTCTCTGTGGTAAAATTAAATTGGAAACAATTTGATGGTTTTTGAGTTTTACTTTAAAAGAAGGGTTTCTGAAAAGTGTGTGTGTGTGTGTGTGTGTGTGTGTGTGTGTGTGTGCTTGTGTGAGTGTATTCACCTATAAGTGCCAATGATGGAAGGAGCAGAAAATTCCTATGGGCTCAGAGTTATAGGCAGTTGTGTGTCACCAAACATGGGTTCTTAAAACTGAACTCAGATCCTCTGGAGAAACAGCAAGCACTTTAAACTACTGAGCCACCTTTCCAGTCCCTGGGTGTAATGTTATACAATATTTATACACCATTGTTGAACAGTGTCCTCAGACTTTCATGTTCACCTCACAAATGTGCCGCCATCTGAGAAGGGGCATTTGGAGTTGTCACTGGTCCAGATGAGGTCAGAGTGTCAAGGAACCTAAGTCTGGGACTAGTGTCCTTAGAAACAGGCTTATGTGAAAATGGAGGATAATGGAGTGGGGGTGGGGAGGTGAAGCATCTATGACCTCAGGATGGCCAGGGACTGTGGACATCTACCAAGGCTTTGAGAGAGGCCCAGAACATTGCTGGGAGTCCTGGAAAGGGCTATCTATAGACTCCTTCCTTAGCACCCAGTCCTGGCCTCCTGCCCTTTAGGGGTATGAAACCATGAAGCCCTGGAAATCCAACACACAAGTATTAGGCAGTCCAGGGTATAATTCTTATGTGGCAAATTATTCCCTGGAACTGACAGGAAACCCTTTTGAGCACCTTATCCAGGCCCCAAGAGTTCTGTGCCTTTCACACTATCTGGTAGCCAGTATTGCTCCTGGCCAAGCACAGTGCTAGCCATGTTCTGGTCAGCATTCTCAGAAGGAGCTTCTTCTCACAGTGCAATGGGGCTCACTGTCCAGGCAGTGTAGCCAAATCCATGTTCATTCAAATACCAACAGGGACCCCTAAGCATCTGTGGGCTCCATCTCCCCCATGCAACTCTCTCTTCTGCTACTTGTCCTTGCAAACTAACTGCCTAGCCTCTTGTGGCTCTTGGCTCCTCAAGTCTGTGACTTCCCCAAGCTGTCACCTGAAAATGTTCCTGAGACAGTGAGCTGTAAGGCTTCATGTTACTGCTTCTCTTCTCAGGACCACAGACCCCTACCATCTGATGCCTGATGTCATCAAAAACCTAACCTCCACCACCTCTCCTCTCTGTTTACTTAGATGGGAAGAAGGCCCACTCCTATTGGTTCATCCTGGGAAGGCACTAAGTCATAGTATCCTATAGCCTTAGAATCTCAAAGTGTTCTGTACCTCTGGCTGAAAAAAAATCACAGACTTGTGAAGCCATACATCTCATAGGGGAACAAGCCCACTCTGATGACCTCGCTGTCTATGAAATACAAATTGTGCCAGACACTGGACTTGGTCCTCTGTGCACATTGTGCCCTGTCATCTCCATGACAACCCTGGAAGTAGAGGTTATCATGTCACCTGATTTTCCAGATGAAGAAACTAAAGCTGAGGGTAAGCCAGTGGCTGACAGCCTGACACTCACAGCCAAGACTCCAATTGGGTCTCCCAGCCTCTGAGCTTCAGGCTGCTTGTCTCTCTACTGCTTTGACCCCTGGCCTCCCTGATGAAGGCTCAGCTGTCCACGGCCAACTTCCAGTGACAGGGAGAACATTACCCCTCCTCAGGGCCCCACTGGCTCTAAGCTGGCCCTGGAAGCCATCTCAGAAGACATATAAGACTCCTGCCGAGGCAGGGGTGATACCACTACTGAGGTGGGAGGTGAATGTGTTGAAGAGTTGATATGGGAGGGTCCAGGTACAGTCTGTCCCTGGTGGAAGATGAACACAAAGAGATTTATCTAGAAGGAGAAAACGAACCTCAGACATCAGGACCAGCCTCTGGAAGACAAATGAGAACAAGCCCACAACATCAGGCAGTGGGGGTGGGAAGTTACTGTCTAACTTGGATATACAATCCCCTTAGTCAGAGCTATGGGCCCTAATGAGACTGGAGTACTAAGTGCTGCGCCTTTAATTTTTTGGCTCTTCTCTCTGAAATGTATTCTACAAAATGTGCCTGGGCCATCCATCCTCCCAGATGGCTTTTTAAGTGAAGCTGGTTTTCAAGAAAGAAGAAAGGGGGAAAGAAGGAACATTTGGAACTGAAGGGCACCCCCTATCTTCACCCCAAGTAGAAGTAAGAGAGAGCAAAAGGGAGGCCTGCAGAGAGATGTGACCCCAAAAAGCCCAACCCCCAGGATAGGAAGAGCATAGCTGATCCTCAAGACCAGGGTCTCCTTGACAATGGCTGATAAGTCCCCAGCACTGAGCTCAGCATGTCACAGACCTTGGTCCAATGCATCCTCTGATGTTTGGTGCAGTAAGAATATTGTGATTTCTCAGTCTCCAGAAGAGAAGCTCAGAGAGGTCTAGGCACTTACCCAAGGTCACACAGTAAAAGCAAAGCTGACAGGATTCCAGCCTCGAGGCCTGACATCTAACCAGAGTGGCAAACAGTTCCCCCCTAGATTGCCAGTTTCAAAGTCTTTAGAGATCAGCTCATCTCATTGCTAGCATCTCCATGCCTCAGTTTCTCCTGCTGGATGGCACGCTGGGTGGTCTGGCCCAGTGGTAGAGCCTTTGCCTAGTTTTCTGAGTTCAATCCCCAACACAAAATTAAAATGCCTCTTCAGCAGTCCCTGAAGTCTGCCTGGTCATGTCTCTGAGCCTCAGGACCAAGCCTCAGCACACCCATTCCAGGCCACCAGCCACAGTGTGCATCCATGTCTCTCTCCCCTTCACAGGATGCCATTCCACCCCTAGCTTCCTCTGCTTCCTCCTCAGTCCCCTGGATGGGATGAATACGCTGCCTAGGAAATATGGGCTCAATTGGTCTTTGCACCTCCCTGGCTCTGGGCCTATACAATCCGAACACAGTGCCCACGAAGGCTGCTATGGGACATGAAAGTGATGGAGTGAACTTAGGACTAAGCATGACTTCTGCAGGGACCGGCAAGCTCTGTCCTCTCTTTCGTCAGAGGACTTGTCAAATGCTGAGGAAAGAGTTGGGGACCTATGTCAGGGCTCTGGCCTCTGCTCTGGCCGCCTGTACCATAAGGAAGGCTACTGCATCTATGAAGCCTCAGAACAGAGAAAGTCACATCTCAGTGTCAGCCCCGGGTGTTCCTTTATCAAGTGTCCTAGAACAAGGTCATGAGTTGTGTGGTTTATCTGAGAGGTGATCTCAGAGACGCAGGTGGCATGTCGGGGTATAGACAAGAAGGATGGAAAATAAACAAAGCCGCACTGAGGAACAGAAACCTCCATGGAAGACTGCCTCCTCCTCCCAGGGACCTCAGAGTGCACTGTGTACACCCCAGCTACCTCCTGTGTCTGTCTACTCCTGCCAACTCTACTCTACTGAGTGACAGGCCCCAGGCACTAGATGACATAAAGCACTTTTGGGGGTGGCAGTCACCAAAGCTGCAGGGGAGCTCAGGTATGGCAGGGCTGTACTGGAAGCTTGGAACCGTGAGCCTCTCCCAGCTCCTTCTCTGCCAAGGTGTTCCAGGATACCTGAGTGTCTCCAGACAGAGCAATTTCAGGGTCAATGCCTGGAGCAGTCCAAGTTGCCAAGGCTGTGCCATGACTATCTTATGCTGCTGTACCTCTGGCATTCAGGGACAGGGTTGTACAGTGCTTTATAAGTGTGTAAAACTGACTGTGGATGCACAGCTTTCTCACCCTATCCTGTGCCCTACCAAGCTGGGCTCTAGGGTATGGGATACTAGGTCAGAAATAACTCCCACCACTAGGAACCGTGGCGCAGAGAAACAGTGGGCAAGTCAAAATCAGGACACCTCGGAGGCCACGAGACCATGCCATTTGCCAGACCTCAACCAACCATAACCACACACAGTGTTTCACTTCAGCAGAAGGGGAGTGAACATGTCCAAGTCTCATGGGTCCGGCTGAACAGTTGGTTCCCAGTTAAAGCACTCATCAAATGATTCTGATGATCTGAGCTCACGTCCCCAGAATCCGTGTAACAGCCAGACACGGTTTGTAAATGTCTGTAATTCTAGCATGCCTACAGGAGCTGGGGGCTGGGAGGGAGAAAGCCCAGAGATGCAGGCCCTGCTAGCTGCCTCTCCATGGCAAACAGACCCTGCCCCAGATGAGGTAGAAAGATGCAGACTGATATCCAAAGGTCTGGAGGTTCTCTGACCTCCATACCTGCGCCATGCACACACACACACACACACACACACACACACACACGCACGCACAAAACCGAGTCTCATGTTTTACGTTCCTGAAAGCAGTGCTGCTAAATGTGCCTGTTTCAGCTCAGATTCACTGGCACTAAGCACTACTGTTTTAGTTTTAGGGTGATTTGATCTTCCCTCCCTCCCTCCCTTCCTCCTTCCTTCCTACCTTCCCTTTGTCCCTCCCAGCGGCTACAACTGCATGGCTCTTAGATCTCTAAACCTCCCTGACCCCAGGTTCTTCTTCTGTAAGACAGGAACATGGCACTCCTAAAGGTTCTATCTGGTGCCCAGACATGTTCCTGGCTCTCAGGATCGGGTTCAGCCCACAGTGGGTACATGAGGGATATTTGAATTAGCTAATTAGCAAGTGAATGAAAGCCTAGCTGAATAAGTGAATGAATGAATGAATGAGTCAATGAATGTGTGAATGAGTGAATAAGTACATGAGTGAATGAATGAGTGAGTGAGTAAGTGAGTGAGTGGGTGAGTGAGTGAATTCAGTAACTCTCAGTGCTCATGCAGCAGGGCCAGTTAACAGCTTTCAGATGTTAAGACTCTAGGAGGAATCTCGGTTAAAATACAGAAGGACCTGACAGCATCAGAAGGGAGGATATTGGGAAGGGAAGGGAGCAGCCAAAGAGGGCAAGACAGGGTTATGCAGAAGAGTCCATGTGACCACAAAGCAAGGAAACTCACTGTATTGTGCAATTGATCCAAGCTAGTTTTTTAAAAAAGAAAAATGTTGTGAATATCAACTCTAAGACTTGGAGGAGCTGGAGAGATGGCTCAGTAGTTAAGAGCACCAGCTGCTTTTTCAGAGGACTGGTGTTCAAGACCCAGCACCCACATGGCAGCTCACAACCATCTATAACTCCAGTTCCGGGGAATCTGACAACCATGTAGACAAAACACCCAAACACATAGCACAAATAAATATGTTTTTTAAAGGAGTGGGGGCCAAGTGGCTGGCCTGTCTAGTCACGGCTCCCTTCCTGTCATGAGCAATCCAAGTTTGACTCCCCTTCTCTAGCCACACAAGGAGTAGTGGAACCAGCCCCAAGCTGTTAGCATGGGTTTCATTCATTCATTCATTCATCCATTCATTTATAAAATCCTCTCATGCAGTTTCCTTGTTTCCTAGACCCCAGTTCTCCCCCCACCCCCAGAAGGACCAGCCTGGGAACTGTGACCAGGCCCCTGAGGTCATCTTGGAGAGTCGTGGGTGGACCCTCAGGTGTTATGTAGGCCCCACCCACCCATACTGACTCCTCCCTCTGCCCCCTGACTTCACCATTAGCATCCTTGTAACAGGATACAGAGAGCAGCACTTGAGATTAAAAGTGACCGATCAGACTCCACGTGACCGGTTCCTCACTTCTTCAAGAAGGGATGCCTCTCTTCACAAATGACTAGTGTCTTAGTCAGGGTTTCATGGCTGTGAAGAGACACCATGACCAAGGCAACTCTCATAAAGGAAAACATTTCATTGGGGCTGGCTTACAGTTTCAGAGGTCCAATCCATCATAATTATGGCAGCATGCAGGCAGACATGGTGCTGGAGGAGCCAAGAGTTCTACATCTGTGGTGGCGCACGCCTTTAATCCCAGCACTCGGGAGGCAGAGGTAGGTAGAGTTCTGAGTTCAAGGCCAGCCTGGTCTACAGAGTGAGTTCCAGGACAGCCAGGACTACGCAGAGAAACCCTGTCTCAAAAAAAAAAAAACTCTACATCTTGATCCCAAGGCAGCCGGAGAGGACTCTCTCTTCCATGCTGGGGCGGGGCTTAAGAAGACCGCCCACACACACTTCCTCCAACAAGGCCACACCTCCTCCAACACTGCCATGCCTCCGAAGAGTGCCATTTCCTAGGCTGATGCATTCAAACCACCACAATCACTCTCCCACTGTGGACAACCCCAGATTTACTCCAACTTTATTGTTCAAACCGGATATCCATTCTTTCCCATAGTACCCTCCACCCACCATTGCCCAGCTCAGATATCCTGCCAAACCTCCCTGAGTCCTCCTCCATGAGGTGTCCTCCCTGCCCCTGTGCCCTGTCCCCCACATCTGATCCATCAGCCAGTGGTAAGGTTCTCCCTCCAAACTCACCCTGACATAACAACCACCACAAGCTATGGTGTGTGCCTCTTTCTCCCACCTAGGGCCCTGTCTGAGCCTCTGAGCACGCCTGCCCAGTGTGCCAGCCTCCCTGTCCACCCTGTCCCCATCCCTGACAGCCCCTGACAGACATAGTCCCACAGACATCTGGCCCATATCACCGTGCTTGAGCCCACCCACTGCCTTCCACTGGACTTAAAGCCCAAGCTCCCCAGCCAGAGTGAGCACCCAGGCTCTGGACCCTCCCCTCTCCAGCTCTTTTGCTTCAGTTGGTCAGCCCAGGCACTCCATCCTGCTCTGCACACACCCCAGCCACCTTTCGGTCACCGACAGCATTGTGGTGCCATTCCTTCCTGAACCTTGGGAAACCCTCTGGAGCCTCACTTCACCCAGCACCCCTGTTCTGTGCCCTGGGTCCCTCTGCTTCAAGGCTGGTTTGGCCAGCAGGGAGCCTGGGCAGGGTATTCAGGAAAGAGAGGAAGAGACTGGTCCAGGGCTGTCTTTGTGTGCTCACACTGCCCCTAATGGGTGCCAGCTGCTATCACAGGGGCTCTGTCCAGGCAGTCCTCCATGGCTCCTCTACTCTGACCTCCCTATCTTTACAGTCCTCCTCCATGCTATTCAAGTTGCTATTGATGTGGTAAACACCATGACCCAAAAGTAAGCTGGGGAGAAAAGGGTTTATCAGGCTTACATTTCATAAGGAAGTCAAGACAGAAATCTAAACAGGACAGGGAAGGCAGGAGCTGACTGACGCAGAGGCCATGGAGGAATGATGCTTACTGGCTTGTTCTCACGGCTTGGCCAGCCTGATTTCTTAGAGAACCCAGGACCACCAGCCCAGGGATAGCCCTGTCCCTCTCAATCAAGAAAATGCCCTACAGGTTTGCCTGAAGCCAAATCTTGTCAAGGCATTTTCTCAGTTGTGGTTCCCTCCTCTCAGATGACTCTAGCCTGTATCCAGTTGCCAGCACACATTCTTTCAACAAGCCAGAGTGGGGACATATGTCACCTTTCTGTTGCTAGAAGCTAAGAAACACCACTCACTGCCTCTGAGCTGTTCACACCCCGCCCACTCCTTTGGGCACACCCCCAGCTAGATGCCACTCACCTTTCTCCTTCCATCACCCTCTGGAATTAACACCCATCCGTGTCACCACCACCAGAAGAGAAACTTCATGGGAGATGGCAATTTCTCATGTTTGACATCCCATGTCACAGAAACAGCGCAGACACGTGTTCACGCCCCCTTCATTCCATGCTCAGACTTAAGGGGAGCCCATCAACACTGGGAAAATTTGTCCCTGAATCACACTGACTTTTAAATGCCTGAACATGGCATTTCCCTGAGTGGGGATCATATGGCACCTCCTTCGGGAGGCGTGAACAGTTGGCAACGTATTGCAGACAGATGACATGGGTCTGGTTTTCTTCAAGCATCTGTGACGATGTCATCTCAAGGTGTGGAGGTTCTGGGTTTCAGGCCCTTCTCCAGGCCTGTCAGCAAAGGCCACTATCCCTGTCCTGTGTGCAAACCCACACTGTTCCCCTCCCTTTCCTTAGCTGTGCTCACCATGGGATTCTGACCAAAACCAGCCTAGAGCTGGGACCCCAGTGTCTAAGAACAGGCCAGCATCAGCAAGGGCTGCAAAGTCAGGTCTTGAGCTCTGTGACATGAGCTCACCATGTGACCTTGGTCAGGTTGTGATCCTTTCTTTCAGTTTCCCCAACTACAATGCCTTTCCCTCCACCTAGAATTCCGTTCCCCGTTCCCCGACAGCACACTGGGTCCAGTGCTCTCCGCCTGTGCTACCCACTAGGTGATGGGGTTTCAAATGAAATCAGCAGTTTCTAAAGAGTCTCATCTCTCCAGGAGAGAAAATGTCAGCCTAGCCAGCACACATAACCACTGTAATCAGAAAGCAAAAGACATGGTCTCATGTGCCTCTCTGCTCTGGCTGACCGCAGGAGTGTCATGCTGCCTGGTGTGACTAACCTAGGCCTTGCTGTAAGACAACAAAGGCAATGTGTCCCCTTCCCTGAAAAGGGGTTCACAAATAACAGGCCATAGGAAGGAATAAGGGCTGCATGTCAGGGTATGGAGGATGTGGACCAGCAAGGAGACCAGCCCATGACGCCTGAGGTGGCTGTGGAAATGGGCAGCTGCTTCATCTGGCTCACGAATTGTCATGACAGCTGCCATCCTCTCAGGCTCCCAGGTACAGCTGAGACCTGAGGTTCTCCGTGGAGTGCCACACCTGAGCCTCAGAGCAGGGCACGGTCCCCACCCCCTCTGGGGTTCCTAGCAGAGGTCCCTTCACTTGAAAAGCTTTCAAGACACTGAGACTTGGAGAAGCCTGTGTACAACTCAGCTTGTTGAATACCTACTGTGTGCTGGGCCCCAAGACTATCTGTTCTCACAGCGACTGTCATTGGTGGTAATTTATTTTCAACAGCTATAAATAATTTTCAACCACTGTGCGCATTTAAAATGTAAAGTTATATAACACTGACATGCATATCCACCCACAAAATACCACTACACTCTAGCTAACAAAACCAGCCGTCCGTCACTTCCAAATCTTCCTCGGGTCCCTTAGCAACTTCTGCTTGTCTCATCTCCTCACACTGATCCGCTGTCACCACAAGTCAGTTTATATTTTGCATCAACAGACCCTTTCCACACAATTATCATTGAGAGTTGTCTGTGACAGAGCACATGTGAATGGTCTTCCCTGGAAGTGACAAGTAGGATGCCCCCAAATGTGGATTCTAAAAGTCTTTCTGCCCAGTCACCTCTGGTCAGACATCTGCATTGCATCCAGCCTAGGTGATTACAGATAAAGCCACTGTGAACATTCAAGAGTGACTCTTGGCATGGACACGTGATTTCATGTGCCTTGAATTTTTAGGGGTGGAATTCCTACAGCATCTGGTAGCTTAGAATTGTCAAGAAACTTTGAAATGGCTTTCTGACACCAGGCACTCATACACGATTGGCCAGTGCTTGGCCACTGGGCTTTACCCTCCCCCCACCCCCCCCCTCATTTTCCCACCCCTCCCATCCCCCACCCCTCACTCCCCCACCCTCTTCTTGCTTCTTTTCCTCTATTGTGAAACAAAGTCTTATTAAGTCAGGCTGACCTCAAACTTAAAACCCCCCTGTCTCAGCGCCTCAGTAGGTGAGGTCACAGCCAGTGTCACTGAGCCTTTGTTGTCTTCCAAAGTGTATTGCTCCCATTCTCACTAGTACAGCAGGGGTCAAGCACCCCATACCCTGAGGCCATCTCTTGCCCACACATGACACAGTCCATCTTCATGGCCTGAGGCATCCATTGGGTCTACAGGGCTGTCTCCTGTGCTCTTTACTTGTATTTCTGAGTATAAGGAAGCCTGACATCTCTTTAGTTGTCTGTCATCTATCTTCTGTGAAATGCTTCTTCACACAGTCTGTCATTTTCTATCGGGTAGCTACTTTTTGTTCTGATATCCTTTCTGTTGCTGTGGTAAAAATACCTTGACCAAATAGACAACTTGGGGGACAAAGGGTTTATTTAGCTCTCAATTCCAAGTGACTGTCCATCGAGGCAGGAACTGGAGGAGTCACATCACAACCACAGCAGAGAGAATGAATGCACTGTGCTCACTGGCTTGATTCATCCCCCTGCTTGGGGGATGCTGCCATCCATAGTGGACTAGATCTGCCCACCTTGATTAACTTCATTAAGACGATCTTCACAGGACAACCTGATGCAGAAAAAGACTCGCTCCAGGTGAGGTAATTCAAGGATTTAGTTGTCAAATTGAAAACTATAGCTAACTATCCCACTTTTCTTAATGAATTTTGAGAACTTAGATCCATGGCTTCTCTTTTCACCCTCTCAAAGTCTATTTTTTTTTTCTCTTTCTTTTTGAGATGGCCTCACTATCTGACCCAGGTCGGCCTCAAACTTAAGACCTCCTCCTACCCGAGCTTCCTGCGTGCTGGGACAGGTGTGCCCCACACCATGCCCATACATAGGCTCCACCAGAGTTCCTCAGAGAACAAAGTCCTTCCGTTGTTCTACCACCGTTGTTTGAAAGCGCCAGCCACCAAACTGCTCTTGAGCAGTTGTCTGTCAGATATTGGCCACTCATTCTTTCCTGATTTTGTTCCGTTGACATCTAATGACCATGTAGGACCATGACATGCCTTGTGATATTTTGATACACATGGTATTCAGAGTAGAGTAATGAACATATCCACCACTCAACTATTTACCACATCTTTGTGTTAGAAAATACCCCCTGTGGTGGTTTGAATAGGTTTGCCGACCCCCCATAGACTCATGTGTTTGAATGCTTGGCCCACAGAGAGTGACATGATTAAGAAGTGTGTTCTTGTTGGAATAGGTGTGGCCTTGTTGGAGGAAGTGTGTCACTGTGGGGGTGGGCTTTGAGCTCCTATGCTCAAGCTCCACTCAGTGCATAGAGACAATCTTGCTGGTTGCATGTGAAAGCTAGTCTCTCTCCTGACTGCCTTTGGATCAAGATGTAGAACTTTCAGCTCCTCCTTCAGCACTAAGTCTACCTGCATGCTGCCATGCTTCCTGCCATGGTGATAATGGACTGAACCTCTGAAACTGTAGGGCAGTCCCAATTAAATGTTTGCCTTTATAAGAGTTGCCTTGGACACGGCATCTCTTCACTGCAGTAAAACCCTAACTAAGACAATCCCAAATCCTCCCCTAAGCTATTTTTAAATGCTCAGTAACCTGTTCTTAACTATGGCCACCTACTCCGCCAAAGAACTCACTCATTTTATCTGACCATAATTTTGCATCTCTTTACTGCCCTCTCTCTGTGCTCTCTTCCTGTCCTTTGGTCAGTATGATGCTACCTTTGACCTCTATGAAATCAGTGTGCTTGGCTCCTACCTATGAATGATGGCATTCAATGTCTGATTATTTAATATGATGTCCACCAGGCTCTTCCTGTGTATGTGTTATGTGTGTCTTTCTCTCATCATCTACCTCTTTCTTACAAATACACACACACACACACACACACACACACACACATAAAGAATAAAGTAAATGTTGCTTTAAAAATAATAAACAATGAGCTGGAGAGATGGCTCAGAGGTTAAGAGCACTGACTGCTCTTCCAGAAGTCCTGAGTTCAATTCCCAACAACTACACAGTGGCTCAGAACCATCTGTAATGGGATCTGATACCCTCTTCTGGAGTGTCTGAAGACAGCAACAATGTACTTGTATAAATAAATAAATAAATAAATAAATAAATAAATAAATAAATCTTTAAAAAACTAATGAACATGAAGAGTGACTATCACACCTCCTTGTCCCACAGGACTCTCCCAGGCTACTCCTAGGGACATGACTGCTCCTCTGTCCCCTGATGCAGGTGGTCCCAGGCCTGGCATAAGAAAGCTTGGGAGGGAGGACATGGGGCAGACAAGTAGGTCCCATGAGAGGACCCAACTTTATGTCTGCCTGCCTAATTTCTCACAAAGCCAAGTGGCCTGTTGAGAAATACTGCTGTCACCTATGGCAGCTCTGCCATTCTTGTAAGCACTGCAATTACCCCAGAACCCAGCTGTTTAGAGAAACAATCACCCACTTTGGGTGCAGATGGAATCTTACCCTACACAGGAGCCCTGTGTGCATTGCAGGTGTTGGTTTTAAAGTAAGGTTCTGACTATATAAGGGACAGGCAACTGTACCACAGGGGGACGGATAGTCATAATCCCATGCAACAAAAAGGATGCAGGTAAGCCTGGGTCCAGGCCTGAAAGTAACCCTCAGCACAGGTCTAGCCCTGGGGGTCTGAGTCCTGGTACATGTAGCAGGGCTCCAAAGGTCTCCAGAGAGGATGAGAAGCCCCAACATGAGGGATGTGAGGGGCTGGGTGACCCTGGTCAGTAGCAGCATGTCCCAGGGGCTCATTATGGTCTCTTATTTTTAAGATTTATTCTTCATGTGTGTGTGCTGTTTCCATGCATGTATGTGCTCCATGTGAATGCCTATGGATTGTTGTGACCTGTTATGTGGGTGCTTGGAACTGAATCAGGTCCTCTCCAGAGCAGCCAGCGCTCTGAACCTCTGAGCCATCTCTCAAAACTTCTCCTCGCTGTTCATTTAATCCTGTGTACATCCCAGGAAACATACATGATATCGTTGCCTGTCATTGGCAGATGAAGGAATAGGGAAGGCATGTTCGGTGACTTCCCTAGTGGCCAAGAGTTGACATGTGGCAAAGGCGATGTTGAACCCTGGGCATCTTTCTTCAGACCTGCACTGAAGTACTCTTCCACAGTGCAGATATCCCAGAGGGCATTCGACAACTTGGCTCCTTGCATGTTTCAGCTAGCTCTTGCTGTGTAATAAAACTCCATAACACATTGGCTTAAAACAGCAATGGCAATGTGACTGTGGTTACATTGGGGTTTGGTTTGCTGTTCTTGTTCCCCATTTAGGTCAACATTCCATGAACAGTCACTTGGAGATGACAGGATTACTCAAACCTCACAGTCCCAGCTCAACCAACTCCTCCCTCACACACACACACACTGGGATCCAGGCTTCCCAGGTGCAATACCTCAGTGTATTTGCTCAGCAGCTTCAACGTTTATTGTGTGTGTGTCTGTCTGTCTGTGTCTGTGTCTGTGTGTCTGTGTGTGTCTGTATCTCTGTTTATCTGTGTTTCTCTGTGTTGTGTTTTTCTGTGTGTGTCTGTGTGTATATGCCTGTGCATGTGTGTCTAAGTGTGTGTGTCTGTGTTTCTGTGTGTGCATGTGTGTCTGTGTGTGCATGTGTATCTGTGTGTGTATGCTTGTGTGTGTGTCTGGGTATGTGTGTATGTGTCTGTGTCATGTGTGTGTGTGTGTGTCTGGGTGTGTGTGTATGTGTCTGTGTCATGTGTGTGTCTGTGTCTGTGTGTCTATGCTTGTGTGTGTGTCTGGGTATGTGTGTATGTCTCTGTGTCATGTGTGTGTCTGTGTGTCTATGCCTGTGTGTATCTAAGTGTGTGTGTCTGTGTCTGTGTCTGTGTGTATGCCTCTGTGCATGTGTGTGTGTGTGTCTGTGTGTGTGTAGGCCAGGGGTCAATATCCTGTTTTTAACTCATTCATACCCTGTCTTCTCTTTTCCTCTCTCCCCAGTCCCTGAGCAGAGATTACAGGTGGGTGATACCCCAGCTGTCTTTTTATCTGGGTGCTGGGGGTCTGAACACTCCTATTAGAGCAGCAAACACATTACCCACCAAGCTGACTCTCCAGCCTCTGAGATAAAGTCTTTCCAATTAACACTTCCTGGTTAAATGACTGTGCTGCTTGGATCCAGACTCATGCAGTCCCTGCTTTTCACAGTGAAAGATCCATGCACGTGCAGGAATAGCTCAGACACGGGTCTACAAATATTTGCAGATCTTATCTTGAGCTAGAACACCTATGTATGCAATTGAGTATGTTCAGCGAGTCGTTACAGCTCCCCCTTCCCACTCCCTTCCCCATGTCTCCCAACCTGGGATATGGGCTCACGGAGTTGAGTTTGGGAGACTCATTTGGGACTGCAGTTTGGGAGATCATTTGCCTAGAAGCCCAGGGTCTCCTGGGAGGGACAGGAAAGCAGATCCATTTCTGTTCCCTGAATTTCAAAGCTCTAAAAGCAACCCGGAAGGTCCTGGTCAGTGTGATGGAGGCCTGAGTGGAGGAAGGCAGCTAGTCTCTACCCTCTGTGGAGGAAGGACCCCAGGGCTGGGCGATTGGAAAGAGTCAGGAAGGAGTTAGAGGGAAATTTGTTTTCTTCAAGGAGTGCATTATTTTCTAGCCATTTCTGCTCATGAATCCAGAGGCTTAGCGGCAGAGACAGTGGTTATGTGGAACCATTTGATAGCAGATGACAAAATTGGGACTCAAGCTGAGAGAAAAGCACCCACACACCTTTGCACCTGAACACACGCCTATAATCCCAGCTATCAGGAGGAGGAGACAGGAGGACAAGGAGTTTGAGCTAGTCTGGGCTACATAACAAGCTCTGTCTCAAACAAAATAAGTACAAAAATAAATAAATACACACTGTTAGGTCCAAAGCAGGCCCCTGGAATAGCAATGCTGTCTACAGTGTCTTAAATGTCAATCTGGGCTCAGCTCGGGCTAGCTGCTGACTGGTCAAACAATAGGACTGCTATGCTGTAAACAAAAACCTAACCTCCTAGTTCCTCAGAAACCTTTTAAGCAGGTTTCTCTTTGTCAGGAAATGCAGCTGATTGCCTTATCCTACCCCTATAGCCAACCACCTCAAGTTCCCGATCAACTCAAACAAGCGTGAAACATATCAAAGTCCCCTCTGTTCTAACTCCCGGACTGATCTGGCTCACGTACCTCCTCCCACAAACACCCCATGCTGCTATTTGTCCTTTAAAACTGGCAAGGCCCTGTCTACCATTTGCTGTTCTCTCTGCCCCCAAGAGACAGCCCGGCTGAATGAATCCCCAGTAAGCCTTTCTTTCTACCTGTCTTAGTCAGGGTTTCTATTCCTGCACAAACACCATGACCAAGAAGCAAGTTGGGGAGGAAAGGGTTTATTCAGCTTACACTTCCACACTGCTGTTCATGACCAAAGGAAGTCAGGACTGGAACTCACACAAGGCAGAAACTTGGAGGCAGGAGCTGATGCAGAAGCCATAGAGGGTGCTGTTTATTGGATTGCTTCTCCTGGCTTGCTCAGCTTGCTTTCTTATAGAACCCAGGACTACCAGTCCAGGGATGGCACCACCCACAATGGGCCCTCCCCCCTTGATCACTAATTGAGAAAATGCCTTACAGCTGGATCTCAGAGAGGCATTTTTCTCACCTGATGCTCCTTTCTCTGTGATAACTCCAGTTTGTGTCAAGTTGACACAGAACCAGCCAGTACACTACCCATAGAGTGGTCTAGTTTGGTGGGTTCATAGAACCCTCACTTACACATGCATACATGCATACATGCATACATACATACATACACACATGCACAATACATGCATACATGCATTACATATATGCATACATACATACATACAAGACCAGAAGGATGTAGTCCAGTGGCTAACACAAAGCCCCAGATTTGATCCCCAGCATTAAAAAGACAAAAACCAGACTCTCTAGAAGTGTACATTAAGTCACAAATAGATCTGGATGAGTTAGTTGGTTCTCCCCATGTGCATGCTTATTTCTGAAGCACTCAGGATGTGGATGCCCATCTATGGGTGCATACATCAGCAGGTCTTCTACTGAATGTCCTCATAATTAAAACCAGCAATTTAAGAAATTGTCACTGCAGCTGCTATGCAGCACAGTGAGGGCTGTCAACCCCCACAACACCACAGGAGGTGGCTACTATGATTCTCCACAGTTTAGATGAGGAAACCAAGGTCCAGAGAAGTGAGACATGTTGCCTGGAGCAACACAGCTTACAAATGGCAGAGCCAGGATTTGAACCCTGACAGTTCAGCAATACATGTTAGCAGCATTGTCTCAAAGCAAAGGGCTGTCATGCAACCTATACCATGCTGGACAAAGTGGAGCTCCCTGTAGGGAGACAGACCTAGTCCTTTGATCCAGACCAGACAGTCTATGCTTCCGCCAGCCAGTAGGTCTCTGCTCATGGTTCCCTGATAGCGACAGTGCTGTTAAGGTTTGGCCTCTTGCTTTGAGATAGAACATTTCAAGACTCTGACTGAGGTCAGGACTAAAGACCCCTCCTGGGTCCCAGAGCAGTTGGCACTCCCAGCCTCAGGCAGACGTGGGATCCTGTTCACCAGTGTGGGGTGACATGAAACTGACAAAAAGCAACCTGCTCAATTCCATGCTGATATCAGATGCAACTACTAATGGTGGGAGGAATCGGGAAAAGGGAAATTTCTCTTTGGCCCTTGGCCCGAAGAACTTTCTCTTGGCTGAGGGAGGTGTTGGCAGAGGGGAAGTCTTGGAACAGAAATGGCAGCCTCGGTGTTTGACAGGGAGACTGTGCCAGGAAAGATGAAGGTTGAGGAGGGTTGAGCATAAATAAAGCTAATACCTCCTGCTACCCAAGGCAAGAGGGCTGAGGCTAGTCCTCATCTGGCTCTTCACAAGTTTGAAGGAGCCTGGAGGAGCCTCCTGCAGTTCCTCATCCTCTGGCTGCCTGCACTGAGTATCACATGCCTCTCCTGTTTGTGTTCCCCCCTCTTCTCTACAACCTGAATGTCAAGTGCTCCTTTCCCAGAAGCACCAGCTGAGCAAGATAAAGAGGACCAAAGGACATTTTTATTCTGTCAAAGATCACCTGGTGGGACCTGGAGTAAACAGAGCCCAGGGGAACCCCCCCCTTCTCTCTGCATTCCCAGGCTTCCTGCTTCCCCACACCCCACAGCCCCATCTGCTTCCTGCCTCAGCTCACAAGGCTGGTGTGTGTGTGTGTGTGTGTGTGTGTGTGTGTGTGTGTGTGTGTGTGTATGACTGGCTGTCAGGGAGCAGGCAGGAGACTATAAGGAAGGAGAGTCTGGCAGGCGTTCCAACACAGTATCATCCAGATCTGAAAATCATCCCCACCCTGCGCCTCTGGGTGTTGCCATGGGTCCACAGCAGGATGTTAAACTCACCTGACGGAAGCTCCATTGAGACTTATTAACTTTTAATGCAGAACAGCCAAGGCGGCTTAAATATTTAAGAGTCCAATTCATCACTTGAAAGGCCAGTTAGGGCTGCAGGGAGGTGCCAGGCTGCTGGGATCCTCACAGCTGGGACTTCAGGAATCGTTGAACCTTGCAGAAGAAGCCCGATAACTGTGTAATTGTTCATACTCTCACTTTGTTTCTTGAACACCTACTGTGCATCAGGCATACTATGTGCTGAGATTTGGATGCATGGTGTCATTTCAGCTCCAAAATAACTCTGAGAAGTTAACATATATGTTATATGTATACACATGTATCCAAGATAGGCAAAAGAGGCTCAACTCTGTGATATATATTTATAAGAAAGATTGGGAGAAACAGGTAGGTATACCCAAGATCACACAGCTAGTAGCTGGTAGAGACAAAAATCTAAACCCAAGTATGTTAAACTAAAAAAAGCCACAATGTTTAAAGATTTGTTTTAAATTTAAATGTGTGTGCCTGCATGTGAGTGCAAATCCCTACAGAGGCCAGAAGAAGGCGCCAGACCTCTAGAACTGGACTTCTGATGGTTGTGATCCACCTCATATGAATGTTGGGAAATGACCCTCTGCAAGAGCAGTCACTGCTTTTGCTTACCTACTTCAGACAACTCTGGGCAGTGTGGCTGCCACAGAGCTATCCACCTGGGTTGCTGGCTGGAACTAGAGAGGTCACCTGTGAGGTCAATCCCTAGATGACATTACTAGAGACCACAAGCCTCTAAAAACAGATAATAAAAACTTGTTGCTGTCCTGGAGGAGGGACGATCTCGTTGTTTTGCTAGGAGAAGAGAGGGCCTCATCTGTCCCTAAGATTGAGATTCTGTGATGTCAGTCAATGATCTGCTATCATGTGAAACCAGGTCAAGTACAGATCCAACCACCTGGATGTGGCTCAGTGGTTGAGTGATTTGGTTTGCATGTGTGAGGCCCTGGGTTCACACCCTCTGGACTGTGAGAGAATAGGTAAGAGGAGAAGTGAAAGAGACAGGGAGAGATGAGAAGAAAAAAGGAAGAGACAGAGGAGAAGGCGGCAAAAACACTCTAAGAAAGCCTGAGTTCAAGGCCAGCACTGGCAACTCAGTGAGACCCCAACCCAAAGCAAACTACAGCACTTGCATCCAAGGGTCCAAGTGGGGTATAGTTTGATCCCTCGTACCTCAGGCAACAAACACCTGGTATAACTGTTTGATAAGAAGACATAACAGTAAGTCTCTCCCGTTCACCTTTGTGGGTTTCTGAGGACAGTCTGCCAGGGCTCAAGTTGCTGGTGGATCCTCACCAGGCCACCCTGTCCCACAAGCAGCCAATGACATCATACAAGTCAAAGGCAATGTTAACCCCAGAGCAGGGCAGAGTATGTGGTCAGCCAGTGTCTCCACTGGCTAGACACTAGAAAGGACCACATGGAGGCTCTTTCTAGCAATCATTTTTCATGGCTATACTGATCTGGTAAGTCCAAACGAGGACACACACTGTCCCACACCCCATCCTTTCCCTGTCAACTGTGTTCCAAGCATCCCAGTAGCTCAGCGCAGTGTCCCCAAACCCTCCCTCAGGCTGTCTCACTGTGCATCATCTCCAGTCTCCTGTGACACCTTCCTATGGGAATGGGGTCCTTCAGACGTTCTTCACACTGAGGTCCTGGGTTGTTGCATTGCCCTGTCACAAATGGTATGCCAACCCCCTTTAAAGCCCCCTTTTGTCTTGGATTTGCAAAGATGAGCTGCAGGCAGGAAGCTATTTCTGAGCTGGAGCTTAGCAGTAGAAACAGAGAAGAAAGGGGAGCTAAAGGAGAAGAGGCTGAGGGAGGAAGGCAGGGTGTGGACCCCAGCCACCAAGACAGAGTGGGCTGTGCAGTTCCTCCTGCATGGTTCAGCATGGAGCTAAGCAGGTGCCAGGAGCAGAAGCCCCATCCTGAGCCCTACTCCTGTGCCTCCTCCCACAAGGAGGAGGTGTCCCCTCCTGTTCAAGGGGACAGGTGGCAGGGTGTGCACTGCAGATGGCCTTGGTTGGGTCTTACATACCAGGAGGACATAGCAATGTTGGAATGTCACAGCCCGCCCTTCATACATGCCTGCTGTGCCCCATTCAGATGCTCTACCTTGTCATGTCTAAAAGAAACGAGGGTCAAATGGCTGTGGTGCCTGTTAGCCTACCAAAGTGTCTGCTGGCCTCCAGGCTTCCTATAACTCCATCAGCTCTTCTCCCTCCACTCCTCCCCTAAACTTCTGCACCCCACGCTCGACCCTTCTCCCAGTTTCTCATTCCTATTTAACCTTGCCTTTTGGCCATGCTCCCTCTTGGTCCACCCCTCTTGTCCCCCTCCTCCCAGCCTACCCTCCCTCCTGACCCAGTTCACTCTGCAGCCATGTTCAGATCATTACTTTCTCTCCCAGCTCTGGACTCTTCCAGATGCCTCTGGCTGTACTCTACCTCATGTCTACAATAAAAACCTTCTCCTCAGCCATACCTTGGAGAGGTCATGCCTTCGATTTATCGCCTGAGGAAGATGCTCCCCAGCAACTCTTAGGCCTGGTTGCAATTGCCATCACTGGTCACTGGCTAAGTCCTTCATCTTTGAAACCCAAACCTTCAAAGCTCTTTGCTCTGAGTGACTTACATATTTATTTTTATTCTTAACCCTTGTTTGTTTGATGTATGCTGGGAATCGGGTCCAGAGGCTGTGTGTGCTGGGCAAGCACTCCAACACAGAGCCCCATCCAGTTATCTCTTCATTTCCAAATTGTGAAAGGTGACCTCACTAAGATGCCCGTGCTGAACTCACTTTGTACCCCAGATGAGCCTTGAACCTGTGGCTTTCCTGCCTCAGCTCCTGGAACAGCTGGAATTAGAAGCCTGCTCACCAGAAACATTTTCTTCCTCCATCCTTCAAAGGGCTGTGTGCTTGTTTTTGAATAATGCAGAGAGTGTGAAAGGCAGCTTATATTGTAGATAGTCACTATTCATAGCTGATGTGCTTTTCTACAGCACACAGACCTGTCTTTGTCACGATAGAGATTATTTTATATTTAACATATATATATATAAAGAAGCATCCATCTATTTAAGAAGTTCCCCTGAGAAGACACCCAAGCACTTTACCTCGCAACCAAGCCAGGCAGAAGTGGGTGCCACTACTCAAAATGAATAAGTGATGGAGAGGTAGAAAAGACAGAAAAACAGAGTGGTGTGTGAGCTATGGGGAGAGGCAGGACTAGGGATGTGATGGCAGTGACAGGTGAGAGACGGGGCTGGTGGGCAGGCTGTCACTGCCCAGTAGGGTCCCTGGGATCATATACAACAGCCTGGAACATATACGGAAGCAGACTCAGCTCCCAAACCTGCTGCCCAGCTGCAGAATCCCCCTGGCAACAATGGAGGCCTCAGATGAAGAAAAGTTCACTTTTTAGACTGCACTTCCTTGAAGGGCTTCCATGGTCCACAAAGCCACTGGAAGTCACTGGAGGCCATGTTGATAGCTGTGGTCCACGCTGCTGCCCCAGGATGCAATGAAGCCAAGATCCATGTGGCCCCATGCCGTCTGCGCCACTGACTGATGACTTGGTGATGTCCTCAAGCCTTACTGCCTCGGCAGTCATCCTGATGTGAGCAGCATGTGAGCAACCTGAAGCCATGTTGTGGCCTATGGCCTATGCAGCTGCTGAGGGCCATGAGTAGGTCGGTGGCCCTGATACAGCCAGGGAACATGTTGACGTCTCTGGCTCTCATTACCACTGAAGCTTACATGGTCTGGGCTGCTGCCTGAAGCCATGCTAATGTTCCTGTGCTCAAGAGAGCTGGCCTGTCCTTTCCGGTCACTACATGGCTCTCCTCATTCGATGGCTTCTGACAGGGATGTAGGCTTAGAAAGATTCATTCTCCCTGGAGGACTGGCCACTAGGAATTTGACCATGCTCCAGTGAATATATGAGCAACACAAAATGGACTTTCTTTTACCTATTGGGGGTGGGGGTGAGGAAGAGGAAGGGGCAAACATGGGAAGATTGGGAGGTGGGCATGACAGAGGTGCATAATGTGAGATTCCCAAATAACCAATTTTTAAAAATTTAAGTTTCCCTAAGCCCCATGCCCAGCTGAGGATTTATTGGTGGTTAATGGCTTCTAGGGGAGAGAGTCAGTTTTCTCCAAGGGTGTGGCTCCTTGGTGGGTCAACCATGCCCCAGTAGATGACCTCACACTCAGAAGTATGTGGGCCAAATTCTGTGGGTTATTAAAAGAAGAAAAGAAAGTCAGTTTTGGGGGACGAAGGGGGAAACTAGGGGGGTTAGCGGGTGGAATGGGGTGATTAGGATAAGAATACATTGTACGCACATATAAAATTCCCAAAGAATTAATATTTATTTTATGTATGTGACTTGTTTGCCTGCATACATGTCTGTGTACCCTATATATGCCTGGTGCCCATGGAGGCCAGAAGAGAGTGTTGGATCCCCTAAAACTGGAGTTACAGATGGTTATAGAAGCAGTAGGCAGTGCCTTTCCCAGCTTCTAAAGGGCCAGAGGCATGAGCCTGACTTGCAGGACCAGCTCTTCCAAGTCCATGTGACTCCCTCAACCTGTTGCAACCTTTGTCTGTTCCGGGTATAGACGCAGCTTTGAACTAATATCTGAGCCATCCGCCTCCTGAGGCCTCTGAGGGGAAAAACCAGGCAGAGGGTTTGGGGGGCTGTGAAGCCCCTCCTCCAACTTGAGACAGGAACCCCAAGGAAAACAGCAAATGTCAGCCTCAGTTGACATTATAAGGGAGTTAGTCAGGAAGGAGGAAGCCTTCCATCTCCCAACTTACTCAGGGAATTCCAACATTCACTGAGAAGGTCCAGGGGCTAACCTGGAGCTACATCATGGCGGGCCAGGCTGGAAGGCCTATGGGAGGGATAGCAAGGAAGAAGGACCCTAGTGGTCCCTGGGGACCAGCCAGTGTGCGCAGCAGCAGAGGCAACCTCACACCAGCCGTCCACACCAGCCTGAGGGTTCTTTCAGAGACATCCACTCAACTGAAGCCAGATCCTTGCCTCTGCTGCAGGAGGGAGTTTCAGAATGAGCCAGCGTAAAGCAGCGCTGGGGCTTATTAAAAGAAACTCTGACATAAATTTAACCGCAGGCTTGATAGAGAGGTGCTCTGAAGAAAAGCGAGGCTGCCCATGCAGCGCACCCCTCTGCCTCACAGGCTGTTGCTATGCCTCCTCTCCTGTGACAGATAGCCTCGGAGCCAATAAACCCTTCCTTCCTTCCTAAGTCATTTTTGTCACAGCAATGAGAAAAATATCCAACACACCTGCTTTCTTTCTCCTCCACTTCTTTTAAAAATGTATCAGTGGTTCCCAGTCACCCAATAGAGTTTGGTGGGAGAAGTCATGGTGATAACAAGGCCTCTGGCGTCAGATGCGCATGGGATCGAATTCCACTTCCTAGCCATTTGGCTACTGTACCTCAGAAGAGCATCTGAGCTTCTTGCAGTTTGACCAATCCCACCCCAACCCCCCTAAGGGAAAGGAACACTTTGGAAGGCTGCCCCATATGATTCTGGGTGAAGATTAAATGGCATAATGGGCTTACACATTCCTGATCTACGTGGGATCTCTGTAGGAGGAAGTAGGGGTATAGCAAGGCAGGCAGATAGACAGGTAGCCATTGGTGTAAAGCCAGAACCTGACTCACAAGCTGCCTCCCGAGCCACTGCAGTGATGGCCCTGTGTGTGGCCTGTCCCAGGCTGTGTTTAAAGGACAAACCAGTGAAGTCTTTCGGTCAAGGTGAGCTCTTATATTATCAGCTTTTGGAGAAGTGAAAGCATCTTTCCTGGATTTTCCTCCCAGCCCAGCCTTGTAGACTTTACAAGGAACAAGGCCCTTCCGGTTCTGAGGGACTCTCCCTGCCAGGTGAGAGGTCAGGGATGCAGGGACCACCATTCTTTAATTACTGGGTTCTGCTGAGCCACAGGGCAGACAACCCAGCCAACTTGCTATCTCTTGGTAAGAATGAAGATGGAGCTGGATGAAAAAAAGAAAAAAATCAAAAAGGAAAGGCTTGTCCCTGGGCATGGTGGAAGAGGAGGTTTATTGTAGATACAAGGGAGAGCACAGGCAGAGACAGCGAGAATCCAGAGTGAGCATGACTGTTCTGAACTGGGCCATGTGAGGGGAGCAGGGAGGGAAGAAGGGAGAGGTGGCACTGACCAAGAAGGACAGCCTGGAACAAGAGATTGGCCAAGAGACTGGCATAGCCAGACCGGCTGTGTAATTTAGGGGCCAGAAGAGCTGCAGGAGAGAAGCCCAGCCCCAAGGCTGGAGATGGTTAGGACAGAGGGCAGGGTATACTAGTCAAACCCTGTAACAAGTAGGAACTGAGGGATGCTGGGAGAACCTGGCAGCTAGACTGGCATCCACTTTGATATGTTAACGGGCTCCTCAGCTGTTTGTTCCAGGTTTGAGACCTAACAGAAGCCACTTTTGTCCACTTTGTCCCAAGTGGCCAAGGAAGGTGGCCTCCCCAAGAGGTGACATCTGAACAGAGGATATCATAGAATCCCAGGCCTGCGTGGGCCTGAGCGTCAGATCCTCTGTTCCAGGGTCACCTCCTGGAGACCTCCAGGGTCATCAGATTGCAGAAGGGCCTGAGTGGGTCAGAGGTGGTGATGTGCTCAGAGAGAGGGCTTGAAGGCAGAGGGAGTGTCTATGCAGAACCCTAGGTGCCCTGTGGGATAGAACCCCAGCTCTAGGGCCCAGGTAAGGCCACATCCAGTGTGGCCCAAAGTCCTTGTATTTCAGAAGAGAAAGTTCAATTTCTGTGTGCACAATCCCAGGTTTTAAACACTGCTCCCCGCACCCTCCCTTCTCCCCTAGTTCTTTTCTCTCACTTCACACAGTTTGTTTTCAGAAATCCTCCCAAGCCTGTGACATTTGCTTTCAGAGTTAGAATATTTTCTTTTTCTCTGTCCCAGAGCAAGGCTGCTGGCTGAGATTTCCTCAGGGTCCTGCCTGCCCTGCTAGAGGGCAAGGGTAGGTGCAGCCCTGGGCTTTAGAAACCAGCTTCAGGAAGCAGTATTTACACAGCATCTACTGCGCACCAGGCAAACGCACGCATGTGCACAGACACACAGACACACACACATACACTTGCACTCATGCACACACACACATACACATGCACTTGCACATGCACACGTGTACCCTGAGAGATAAGGCCACCATCTGCACTCACCCCTTACCAGATGAACAGAAACCTAAAGTAGTCCAGCGTCCACACAGCATGTTGGGCTGGAGCAGCCATGGTGTTTCCAGAGCAGGGGAGACATGGCCAAGTGCTCCATTCATTTATCCAGCTATCCACATAGTCTTCACAAAATGAAACAAGAGAAAGACAGAACCCATGGGGAAGCCAGTAGAAGCTGGGAGAGGTCTGTGCTGGAGCCCTAAGCACACAGGAAGGGGCTGGGCTCCATATTGGAAGGTCACCCAGAGGAGGTGTGAGCATGGCTCTTGTTAAACCTCAGCCCCGTCCCTTTGAGACAGTGGTCACTTCTAAGATTCCATGGCCTAAGAAATCAGGCCACACCCCTAACTTATGGTCCCAGCAAGGACTTAGCTTCTCTATGTTCCTTGTTATGAATGCTACGTTGAACTAGGTCATTCGCCATTAAACTTCCCACCATCTCCTGAAGAGTTGAGTCATATTTTCTTTGGCCCTGTATTTTATTGAAGGCCTCTTGAAGAGTTTCTCTAAAGGTGCTTCTCCCCTATAATCCCTCTCATGGTCATACAGCATGATCTGTCTGTCTGTCTGTCTATATCTCTCCCTTCCTTTCTTATTTTCACTCTTTTTTAAAAACAATTATTTCTTTTGTATTTTGTTTGTATGTTTGGTTTTGAGACAGGGTCTCATTATATATACCATGGCTAGACTGGAGCTTGCTATGTAGACCAGGCTGATCTTGGACCTACAAAGATCCACCGGTCTCTGTCTCCTGGATGCTGGTATTAAAGGCATGTGCCACCATGCTTAGCCTATTCTTACTCTTTTTTATTTTAATTTTATGTTCACTAGTGTTTTGCCTGCATGTATGTCTGGCTGTGTAAGGGTATAGGATCCCCTGGAACTGGAGCTACAATAGCTGTGAGCTCCCATGTGGGTGTGGGGAATTGAACCTGGGTCCTCTGGAAGAACAGTCAGTGTTCTTAACCACTGAGCCATCTCTCCAGAGTACCTTCCCCATTCTCACTCCTAATGAAGCTCCCATACAGCACCCGACAGACCCCCAACCCCAGTCACAGCAGACTCACAGTAGGGCACCCTAAACCAACAGAGCGGAGAAACGAGGAAATGGTGGTCATGGGTCAGGAGGCAGAGGTGATGGCTAGGAACAGCTCACTGTTTACAGCCCACCCTTTACATCTAGAGAGCCTCCTCCTCACTACAGGCATGCTCACTGAATAAACCCAGCGTGGGAGGAGTATCTTAGTCAGGGTTTCTATTCCTGCACAAACATCATGCCCAAGAAGCTAGTTGGGGAGGAAAGGGTTTATTGAGCTTACTCTTCCATGATGCTGTTCATCACTAAAGGAAGTCAGGACTGGAACTCAAGCAGATCAGGAAGCAGGAACTGATGCAGAGGCCACAGAAGGATGTTACTTACTGGCTTGCTTCCCCTGGCTTGCTCAGCTTGCTTTCTTATAGAACCCAAGACCACCAGCCCAGGGATGGCACCACCCACAATGGGCTGGGTCCTCCCCCTTTGATCACTAATTGAGAAAATGTCTTACAGGTGGATCTCATGGAGGCATTTCCTCACCTGAAGCTCTTTTCACTGTGATAACTCCAGCTTGTGTCAAGTTGACACAAAACCGGCCAAGTACAATTGACCCCTTGTCAACTTGACACACAAACACATCTCTATTAAGCCTCAACCCTTACTTTCTTATTCATCCTCAAGATCTAAATAACTGTAAAAGTCCCACAGTCTTGCATATTAAAAGTTCAATCCCTTTAAGATATCCAATATCTTTTAAAATTTAAGGTCTTTTAAAAACTCAAAGTCTCACTGGGCAGTGGTGGCGCACGCCTTTAATCCCAGCACTTGGGAGGCAGAGGCAGGCGGATTTCTGAGTTCAAGGCCAGCCTGGTCTACAGAGTG
>JADRCH010000213.1:936115-974651 GCA_019843965.1 Rhynchomys soricoides | reverse complement strand
ACTGAGTTCAAGGCCAGCCTGGTCTACAGAGTGAGTTCCAGGACAGCCAGGGCTAGACAGAGAAACCCTGTCTTGAAAAACCAAAAAAAAAAAAAATCAAAGTCTCTTAACTGTGGGCTCCACTAAAATACCTTTAAGAGGGAAAAATATCAGGGCACAGTCACAATCAAAAGCAAAATCAAACTCCAACCATCCAATGTCTGGGATCCACTCATGATCTTCTGGATTCCTCCAAGGACTTGAGTCACTTCTCCAGCTCTGCCCTATGTAATTCAACCTTGTCTTCTAGGCTCCAGATGCCTGTACTCCACTGCTGCTGCTGTTCTTGGTGGTCATCTCAAGGTACTGGCATCTCCAAACACTGCTATCTTCTGCTGCAACTAGGCTTTACCAATAACCTCTCATAAGCTCTCTTCATGGTGCCAAGCCTCAACTCCTTTGCATGACCCCTTCAGTCCTGGACCATCAATTGCAACTGAGGCTGCACCTTCACCAATGGCCTTCTGCGGCCTATCACAGTGCCCAGGCCTCAGCTGCTCTTCATGACCCCTTTATGCCTTCAAAACCAGTACCACCTGGGTGACTCTTACATATTACCAAGTCCAGCCACAGTACAAGGTACGACCTTGGCTATCTCTGGAAAACAGCCTCTGTGCTCTCAAAAAATACTTCCCAGAAGATTTCACCTCAATGATGCTGGTCTCTTCCCAATCACCGCCAATTTCCTAGCTCCAACTAACCAGCATCAATAGTCCCAGTAATGCAAAGTAGATGTTGTCTTTGTCTGGGCAGGGATATGGGCATCATTTGGGTAATGCAGTTGATCACCGACTTAATAACACACAGTCCTTTGGGGGATCTGGCCACAGGCGACCTCCCCAGAGCTTTAGTTCCTGACTATTGCTGAGCTGGTGCCATACAGGCAAGCACACATTTACCAGGTGAGAGACTGCTATGCAGAAGGTACATTGGCTTCCTTATCTGGTAAAAAAAAGGATCATGAGAGTTATTACTTGAACTTTTAAATGAGCATATGCTTACTTTCTGCAGGGAGAAAGCATCACACATCTATGGATCAAACAGAGGTGAGGATCATGTCAGGGTGAATTGGGTGTCAGGGGGTGTAGTGACAGACCCATGACTGTCAGGTGTAGTGGTAAATTGTTAAAAGTCTTTTCTATGCTCCCAATGGGTGCATGCGGCTCCTCAACTCCCATCCCAATGTTCTGGATCCCAGATGGAAACACACACACACACACAGAGAGACAGAGAGACAGAGAGACAGAGAGAGAGAGAGAGAGAGAGCACTTTATTTTTAATATGTCTTAACTAGCTCAATGGTTGGGCACTTGCAAACCTCCTCATGACTAGCACACTCTCCCCTCCCATATTCCTGAGTTAACCCTTACTAAAACTATATTTTATCTTTGCTGCCCTAGACCCTTCTGGGCAGCCCTTTTGGGGCCACTTTCCACTTTGCACCTACATTTTAGCTGTCTCTTCCTCCTGCACCTTCCTGGTGTGATCTGTCTCCTATAACCGTCTCATGGCGGAATCCCTTCCTCTCCTCTGCATTTCTTGCCCCAGAATCCTAAAAGTCCTGCCCGGTGGCTGACAACTTTGTATCCAATCAGAGCCAACTGGGGGCAGGCTTCCTTAAGCCTATGTGGGGACACTGCAAACAGGTTTTTGGTGACATAATTAGCATGAGAACACAAGCCGCTACAGTCAGGCTAGCAGTTTTGACAATGATGGCTGGTGTTGTTGCTGAACTGTTGCTCTTGGCAGGATGTTTGAAGGTGTGGCTTTGTTCCTTAGAGGCTGGACCAGCAGTCCTCAACCCATAGGTTGTGACCCCTTGGGGAGCAAATGACCCTTTCAGGGATCCCCCAAGACCATCAGAAAATATAGATATTTACTTTAGACTCATAATAGTAGCAAAATTACAGTTAGAAAGTAACAACAAAAATAATTTTATGGGGGGAGGGGTGACCACAACATGAGGAACTATATTAAAAGGCCTCAGCCTTAGGAAGGTTGAGAACCACTGAGCTGTAGAATAAGAATTGAAAGTTTAGCTGAATCCAGGAAGTCGGAGAGGCTCCTCTGGGAGTGGACACTCAGTGGAAGCTGGGAGGTAAGGGTGGGAGCTTCCTGGGTAGTTCTGGTGGGAAGGGAAGGCCATTCCAAGTGGGAGGCCCAGCATGCTCAAAGGCTTAGAGACTTGAAGGGCACAGTCCATTCAAGGTCAGAAAGGCTGGAGGATGGTGGGTTAAAGATTTGAGAGAGAAGCTGCAGAGGTGGGATTGGAGGTCCCCTTCCTGCCCACAAGCACCAGTACATGGTGCTCACAGGTCCCCTTTCAATGCCTGAGTTCAAGTCTCAGCTCTGCTTCTCATTGGCTTTGTGACTCTGGGCAAGTGGCTTTATGTCTTTTGTGAAGAGGCCTTGGCTTCTTCAGTGTTAGAAATAAAGATACCATGAGCCTTGAAGTCTCATTATAGACATAAGGATTCATTCATTCATGCATGCATCAATCCATTCATTCATGATCCATCCATCCATCCATCCATCCATCCATCCATTCATCCATCCATTCATCCATCCATCCATCCATTCATCCATCCATTCATCCATCCATTCATTCATCTATTCATCCATTCATTCACCCATCCATTCAGCCATTCATTCAGACATCTATCCATTCATCCATTCATTCATTCAGCAGGTGCTTGTGGAGGCAGTGGTCAACACCAAGCTCTGTGCCAGATGACAAGGACACTTGACCTCATGTAGGTAATATGTTGCAAATAATACAATGGTTAAAGCGCCGTAATACACATGTGGTTGTGGCACTGTTTGATCATTGTTTGAACTGAGGCATGTGGTAAGTGATGAGAACATGAGGCCGCTCCCCAGTCTGTGTGTAGAAAGAAAAGATGCTCACGAGGACATGGTATGGGAATAGCAGAGAGCCAGGGTCAGGGAGTTCAACACAGAGGAGAAATGCAGTGAGAACCCCAGGGAGGGAGGCTGCTCATAGTGTATTGAAGGAACATTGATTCGCTCCGTGTGGCTGGAGCCACTGAATGAGCTCTGAATATATACAGCAAACATTGACTGAATCGAAGGGGAAAATTGATAGCAGCCACGTTAGCAGAAGACTTCAATATCCCCACTTTCAATAATGGATGAAACAACCAGATAGATGAGTGGAGGAAGCAGGCACTTGAACAACCTTACTGACAGACCAGTAGGATTCAAATAAGAGACACTGGTGTACATTCTCCAGGACAGGCAGTTGTGTTCAGCCACAGAGCAAAACACATCAATAAATTTAAGAATATTAAAATCACACAAAGTAACCTTCCCAGTCAGAATGAAATGAAGCAGGCAACTAATTCTGAAAGGAAAACGGAAATACAAATATGTATTAAGCAAGATTGATTCATTCTCTCTCTCTCTCTCTCTCTCTCTCTCTCTCTCTCTCCCTCTCTCTTTCTCTCTCTCTCTCTCACTTGCTCGCTCCAGAATCTCTGTATATAGCCTTGGCCTGAAACTCACTATGCAGACCAGGCTGTACTTGAACTCGTAGACACCCACCTGCCTCTGCTTCCCAAGTGCCGGGATTAGATGCATGTGCCACCATGCCCATCAAGCTGCACATTCTTAAATGACCAGTGGGCCACAGGATAGCTAAAAAGACAGTAAGAAAATACCTTGAGAGAAGCAAAACAAAATACGGCTGAAGAGGTGGTTTAGAGATTCCAGGCTTCTGCTGCTCTCCCAGAGGACCCGGGGCTGTTCCCGACATCCACGTGACAGTTCCCGCATCTCATAACTTTGTTAAGCTCCAGTTCTAGGGAATCTAACACTCTCATTTGGCTTCTGTAAGTGCAGTCCACACGTGGTACTCACACATACACACTAAATAAGTAAATACTTAAAAAAAAAAAAATACAGTGTTCCAAAATTCAGAGGGCATGGCAGGATGTGACAGAAGGCTACACTGTGAGCATCCACACTGACAAGGAAAGATCTCAAACTCCTAATGTCATAACTCAGCAAGAGAAATAAGAACAAACTGAACCTGCAGCCCCCAGAAGAAATGAAGTAGCAGAGACTGGAACAGAGCTACAGGAAGTCAAGGAAGAGGAAAGGAATATAGGCAAATCAATGGTACTAACAGTTCATTAAAGATCAACACGATTGACAAACTCTTCACTGGAAAAACTAAGGAAAAAAAATCGAAGGAAGAATCCAGCAACCAAATTCCAATATGAAAGAAGATATCACAATTGATGTCACAGAAATTAAAAAAGCCTATAAGATAATGTTGTGATATTGACATGCAAAACTCAATAACAACCTAACAGAAATGGATAGATTCCTAGGAATGTAAAGCTTCCTCCAAAGGAAAAAAAAAAAATCTAAGGAGATATATAGTTATATATTATATATACAATATTACATAAACATATATTATATACATATATTATACATTATATGTTATGCATATTTGGAACTAATAAGGAAATTGAATCCATAACAACCTCACTACTAAAGCAGCCCAGGGTATGAGAGCTTTGTTGCAGAATATAAGAGATTTGGGGAATTAACATCAACTCCTTCCCATGAATTTAAAAAAACCTACAGAGAAAGGAAAGTTACAAGTTCATTCTCTGAAGCAAGTGTCCCCCCAGTACCAAAGCCAGAAAAGCACCACAAAAAGTAAACCCACAAGCTAATATTTCTGATGAATGCTCACATAAAAACCCCCCACAATAGAGCATTAAAGACATTCTACACCTCAAGTGGAATATGGAGGTCTAAAGAGAAATGTCTCCCATAATCTCAGATATTTGAACACTTGGTCTCCAGTTAACAGCAATGTTTGGGGATGTGGTATAGCCTTGTGGGAGGAAGTGCATCACTGGGGGGAGGAGTTTGAGAGGTTATAGCCACACCCCACTTCTCTCTCTCTCTTCGTCCTCCATGTTGAAGGTGTGGTCTCTCAGCTACCTGCTCCAGCAGCCTGCTACCAAGCCACCCCCATCACTCTGGACTCGCCCTCTGAAATCATGAGTAGAAATGAACCCTTCCTTCTCTAAGTCACTCGTGGTCATGGAATTTTATCACAGTAACAAAAAGCTAACTAATACATGGGATCACCCCCCCCCCCAGACTTCCGAGATTCTTTAGTATACAAAAGTCAGTCAATATAATGCACTACCTTAAGAGGTAAAGGCATACAGTCGTCTTAGTTGAAGAAGCAAAACACTGTGAAAGTTTAAAATCCTTTCATGTTTAAAACCATAACAATCCACCAAATAGGAAGAGAAGAAAGCCACGTAGTGAGAAGCCACCGTCAAAGTTGTTTCAACTGTAAAAACAAGATAGCTTCGCCGGGCAGTGGTGGCGCATGCCTTTAATCCCAGCACTTGGTCGGCAGAGGCAGGCGGATTTCTGAGTTAGAGGCCAGCCTGGTCTACAGAGTGAGTTCCAGGACAGCCAGGGCTACACAGAGAAACCCTGTCTCGAAAAAACAAAAAAAGAAAGAAAGAAAGCTTTTCCTCTTGGACCAGAAGCAGACCAGGGTGCCTTTTCTCACTGCTCCCATTCAACACAAACAAAGCAATCAGACAAGAAAAATAAATACATAGTATCTGTGATGGACTTGACAGGATTTAGAATCACCCAGATCATGACTCTGGGTGTATCTGTGAAGCTGTTTCCAAAGAAGTTTAACTGAAGAGGGAAGGCTCACCCAGGACGTGTTTAACTCTAACCCATCGGTCCAGGTCTGGAACAGAATAAAAAGGAGGGACGGAGCACAATGCCAGCATTCTCCACTCTCATCTCTGTTCCTTTAAGATGAGAGGACGTGAGGAGTCATTGCTGAGCACCTACAAAAATGAGCTCAAGTGATGAAAGGAGGTGAGGAGTCACAGCTGAGCACCTACAACATCGATGAGATCAAGTGATGGCAGGTGAGGAGTCACAGCTGAGCACCTACAACATCGATGAGCTCAAGTGATGAGAGGAGGTGAGGAGTCACAGCTGAGCACCTACAACATCGAACTCAAGTAGAGCTTGAAGCCTACAACATGGATGAACCTCAGGGATACAAGCCAGTGAGTTACAAAAAGCCAAATATAACACAAGCCTACCTACATAAGGCATCTAGAGGAGGCCAGTCATAAAGTGATCCCCAGAGAGAAGGGTCATACCACTCCCTGGGACTTTCAGTCAGGCAAGGTAAAAGTGTTCTGGCATTAAAGGTGGTACCAGTCTCACAACCCCATGACTATGCAATGCCATGGATCTGCACATCTAAAATGACCAACATGATGGATGCTTCATTGGGTATATTTTGCTATAATAAACAAAAATTTTAAAAGCCTCAACTAGCATAATGTACCATATTGATAGCCATCTCAGATTAACGCAAAAAAAAAAAAAAAAAAACCAAGAAAGAAAAGAAAGGAAAGAAGGAAGGGCAAAGAAAGAAGGAAGAGGAAAGAAGCAAGGAAGGAAGGAAAGAAGCAAGGAAAGAAAGAAAGGATTCTTTCTCCCCATATGTTTCTAAAACTCACTCCACACCAGGGGGATGAAGGCAGCTTCCTCAGTAAAATGTTTCTCCTACCAGCAGGAGGGAGGCATTCTTCTCTCTGTATGGGAGGGAGGGGGGCTCCCGGCATCCTTGCCTTCATCGACCTCAGCTGCACTCAAGGGCTGACCCACACTTACTCTCCTGTAGGGAAAATATAGATTAAAGAACAAATAGCTACCAGCCTCAGAGATGCCCAAGCAACCTCAGAGCGGTGAGCAGGGGGTGACTTGGGAGTGAGAGATATTACAGAGACTGTGCCTGTTCAGTGAGGAGACTGGAAATTTCTCAATATGTCACCATTCTTCACGCAGCTTCCCTGCGTGCTCCTTGCTGTCACAAGACTCCTTCCATACCCTTCTTGGGAATCACTTTAAAAGTCATTGCATTAACCTATTGTCCTGTTATTTGGTTTGTCCTTTAGCTCCGTTTGGCTTGAAAAACAAATGCCATTTTTGTGGAACATGAACAGCAATGGAGGGACTAAGACAGAACGCTGCTTCCCTCTCCAAGTTACCTTCTGCCCCTACAGATCTGTGTCCACATGCACCCAGACCTTCACCCCTGTGCTCGATGCTTTTACAGACAGAGATAGGAGATGCAAAGTGACCCTTCAGACACTTCTTCTGCTCACACTCCTTGAAGAGTCACCTCCACACCAGCCATGAAGCCTGCAGTCCTCTCCTCCTGAGCATAGCTCAGCCTCATCTGTGTTACCCCACAGGCCAAACCCAAGGACCAGCCAGCATGGAATGAGGGAGAGGCAGATTCAGAAATGTGCTGGTTGAATTGAATAGAACCTGACACAGAAATGGAATATGCCCCTGAGGTTGGAGGGAAGCAAAGGCTTGGAAGTAAAACATCTCTTCCATGGATCTCTCACACCTTCTGCAGAGTAAGCTCTATACCTGTGACAATGGGCTGCAAGCATGTGTGTGCATGCATGAACATTGCTGTAGACCATGCAGCGCTAATGTGTCAGCGCTGACATGAGGGCTGTCATGAGTAGATCATGCAGTGACCAGCACAGCTTCTCTCTGGCATTTCTCTACCCCACATCCTCTAGAAAGCTGGCTGTTATACCTGGAGTTTTTCTTAGAAACTGCTCAGATGCTAAATATCTTACAATCTCAGAATGGGATCAAATTGTTCACTTATTACAAGACAGGACATTCAGAAAGTCAAGAGCAAGAAATGCCATATGATAGATAACTTGGACAATGTCGACTTGTTAAATGATGAGCCAACTGTGAGGCTTACCAAGGCACACCTCTAGACTGGGCTTCGAAGGTGTATTCATACACAATGAGATGCCATGGACTCTAACATAATAAACAGCTCTTGCTTTTAAATTTTATTTTACATGTATGAGTGTTTTTCCTGCATGTATGTGTGTGCTTGGTGCCCTTGGGAACCAGAAAAAAAGAGATCATTGGGTCCCCTGGAACTGTACCTATGAATGGTTATGAGTTTCCATGTCAGTGCTAGGAACTGAACCCAGGTCCTGTGCAAGAGCACAGATCCTTTTAACCACTTAACTGTCTCTCCAGCCCTATCGACAGCTTGTTGAGCCATTGATGCATTCAAGTTTTTAATAAACTATAGACACATACTGGTATTGCCCATTGGGATTTTTTTAAAGGCTAAGACTTTTAAAAGATGGACTGTGTTTTATAATGTTAATTATAAATGTTATAATTTATAATGTTAATATTAACATGTACTTTTGGGGACAAACATGAAAGGAGAGGTTATGGTTTAATAGTGACATGTTTGTGTGTTAAGTTGACAAGGGCTCAATTGCACTGGTTAGCTTTTGTCAACTTGTCACAAACTAGAGTTACTTGGGAAGAGGGAACCTTAACTGAGGAATTGCCTCCTTTAGAATGACCTTTGGCTGTGTCTGTGGGGCATTTTCTTGATTGATGATTGAGGTCAGAGGACCTAGTCCACTGTGGGTGGTGCCACTCCTGGGCAAGTTGTCCTGGATTGCAGATGGAGCAAACCATTGACAGCAAGCTATTAAGTAGCCTGGAAGCCAGGGAGACACATCTCTGTCCTCCCCAGCTCTGATCTACCTGCCAATCAAGTCACCAACCTAAGACTGATTCGAGTACCTGCTGTGAACTAAACACCTGCTGGCAGCATCTCCAGGTAATGCCCTGGGACAAAGATAGACACACGGTCAAAGAGAGGGAAGTGGGATTGTCATCTCTGACTTCCAGGGGGAATGACTGATCAGGAGAGAGGTGGAGTAACCTCCAAGGTCACCAACATGACCCCAGGAACTGGAGGATCATTGTTATAGAAACAGGACCCCTCCACCACCCATCTGCAGAGATGTGACTTTCTGTGACCTCCAGGCACATCCCAGGGTAATTCCTCATCAGCCTCTCCTATCCACACACCTCATCCCATGAATCCCACAACATAAATACCAGTGATATTCCTCTGGGTCCAGAGGCCATGGCCGTCTGTCTGGAACCCCAGCTCTTCTTCCCTGGGAATGATCTGGCTGACAGTCACTGTATGCAAGATGCCTCTCCACTTACAGCTTATAAAGATAGTAGCTTGTTACTAAGAAAGATTTATGGAGGCTGGCGGGCCTCTGATGAAGACACTCATGATGCAATTGCTGGACTCCAACAAATCTGTCCACTGTCAAATAGATGCACAAAAGACATGCAACAATGATCATGACATTTTAATTCCACTTTTGTTTATATCGGATAATTGAGGATGAAACTAAATTGTCCAGACACGCACAGGGCCTGTCTCTGGAAGGAAGCTGGACCATGCCCATTTATGATAGAGGTTATCCTACACACCAGTGCTGGGAGGTGTGTCTTAGACCGGTGAGTCTCAACCGTCCTTATGCTATGACCCTTTAATACACTTCCTCATGTTGTGGCGACCCCCAACCATAAATTATTTCCTTGCTACTTTGTAACTGTAATCTTGCTACTGTTGTGAATCATAATGTAACTATCTGACAGGCAGAATAGTTTGAGAAGTGACCCCCAATGAAGTCGCAACCCATAGGTTGAGAACCACTGCTCTAGATGTTCCTTCCAGCTGCCTCCATGCAGGCTGCCTCTGCTCATGGAAAACTCCAGAAAAACGGGACAGAAGAGGAAAGCATGGAAGAGTTCCAGGGAAGGAAGCCTCCAACAGCCCTTGCTTTTCTTGCATTAACCCACTGTAGTGTCTGTGGAAGCTTGTAAAAGCTCTGCATCCTGGGAGACCTTTAGCCAGCCTGGATTATTTCAGGCACCTGCCAGAGACCACAGACCCACACAGCCCAATCCCAGACTCCCAGGAGTCTGAGCTCCTTCCTCAGCCTACACCTTCATGCTCATTTGCCAGGTCCTGGGTCCTAGCCTGTTCCTCTTGTCTCTAAAATACAAATTAGGCCAGGAACCCCAGCTGGATCCTTAAGGCTCCCAGGAAACACTTTTTGACTGTTTCCTCTCCCCTACCCCAGAGGAACACGTTCCAGGTCTGCACTAGCCATGCCTACCTAGAGACCACAGATATATCTCCGATGAGGTCTCTCACCGCCAGTTCCCTGGGAATTGAAGCACCTGCACCCCATGATACAATATATCTCCTTTCTAGGCTAAATTCTCAGCAGATGGAGCCTGGGAAGGAAGGAGAAGCCAAATCTCCCTTCCCTGGACACAGGCATTCTCCCAGGAGAAAGAACAATGACTCAGACATTCCCTCCCCCAGCCAGGGACAGAGGGATCTGAGTGGGGGAAGACTGTGGTGACAGCAGTCACAGTAGCAGTATGAACACAGATGAGCTCGGTAGTGTAAGCCAACCCCTCCTCGGGGTCCTGGCCTGGGGCCTCAGGGGCCTCTTCTTTTCTCCTAATGTGCGTTCCACATTCGCTGTTTCTCCAATTGACAACGTGCAATTCATTTAAGGCTCTCTGGTGGTTGCTTGGTGTCTCAAAAGCCTGCTTTTCACAAGAAGATCAATTCCAAGAAGGTACTTAAATCTGTGCAACATGGAGCCATTAACCAGAGCTAAGTGGCCCATTGTTCACAGAGGGGTCTTTGCCCAAGACCCAGAGATGATAAAACTCTGCCTGGCCACCCTGTGGGGAGCCCTGAGACCACACTCACAGCCTAATTTTACAAGCCTTAATTATTTTCCCTCCAACCAAAGTTAAGGTTCAATACTGAGTCCAGGGAAACCAATGAAGATGCCTCAACAGAAACCAAATTAGACGCATAGAAAATCCCTCCCACACCATCGCCCTAAAGGTCTCTCTGCTTCCCCAGACCTCCTTTATAGATTAGGATCTGTGGGTAGCACAGGGAGTCTTGAAAGTGCATTGTTGACATGGGCATATACGTGTCAAGGATCCAGTGCCTCCGACTCATGGGAATGAAAATGAAGCCCAGAGGGATAGCAATGCCTTCCCCTGCCCTGAGTGCAAGTGTTGACAACATTTAACCAGAGTGTGCAAACACTAGCAACTGAAGCTTCCCCTCCCAAGATGTTGATCCTATGAGACAGCCTATAGACTCCTCCTGCCACGACTAGCTAACTTTCCCTATGTTGTATGTAACAAGCTCAGTGAGACTCCAGAGTATTACATAGTTATGGCTCTAACAGAACATGCACAGTCTACTTGGCCCCAGCTTTTCTCTGTGTGTGTCTGTGCCCTTTCTTCATTCCCTCGAAGACTCTAGTCAAGGTTCCAGGACCCTAGATGCATAGGACACAGCCAGGAGCCTCTGGTTCCCCAAGCCCCAGTTTCCAGCATCCCACATCATCCAGGTTTAAGAGATCTAGGGAGGATGCATACAGCCGAGATGTACCATCTGGCTGAGGCTGCTGGACCAAACAGCTTCCAGCCAGTGTTCCACAGTGTTGCAACCATGCTGGTGTACTTATAACCCCAGCTAAACAAGCCTAGCTCAGCCCAGAGCAACATAACCACCCAGCAGATCTGCGGGGGGGGGGGGGGGGTCGGGTAGACTTTCTCCATGTCTTAAGGCACTGTGACACTTGTGTACCAGAATTTCTATCTCCCTCACTCCCTCGGCCTTTCCTTTGTTCAGCTATTGAACAAGTGTTTACAGAGGTTTTCAGTAGTAGCTGCTTGCTCCCTACCCTTCAAGAATATACGGATGACAGTGGCATTAAACAAATAACATAGATATAAAAATAGTAGAAATACACAATCTTTTGCTCTGAGTTGCCATAGAATACTATACTAAGAAATTAAGTTGCAATCTCATTGCACAGAACCCCCGGATAGAAGAGCATGCCCTTGTTCAGAGAGGACTCACCTCCCCCCCTTCCCCCCCCCCCCTTCGCCCCCCCCCCAGTGCACAGCTGGGCTCACTCTGCATGTGGGAGTATGGTGGTTGAAACATGGTGGTGGGTAAAGCCAGCATCAAGTTCCTGAGACCGTGATGGCATGTGATGGGATCTCTTTGGCAAAACGTGTCTTCCCTGGATGCCTTGGAGTTGGAGACAAGCCAAGGGGAGAGAAATGGAGCTGACATTTTGGGGCCGTCAGGGGGAGCAAACACAGTTTTGTAGGATGTGTGGTGTGAGGGGAAGCCATGGCCACAAAGCCTGTCCAGGAGTGTTAGTGTTCTCTGTCTTCTGTGTATGGCACATCCCCATCAGGCCACTGGACACCTCTGAGGCCCTATTCCTCACAGAGATGCTAACTGCTCTTGGGTTGTTTGGCAGGGGGTTCGTGAGGATCAAGTATGACCATACATGGAGAAAAGTAGACCCAGATCCTGCCCTGTGCTTCGTGAAGTCTCCTCCCTGATTCATGAATTCACAGAACACACAGCATGCAGGCTCTGAGACAGCAGACATCCATCAGAGCCTACACATCTGTGTTTTAGCTGTCTCCTCTCATCCCCACCCACCCAGCCTCCAGCCTCCATTCAGTGGAACAGTCCCTCTGAAAAGGCAGTTCTGCTATCCCCTCTGACACTCACTGCCCAGTATGACTTTTATCGTTAACTTGATGTCACCTGAAGTCACATGGGAAGAAGAAACCACAATTGAAGAATTGCCTAGATCAGCTTGGCCTGCAGCTGAGGCTGTAACTGTAAAAGATTGCCTTGACTGATATGGGTGTGGGAAAGCCCAGTTCACTGTGGGCAGCACCATCCCCTAGCCTGGTTCACTGTGGGCAGCACCATCCCCTAGCCCGGTTCACTGTGGGCAGCACCATCCCCTAGGCAGGAGGACTTGGACTGTGGAAGAAAGGTAACTGACCCTGAATCAGAGAATAAGCCAGTAAACAACATTTCCCCATGATCTCCTTCAGGCTTCTATTTGAGTTCCTGCCCTAGTGTCTCTCCATGGAGTGCTGAGAGCAGGAAGTAGAAGCTGAAGTAAACCCCTCTCACCACAACTTGCCTACTTTTAATCACAACAAAACAACAGGGAGTAAAGTAGGATAGCGCCTCCCCAAGCCGCTTGCCAAATTCTCTTCTAGGCCACTGCCAGGGGTTTGCTTTTGTGTCCAGAACCTTCACCTACTTCCCCATCCCTGGACAGGAACTGTGTCTGGGCCCTGCTCACATCTTGCTCTCCTCCCAGCTGTGAGCACTCAGAGGTCACAGCCTGCTCTGTGTTCTGTTTGGTACCTTGGTCTTGGCAGGCCTAGGGTTTGAGTCAGTTCTGCACCTCCATATGTCACCTGTGAGGGGACAGGTCACCCTCCTAGGGACTAGACCCCAAATGACTGTACCAGGAGCCTGTGGCAGAGAGGTAGGACCAGGGCTGAGCACCAGTGTGTGTCTGAAGCTTTCTCAGTTCCTTCCATCTCCATGGTGATTGCTTGGGTAGGAAGGACCCTTCCCATTTTGCTGCTAAGGCCCAAGTGAGAGTCAGAGAGTGTCTTCACCCCCAATATGTCCCTGAGCCAGGGTGTCCTAAGTACATGTAATTTCTTCTCCATTTTCTCTCTTCTTAGTAGTCAGCTGGAGGCCTGTGGTTCTACAGACTCTCAGGACATGAGAATGAAGGAGCCTGGAAGTAAGCCACAATGAGGGTGTGATGGTGTCAGTTGTGCCAGGGTCTGGGGGCTTAGTAGGGTGTGGGGGACTGTTACAGAGAGGGCTCACAGGAGGAGACCCCACCCAGAGTTGGACTGATCTAGGTTCAAACCTCTAATGTTTTACTTACCCAGGTGAGTCAGTATAAGAAAAAAGCAAAGCATCTAACTGTATTCTCTCTCTCTCTCTCTCTCTCTCTCTCTCTCTCTCTCTCTCTCTCTCTGTGTGTGTGTGTGTGTGTTTATGTGTGTGTGTGTGCACATGTGTAACCTCAGATGTGATTCATTTCCATTCATTAAGACAGAGTCCCTCACTGATTGGTCTAAGGCTGGCCAGGAGTACACCAGAGCTCACTCCCCCAGTGCTGACAAAGCACTCACCACCACACCTGGTTTTTGTTGTGTGTCCTGGGGACCAAATCCAGATCCTTTTGCTTCAAGAGCAAGATCATTTCCCACACCCCCAACTGGATTTCCCTGAGGCCTCTAAGAATCCACCTGAGTCAAGGTCTGGCTTTGGCTCTGAAGAGGCTGAAGCATGTGGGACTGGATCCCCAAGCCCCACCCACCTCTTGTTCTCCCTTTGTTCTAGAGGTGAAAGTAACTGTCCCCACCCCCACCTTCCTGCCCATCACACACACACAGAGAGAGAGAGAGAGAGAGAGAGAGAGAGAGAGACAGAGACAGAGACAGAGACAGAGACAGAGAGACAGAGAGAGAGAGAGGGGATGTAGTCTCCCTCTTTCAGGCCAAAGTTGGCTGACTTAATCAAGGCCCTCACAGCCAAAGCTGTGGGGGCAGTGCCCTCCCTCTCAGACCCTTTTCTTTCTCCCTCCATTTCACAAAGCGCAATTACTAAGCTCCTGGAGACAGGAAGGTCCCTCGGAAGACTCTGAAGCCTTCCCTGTAATGACGTTCATTAGTGGCCTGACACCAAGGCTACTCTCAGGTCCCCATGTTTAACTTAATGAGCGTTTATTTTCAGTTGGGAAACTCCTGAAGAGCATGTTTGTTCCCCGTGAGCTACAGTGATGAATAGATCAATACCACAGGAAGAAAATGAAGTTAACAGGCTCCATTTTATTCTTCAGTTATGGCTGGCCTTGAATTAATTTGCATTAACCTGGTTATTTCTTATGGGAAAGAACAAGACGTTTCCTGCTTGGATCCACTGTCTGGGCACCATTTGTCTGGACTTTTCTCTTTCTAATGATTCTGGGGAAATTAAAAACAAATTAAAGCAACTAATAACAGTCTATGACGGGGAGATGGCGCTCCTGGAACGGAGCAGCAGGAGACTGGAACATGAGCCAGAAACTACCACACGAAGACTGAAACAGAAGCCACAGAGAGTCCTGTCCTTCCTCATTGCCAGAACTCAACTTTGTGAGGCTCACTTCTCACAGTCCCCATACTTAGCACCCAACAGGTGCTCGTAGGAGTTTGTTGATTGACTGAAGGAGATGCTCAGCTTTGGAGACTCTCATTGCCACTCATGGGATCTTGCCATAGTACTCATGAGGTCTCCTTCCTTTAGAGAGACAAGGTACCCAATAGTCCAGACACATCTGGGTGGATCAGTGGTTAGCGACTGCTGCCCCGACTGAAAAAGATGGCCCTAAGGACAACTTCCTTTGACTATTATCAGGTGGCCATGCCCCTGTGTCTCCCACTTCAGCTTCTGAGAGCCATAGCCCATACACACTACCCCTCCTTCTGAGCAATGCCTCTTTAATACCTGCCCCTATCTAAAGTCAGACAAGAGAAACCAGGTAGGTGGCAATGGAGCCTGACTCTTGTGACTTCACTGTGTCCCTGGGTGGATTCTGAGCACAAAGGCAGAGGCATTAGTTTTAAGTGTCCAGCCATTTGCCAGCTGAGGGGCCTGGGGCAGGTGCCTTCCCTTCCAATGCTCTGTGTTCTATTGAAGATGATAACAGTGCTTCCTCTCCTGCATAGCTGAGATCATTAAATGGAACCACACACAAGACAACTGGCTCAGTGCATGCTGGGTGACCATATCTATGGTTTTTTTGTTTTGGTTTGATTTTGGGTTTTTTTGTTTTGTTTTTTGTTTGTTTGTTTGTTGTTTTTTCGAGACAGGGTGTCTCTGTGTAGCCCTGGCTGTCCTGGAACTCACTCTGTAGACCAGGCTGGCCTCAAACTCAGAAATCTGCCTGTCTCTGCCTCTCAAGTGCTGGGATTAAAGGCATGCGCCACCACTGCCCAGCTGCCTAGCTATTTATGGTTTTAATGAATTAGAAGGGAGCGCTGACATCATCGTGCACATCTCGATGTTCCTTTCCAGACTTCTTTGAGTAAGTTGGTAAGATTTCAGAGTCTGATATCTTGGGTTCTCCACCCTGCCCGGCCTCAACTGCCCACGACACAGGCTGGCACCATGAGGCTGGCACTATGCTCTGTATCCCTACTATGATTCCTGGTTCACTGGGCACCTATTGGGTGAATGTCACACCCAGTCATCTTCATTATCTCGACCAACCTCCCCAACCAGGGATCTTGTGACATCAAGACAGAGGGAGGCAGCTTACTTTGGCCATCCTGATGCTAGACTATTGAACCCTAGCCTTAAACAAATCTAGGCTCAGAAGCTCAATCAAAACCTCATCTCCACCTGTTGCTGGAGAATCTAGTTACCTCAGTGCCTCTACAATGTCTCCCAGGATACTTGCTGATCCCTCAGGTGGCCAGGAAGAGGCCATCTGGTGATCTGAAGGTGAAGGAAAAGGCTCCTCTTGCCTTGGATACCCTGTGGCATCTGAGGGAGTCATATTTGTGAGGGATTGTTGTGACTGATGGTTGATGTGCCCACTGTTGGCAGCACCATCCCTAGGAAGGTGGTCCTGGGCCATATAAGAAAGCCAGCTGAGCATAACATGGAGACTGAGACAATAAGCAATGTTCCTCTGTGGTTTTTGCTTCAAGTTCCTGTAACTTTAATTTTTCCAAATCCTATTGCTAATGATGGTTCTTAAATGCTTTACCCTCCCTTGTAGCCCACCACCCACCAGAGGTACTGGGAAAGAAAGGATATGGGGAAGTGGACCTGTTTAGAAAGGAATCCCAGCATGTGGGAGGCAGAGACAGGCGGATTTCTGAGTTCGAGGCCAGCCTGGTCTACAGAGTGAGTTCCAGCACAGCCAGGGCTACACAGAGAAACCCTGTCTCAAAAAAAAAAAAAAAAAGGTTATTTGGAGCAACTCCTGTGATGTCTGGAAATCAGCAGTTCAGTTCACAGGTTAGCAGCAGCAGCTCGATCCACTTGCAAACACCTCATGGATACACCAGAAGTCCAGTTCAGTAGAACTGGGTTAGCAACGGTGGTGACATGACCTATCAGAGACAGCCAGGCCTCAGCCTCAGCTCGAGTCAGCAGGAGAGACCAGCAGGAACACCAGAAGAAGTTCTCAGCACACTTCTCGTGGGAAATGAAGATCAGCAAAGACCCACAATCATTGCACAGCTAGTTGTACTAGCGAGCTAAGCTCTCTCTCCATCACTCCATGGGGTCCTGTTTATATCTCCAGGCATCAAGTGTCCTCCACGTGCCTTGCCTCAGCATAGGTCTTGCCTTAGCACATGCATCCAATCAGTCCAAGACCTTAGAAGCAGCAAGAAACTACAGCACACCACCAGAAGTTTTTTGGTGTGTTCCTCTCTATGGCATGCCAACAAATGCAGCTCAACTACATACACAATGTAAGACGAACCAATACATGCATGTTGTTAGCAAGGAATCCTTCATCACATGTTCTTTCTCATGCTTGCCTCAGCGAACATTCTCTCTCCTGTGTCTGCTTCAGCAAAACGTTCCTTCACAAGTTGGCCTTAGCCTTTCACACCTGTGTCCACTTTAATGAAACGTTCCTTCACATGTTTGCCCCAGCAAAACCCCATCCAACCAACTTTCCAAAGAACCCTTCAGTTTCCACTTCAAGCTCCTTATTTGGGGTCTTACTCTGACATTCCTCAATGATTGTGACCATTTTTTTGAGGCAGAGTCTCATGAAGCCCAGGCTGTTTTGGAACTTGATGTATAGCTAAGGATGACCTGAGAGCTCCTGATCCTCTTGTCACCTCTGAGTGTCATCTGAGCAAACACTTTCTCCCCCTAAGTTGCCTTTGGTTGGAACATTTATCTCACAGTAACAGGAGAAGCACATTAGACCACCACCGTAAAGGGATGTAGCCGCGGATCGCGAGCTAAAGGAAGCTCTTCCTTAGGTGGCTTCCTATAAGGTATTTAGCCACAGGTCTGAGAAAAGCCTCTAATAGAATATCACATTATGGCCGTTGACACTATGGATGTCATGCTGCACAGTGACCCCCAAACTCACTCTCCCTATGTAATTAAAATTCTCTACCTTTGGACCAACATCTCTTTGTCCTTGACACCACCCCAAGTTTGTGGTAACCACTTTTTAAACTGCACTTAGGAGACCAGTTTATCTCACTCGGCACAATGTCCACCAGATTTGTCCATATTGTCACAAGTGACTTAGTTTCCTTGTTTTCTAAGGCTTACCTTAGCTAACAAGGAAAGTAAATTTGAGATCTAATCTAGTCTCTGATTTGGGGGGAGACAGGGTCTCATGTAGCCTAGGCTGGCCTGGAACTTGTTATGTAGCCAAGGATGACCTTGAACCCCTGCTCAACATTGAATGGAGAAAACTTGGGGCTGACACACCATCACTTCTCCTCTCTGTGTTTTGGGCAACCCACCCAACCCGCCCAGGGACTCAGTTTTTGACCAAGTATGGGCACAATCCCAGTTCTTATCTGGCATGTCATCACTCCTCGCCTAAGCTCTATAAAGCCACCCCTGCTTTAGCCTGGATGCTCAACTCCACCAACCTCCACCGGAGAGATGAGTGAACCTACCGAGAGCTGTCTCTCAAGAAGACTGCCTTTATAGTTCTGATTCAGCTTGAATTGGCTATTAGTATTTCCTCTCTAGCCCTCTGGGTTGTTTTATTTCTGCTTCTTCTCAGCCTTTCTGTCTATAAAACCAACCCGTGGGAACACTCACTGCTTATACTCCATTCTAAAATTACAAAATAAAGCCAATTACAACTTTAAAACTAAATTGTTGGAATTTTGTCCTTTAATATTAAGTAAATGAATGAGTCAATTAAAAAAGGAATGAATGGGCAGATGAATAAAAAGGTGAATGAATGGCTGGATATATATGTATGTATATGTATGCATGTATGTATGTATATATTCACATGTATATTTATAGATGTAGATGGATGAGTGTGTGTGTGTGTGAGTGTGTGTGTGTATGTGTGTGTAGATTCTGATAATGGGAATTGAACACAGGACCTCATTCCTGCTATGCAAGCACTCTACCACGGAGCTGTATCCCCAGCCCTCACATGTGACTATTGGAGGGAAAATGGGGAAATAAGGTACAAGCAAACCGAAGGGGGAAAACAAGCCCATTAGTGACAGAGGGAACGTGTAAACACACATGAATGACTGTGAGAAATAACAAACCTCTCATCTCGATACTTGGGGGGCTAAAACAAGAGGATCACAAGTTCAAGGCTATCCTGGGCTATACAGAAAGATCATCTCCAAAATCTCTAGCTATGAGAGATAACTTTAGATTTTCACACTAGTTGAAAAAGTAAGGGGATGGAAGTGTGGGTGGGTGGATAAAGGCGAAGGTCAAAGTGTCACTCGCTGACCGAGCAAACGCAACAGGTTGCCCCGCCTGCAGGGGTTCAGCGGGAACCTGGGGAGGGGGCAAAAGAATGGGGGACAGGAGGTGCAAAGAAGGAGAGCAAGTCTGTATTCTGATCAAGCTCTCGAGGTTTATTTCAGGACAGCAGCTTAAAAGGACAGGCAGGCGGGAAGGTTACACACGGCCCAAGACCAACCCACTACAGTAACCAGTTTTCAGGAAATACCAGACATTCTTTCAGTTTCTGGGACCCGAGACCACAGACACCCTGTCCTTTCTAACCCTGCACCTTAACGGACTAAGCTTCACAGAACAGTGGGTAATTTCATGGGTGTGGCTCCCGACAACAGCTACACAGGCAGTCTGGTCCCGGGGGTCTGAGAATAGTGGAGTATGCTGAGAAAGGATGCTGCCTCCAGAGTCCTTGTGGTCTGTTGAACAGGGGTCTTAGCAAACTGAGCCACTGTTCTCAGAGAAGAAGTGCCTGCTGGAATCTAAGAAGATCTGAGTGAACAGGCAGGTATGAGTGCAGGCAAGCTGCTCCCCAGGATGGGTGGCTCCAGCTAAATGGAATTGACTCCACTGTTGTTCTGTCCCAGGCTATTACCCATTATGCAGCAAGCCCCAGCATAATCTTAACAATCACCTGTTAAAATAACTGCCTTGCTGTTTCCTTACAAATTAACTTCCGGGAGGTATAATTACTTCTAGCAAGGGAAGGTATGTGGAGTGGTCTGGGACTGACAGGAGCTGCGGCTGAGACTGCCCATCCCCCAGGGCACACCAGGATCCACCCAGACACTAAGAAGCATAGGGCTGTAGCTGGGGACTCCGAAGTCCACTGCCAGAGGGGTCTCAAGATGATAATGTGTCCCCAAACTCCAATATTTTGGGGAAACCTTGTTCCCTGCCTGTGTCCCACAGTAAGGGCACATTTCCCACTGGGGCTCACAAAGAAGTCTTCTGTCAATGCCAGCTTTTCCTTCCCACTCCACACCAATGCCAGGACTGTCTCTGACTCTTCCCAGTGTCCTCAGCTTCCAGCATGGTGTCCAGAACAGGTGCTCAGCACGCAGTAGTGGGTACTTGATCAGGGCTGACTGAGGTATCATGATCTCTCTGGTTAGCAGATTGTTTCTGAGAATTTCAAGCTCCCCAGCCCAGCTGTGGATCAAAACTAGACACCCCCAAAAGAAAAGAAATCACACAGGGCACAGATAGAGGGAGCAAGTAGTGAAGGTTAGTTTCATCAGATAAGAGAGCTAAGTGCCCCCTCCAGAGTGGAGGCTGTTAGCACTTGTCTAGGCTCTGCCCCACAGCCCCACAGTCACCTGGCAACAGCCAGGTGTACCTGACTCACTATAGAAATGGGCTGCTTCTCCCCCCCCCCCCCCCCCCCCCCCCCCCCCCCTCTTCCTCTTGCTCCTGCTTCCCCCCCCCCCCCCCCCCCCTCTCCCTTCTCTCTCCAGGTGTTCATGGCAGGCTTCTACTCCTCTGCTCGCTCTCTCTCTCTCTCCATCTGTCTTCCTTTCTCTGCCTCTACTACCCTCTTAACTCCCCTCCCTATGCCCTAAATAAACTCTATTCTATACTATACTATACGGTCCTGTGGCTGGTCCCTCAGGGGCAAGGGTTGCCTGGCTCGGCATGGGCCCACTGAGGCACACCCCTCCCCCACGCCTTACCACACACCCACCAAACATATTCCTTCCTTCCTTATCTTTTTATAAAACACAACAAAGAGCAGACCCAGCTGAGCAGCAACCACAAAGGACTGCCCCTGGGATTTGGACTTGAAGTCCTGGTCCTTCATTTCTCTTGCCCTTGCTCTCCCCTGGGATGTGACTGAAGCTATGATAAACTACTCTGACGAGAAGCAATTCGGGTGACGGGCATGGAGGTTATTTCAGCTTACAATTCCAGTTTACAGTCCGGTGATAGTGGGGAAGGAAGTCAAGGCAGGAATTTCAAACGTCTATGCACATCTGCAGTAGAGAGCAGAGAGAGATGAACACACATAGATTCTCAAGTTAAGTGTACATATTCATTCTTGCTGTGGCCTCATGGAGCCCTGTCCTCAAACACTCTTCTAGCTGTCACTTGCTCTCTTGGCACAAGAGGGCTCCTGTCTCTAAACCTCCATCCTGTGCTGATATCTGGGGCCCCCGAGAAGCAGAAAGAGCACACAAGTGGAGCACGCATGGAGCACGCAGGTACAGGAGCTGAGTGAGACCAGGGCATTGCTCTAAGTGATGGTCCATGAGCCGAGTCCAGGTCTCCACACTGAACCTGATGCAGCCACATTGACCAGAGGTCAGCATAAGGGTCTGACCCTCATGGTACAATGGGCAATATTTGCCTGAGTCCTGCCTGGAAGGGGCAGGGCATCCGGGGTCCTTTGCAAAGGCTTGTTTGATGATACCCCACCGTTTTACCACACAGCGGTTGGTGCCCGACTCCATCAATCGCTACCCTAGAATCCCTTCTCAGTTTTTCCTGTTCATCCTAAACAGTCTTTTCCACCTAAGGTCAATGTCCTACACACCCAGGTCCCTGAGCCTGATCAACTCCTCTTCTGAGCTTGATGCCACCAGACTGCCCTCATCTGTCTCTCCCACACTGTGCGCTTCAATACAGTGGCACCCAGTTGTCTGGATAAGGCTAGATGGAACTGGTTCCAATGTGAACAGAGTTGACAAAAGTCACCTAAAGTCAAAAGGAGGCTTGGGGCCTTACCGGGAGTGACTTGGTAGCCTTGAAATGACTGTGATAAGCTCAGTTTCCACAGGCTATGGAAGGCTCAGACTGGGAGAAGAGAGGCTAGGGCAGGTATCAGGGATGCCAAGCCCTATGGCCCTCACAGAAAGAGAAGGGACAGGACCTGTAAGCTGTATGGGGTGTTCAGGTGGGGGACAGGGACAATATTGGAGGAGTACGGTAAAATATTGAGCTAAAGAGGTCAAAGAGATCAGGGAAATGTCGTAAAAGATCGGGTAAAAAGCTCACCTGGTAAGCAGTAGAAGAGAAGGCATGCTGGGAAAAGAAAGGATCCATGAGAAAAGTGAGGTGACTTGGGGTAGTTCAATCTGGGACAGCATTTGACTGTGTAAAATGGAAAGCTAAGTGGTATGTTCAGGAGGCCAGAACCAGTCAATGGATCTAACAGGGAGATGAGGCAGACAAGCACAGGTCTGCCACACAGGGCCTCCATGTCTCTCTGAGGAAAGTGGGCTTCATCCCAAGGCTCACTCCAGAGGTGGTTGGATCTCTGAGGTAGACTCCAAGGCTGGCTATGCATGCATGGCAGCTGACTTTCCACATAACACTGGTCATTTTTTACTATAATTTGGGCAAAACAAGTCCTGATGGGAGTCCCTTGGGATCCCCCACATACTCCAGGGCCACATATTACCATGGGGACTTTGTCTTCTAAGCCCTGTCCTGTGTCTTCCACCTCAGTCAATGACGTCAGAGGGAGAAGCAGTCCTGGCTGATCTTGTCTCTACCTAACGGAGCTGCAATACCTTCGTCCCAGGCTCCACCTTGCCCACTGTTCACTCACTTGTGGTATTCCCAGTTCCCTCCCTAGGAGAGACTTCTGAAAAGCCTGTCCTTCCATTCTTGGGGCGACTGGAGGCTTCTGGGACTTTTAAAAAACACAGGTGTTTTAGATGTCCTTGGCAGCTCACTTTCCCAACCTGCATCACCGAGTGTTTGTAGCCTGGGAACACACCTGCCTGCAAAGGTAGAGATGGGGCAGGAGGCAGCACGGGTAAAACAGGGTCCTTGAACGCCCTGGGACTCAAGCATTCAGAACACGGCCATGGCCATTATCACCCAGGGAAGAGCAAAGATAAGCAGAACTTATCAGAGGCACTTCTTGTCTCCGTCCCTGGCAAAGTTCCCTGGTGACTATCTGAGACTGTGTGATAATCTCTCATTCTCTGACACATGAGGCTTGGCTGCAGAAAGCTCCTTCATCACAGGAGAGAAGAGAGACCCATACGGAGTAGCACCTATCAAAGCCTTTTTCTACAGAAGATTTGGGGAACAGGTACAGAGAACTCAGTCCTGTCTGCATCGTCCTGCTCTGGGGACCATTATGCCTTCACGGCACCCTAAGGGCTGTCATCCTCCCCGAGATGCAGAGAAGGAAACTGAGGCTCAGAGCAGTGACATCATTAAGTCTCTTTCTCTCTCTCTCTCTCACACACACACACACACACACACATACACACACACACAGGTGACTGCCAGACACAGGCTTCCCCCTTCTGACCCACTGTTACCTCGACTGCAACTTCTCCACTGGCCTTTTCGTGGTCTTCTTGTTTCCTGCTGTACCTTACGGAGGTAGAAATTCTTTTAAATACTTTTATTCCCTCTACTGATTTGGAAAATGTACACTTGGCTTCCCGTGCTGGTTGGCTGACCTTTACACTCTAATGAGCACACTCAACACCATGTAAAGTCTCCCATCATACAAGCTGCACATGGACCTTAGCAGCTATGGCTGCTGCTGGGTTGTGTGATCAACGCCAGCCAGTGGTTTCTCTGCCCAACAGGATACCTTGAGCCAACCCCTCCTGCTCCTGGCCACACCTTCCCTGAAGTATGTCATGTGCTTGTCTGATGTCTGAGCCAGGGCCTGTGAGGGATAAAGTTTGTCTGGAACTATTTTCTTTTCTGCTTCAACTTTGATTGAAAGTTTAGCTGACTGTGAATTCTTCTGTGGTTGCTCCCGTTCCACCATCTTCTGGTCTCTGTTGCTATCATTACAGTCTGTTGCCTGTCTAATTGTTCCTTCACAGGAAACCAGGTCTTTCTCTGGTTCTTTTCTACAAATCTATTTTAGTGTTGTATTTGTACATGAACACCTGCAGAAGCTACAAGAGGGCTCCTGCCCCCAGACAGTTGTGAGCCACCCCACATATGCACAGGGAACCAAACCTAGGTCTCTGGAGAAGCAAGCGGTCATTCTTAACCTCTCCAACCCTGGTTGTCATTTTTAACGTGAACGATTTGATGGTTCATAGGAAAAATAGACAAATCATAGTGCTCACTGGGGACAAAATGCTCAAAAGAGTAAACAGTGCCTGCTCACAACCCCTTCTCGTGGTTACATCTCTCCTAGCACCTACTGACTGCTGTTGGTTGTTTTTATTTTGGGTGTGGAAGTGTTCACCTACATATATGTCTATACACCTCATGTGTACCTGGTACCCACGGAGACCAGAAGTCATCAGATCCCCTGGAGCTACAAGCGATCATGTGAATGCTTGGGATTAAACCCAGATCCTCGGTAAGAGTAGCCAGTGCTCTTAACCCATGAGACATCTCTCCGGCCTGCAGATGTCTATCTTTTAATTGATAAATTTTAAAGTGACACTGAAAGCGACTGTTAATGCATTCCACTTTACATGACCATGTTTATATCCATTCTTTAGTTACTACTATACTTCTATACTTCTGTTTTCTGCCTTGTGTGGCTTGAACTGTGCAGTTTGTACTAGTCTACATCATGGATTTTATTTTGTTTTGTTTTTTGAGACAGGGTCCCATAGTTCCCAGGCTGGTCTCAAACTTGCTACATAGCAGAGAACAATCTTGAATGTCTGATCCTCCTGCCTTCCCATCCCAAGATTCTGAAATTGTAGGCATCAGCCACACACCAAGCTTTTTAAAGAAATGTAAGTAGCTACCCTGGAGTTTATAGTATAGACTACTCCAGTCCAGGTCGATCTCCAAACACTGTTCCTCCCCTTCAGTATATAGCTCAGGGGCATTATCACCATGTTCCCTGGACAATGCTGTCCATCACTTCAATGGCTTATACATGACAGTCACTCTATATAGAATCACTATTATTACTCTGAAGAGATAAAAATGGCTCTGGGTCACTGTTACTGTCTGACTGTGCGATGTCCCTCCATGGGCCACCGTGTTGGATACTAGGTCCCCAGATGATGAGGTTGTTTTGGGAGTTTGAGGGAACTTTGGAAAATGTGACCTAGTCTACAGAAATTTGTCTCTGAGGACAGGCGCTGAAGGGTAACCCTGTTCCCACTTCTGGTCTAGAACTCTGTTTCCTGATCTGCCAATACATGAAGAAGTCACTCCACGAGCTCCCACCTCACGGTCCAACCTTCCCTCCACAGTGAGCTGTGCCCTCTAAGCTGTGAGCTGAGCCAAGTCTCTCTCTCTCTGGCTGCTCTCTCAGGGATTTTACCACAGCAACAAGAAGAGGAACTACTGCCACTGAGGATAAGAAAAGCAACCTATTTCCTCTTATTGTCTTTTGCTTTGCCTCCAGGGCTCTTTCTTTTTGCAGACTCGAGCGCATCTTTTTTCTTTTGCCTAGAGAACGTTGGAATATTTCTTTGCACAGTTGGGTTCTCCTAAGGTTCTGATACACGGTGTGTTTTCTTACTCTCACGTGGCTCACACTCCCCTCCCAGAAACTTCTCCGAAGTGTTTACGTTTTCCTACTAGTGCGTGGCTCCAGCTCTCTGTGCAGACTCACCTCCACTGGGACCCTCCAGTTCCAGCCATCTTGCCAGGCTTGATTGTGATGGTTTACTCCACGAGCCTCAGTTCTCTGGAAGAGTCACAAAGAGCTGTTGATTTCAACCTACCTGGCTTCTTCTTGTAAGAGTGGGTCTGGTGTCTCTCCGGATGCACGGAGGAAGGCAGTTCCTGCACTCGCTTGTAGCAGTGTCTTCTTAAAGCCATGCCCTGAAGGCATTTGTGGACTCTGAGAAGTATCTTGGTATCAATAAAGGCTTTGCAGACTTTCAGGTCTCTGAAAGTCCTTACATTCCCCTTCTCCATTCCCCTCTGTGGTGCATGCAAGGTCATTTCCTTCCTCCCTTATTTCAGTGGCTGATTCTTCCCGAGCTCTACCTAACCCTCCAGCCATGCTTCCCTTGGAAGAATTTCCCAATTGCTGTGACTCCAAACTTCAGAACTAGGCTGTTTTCCTAATCCAGCTGTTCTTTTTTGTAATATGTTCTAAGCCTGGGGTTTTGATCTTTACCTTTTAAGCTTTCGTTGACTCATTTGCATGGGGTTTCCATCAGAGTTCTATTTATACCTTGAAATTTCGGGGGGTTTTATGGTACTCGATTCCATGGCTGCCATGATGATTGATCTCAATGGTCAACCTGGCATGATTAGAAAAGGAGTCTCAACGAGGGATCGAGGGATCGTCTAAGTTAGGTTGGCCTGTGGGTGTGAGGGATCTTCCTAATCGGAAGAAATGACATAGAAGACACACCCTAACTACTGGCGGCCCCTTTTCACCCGCTGAGTTTGGGACTGAATGAAAAAGAAAACAAAGTTCTTGCAGCAAAGCCACAGCAGTCTTCAACTCCTGACTAACCATCCCTATTGCCCCACACCGCACCCCTCAGCCCTCAGCCTCACCCCTCCCCTGTGGCTTCCCTTCAGAGTGTTATAGCAACAGAAAGGAAAACTAAGACAACTAGTAGTCATGGTGAACTGTTTTCTCAGTTGCCTTCATCTGAGAGTACTTGAAGAAAACCACACCCCTCTGGAAACAATTCTAGGATGACTTCCACCAGATGTTTCCGGAATACCCCAGCCTGATGTCGGGTATGGCTTCTTGCTTAGCCTGGAGGTTTAGAAACAATCTCTGCAATACAAACTTGGGCCGCAACTAAAGATAAACCTATACACACTCTCACCCAAGGAAGTCATCTTTCCTCTCAGAGACTGAGCAGAAGGGAGGCAAGTTTGTTGTTTGTTTGTTTGGGCTCAGGGGACTCAGTCCATAGTGGCAGACAAGGCATGATAGTTGGAATTGGCCTGTCCAGGAAGAAGTCCCAGAGGTGTGAGTTAGTCACACCTTTGAGCATCAGGAAGCCATCATCCTGAAGACCTCCCCTAGCCACCACTTCTCCAGCTAAACCTCACCTCAAAAAACTTCTACCTAAATAGCGCCAGGGATCAAACCTTCACATGCATGAGCCCATCTGCCCCCCAATACCAGTCCATTCCCCCCTCCACCTTGCTGTCTGGTTCTTAGCAATGGGTTGCTCTTCCTGTGTTCAAACTGTCATTGGTGTTCCGCCCCTCAAAGGGGCGGGCTTTATGCAGTTCTCCTCACTTGAGTTCTCACCATCTCCTGTCCCTGGAGGGGATCAAACCTGAACTTTTATCACGGGACCAAGAATTCTAAGCTTTTTAATGGTGAGTGCAGTGATCGATCTTGATCATCAACTTGATCAAATTGAGAGACACCTATTGGATTACTAGAGCACTTGTAGGTCTGTCTGTCAGGGCATTTCCAGAGACAGTAGGCATGTGGAACAACCACTGGCCTGTGGGACAGCCATTGGCCTGTGGGATAGTCATTGGCCTGTGGGACAGCCACCTTGGATGAGGGGAAAGACCCACCCAGAGTATGGGTAGCTCACCCAGTAGCCTGAGGGTCTAGACAGAACACAAATGGAGAGAAAAGACAAGAGCAGGCTCACTGTCTCTGCTTCCTGGCAGCCATAGGCGAGCACCCTTGCTCTTTCATGTTTTCCCTCTGCCATGGCTTCCTGCCTCACCACAGGTGCACGGTCATCCAGCAAGCCCACTGTAGACTGACCCTGTTAGCCCACACAAGATTTCTGCCCTTTCAGTTATTTTCTTAGGTATCAAGTTGATGGCAGTGCTTGAGGAAGGGCAGCCGCTCCACCAGTTCATGTTCTTGCTTCCTGCTCCACCTGGCTGCTTCTCTCTACTCTCTGATCATTTGCTGTGTATGATGAAACAGTCCGAGGGATTAGAGAGGGGTGTTCAGAACCAGAAGTCAGAACTCACACTAAAGCAGGTCTATCATCTACGCTAGATACCTTTGAGACCAGAGAAGGCCACCAGAGGATGTTGGAGCCTTACTACGGGACAGACTGATGGATCTTCCAGGGTGCCCTAAGGACTTCTCCCGGGGTCACATTCTGTGCTGCATCTAAACAAGAAGCACTGAACGCTCCACACCAGCCCGGAGTATCTCAGAGCAGAAGAACCGGGCTCCCAGATGGGAGCTTCTTTTTGATTACTTTTTAATGAAAAACGCATTTGCATCCAGCCTGAAATTACATTGTCAGCAGTTAATTATCACCTGTCAAACAAGCGTGTGCCCAGATTGTGGGTTTAATTTCCATATCCATTTGCGCGAGCCTCGTTCCTTGTGTGTGATGAGGCCTCTGAGCAGGAGACACTCACTGCTGAAAGAATTGGTTTTTGTTTTTGTTTTTGTTTTTTTTTAAAAAAAAAAGAAAAAAAAAAGCAGGTGGTTTTGTTTTGTTTGGTTTGGTTCTTCTGGGTTTTTCAGTTTGTTTTTTGTTTTTGGTTTTTTTTTCCCCCTTAATAAGCAGTGGGGGTTGGAACATCTAAATCAGGGCTCTTTGTAAATAATAGAAAAACATTTGGTGATGTAACTTGTAACTTAAAGCAAAGGAGAAGCAGGGGATAAGGAGAACCAGGCTCCAGGTGTGTCTCTGGGAACTTGGGGAACCTGAGTCTGATACACACTTGGAGCTGTGAGTCCCTAGGAAGCCACCCAGCTCCCAACTCTAGTGCTGCTGGTATGAACCAAAGCTCCCCTTGTGCACTTGTCCCATGTCCACTCTGCTCCTATATGCATCTGTGTGAGAGTATATGTGGGCATGTACTAGCACATACACCTAGACTCACATGTCCACGTGCATGTGGAAGCCAGAGGCTGACATCAGATGTTTTGGTTGCTCTCTACTTTTTGAGACAGGGTCTCTCACTGAGTCTGGGACTTGTCACTTTGATTAGTCTGGCACCTGCTTGTCTCTGCCACCCAGGCACACCCTTTTATTCCAAGCGCCAGGCAAACCTGAATTCAAGTCCTGAACCCAGCCTTGTCCCAGACCCTTATCCCCACAGTGCTGTGGCTTCTAGTGATGTGAAGCCAGAGGTCACAGGTCATTTGTTCACTTGCACGTATTAGAGGACAAGATGTAAGTACCTTGCACATGGACAGTCACATGATGGACTCTTCAAGGAAGAGGAGCTGCAGTTACCACTGCTACCATGGTGATCACTGCCATGGTAATAATAGAACCATCTCCATCAGCAGGGAGGCCTTTACTGGTGAGACTGAGGTGGGCAAAACACATTGCTACTACAGCCTCACGGGAGTCCCAAGCGTCCATTTCCCTGACTGCTGGTGGGATGGTTGCCTCCCTCCCAGCATCATTGTAGGGACCAAATGTAATAACATAGTCTGGCACAAAAGTACTCAATAAACCATCCAAGTGCCCAGGACCTTGGCCACGGAGGTCCAGAGAGTGCCCAGTGGATGGAGAAAGAGGAAATCAATGATACTTTCACCCAGGGTGATAAATCACATCACTGCTCAGTTAGAATCCTCCACAGGCCCGGAACTGGAAGGAAACCTTTTCTGCAAGTTTATTCCTCTGTTCTTTGGCTGATGGCTCTCCTGGTTCACCTGGAAAGTACACCGGGCCAAGAGCTGCTTTTCTGTTTGTGATTCCCTCCTATGGACCCTGTGTCGCAGGTAGAACACAGAAAGCATCACAAAAATGTTGAATGAATGAATGAACAAATGAGTGAGCAAGCAGACAGGGTGCTGCAGGCAAGAGAACATGCCTGGAAGAATCCATGTGTTCTTGATAAATGTTCCACACTGTGGCTGTTAACTGCCCAGAATCTTCACTGAACATGAGGCAGAAGAAGAAAGGAGGCCACAGGTGGTCAACTCTTAAGGCCCATCTTTGATTCCTCTGCCCCTAATCAGGCTAAACCATCCCCCAGAATGGAGTAGCCAGTGAGGGACTGTTTTAGAGGTGGACACACTTTTAAGTCAGAGAGAAGCCCTGAGCTTTGGCATTCTAGACAGGAGGGGCAGTGTGGTCCATGTTGATGCTACAGCCATCATTCAGGAAGGGGAAAGAGATGCATGTACTGGGAGGCAGAGCAGACTAGAAACCACTGGTTCCCTGACCTCAGCCAAGGTGCTCACTCCATCTCTGTCAGATACCCAGCCCACCACTGTGGAACAGGACTGGTGTGCGTGGCATTTTCTGTGGCCTGTATCGTTCCTCAGCTCACACTGCTGAGAATACAAAAATCTTCTTGAAAGCTTCTGTGAACCCTGCCTTTTCTCAGGGATTGAATGGTATTGGGATCCCAGAGCTAGCAAGTTCCCCCAGGCCCCTGACCAGGAAGCCTGTAAGAAGCAGAGCTCAGAAAATAATACCAACTCTCAGTGTAGAATCCATTCTCTCACTCACTCACTCACTCACTCACTCACTCACTCACCCACTCACTCATTGAACCAATACAGGCTAAGAATTCATGATGCTTCCTAGCTTGTACAAGGTGCAGGATTAACTTCCTGGGCAAGTAAGATAGAGACAAGAGTCAAATGAATTGAATCATTTTATTGTTACTATGAACAGTTTGTTCCTTTTTGTCTGCTGCCTAATATTCTACTACCTGGATATACCATCGTTTGTTCATCCACTAATCTGTGAAACCAACACTTGGGTTGTTTTAGTTTGGAATGGTCATAAAGAAAGCCCCCATATGTAATTCCATCCATATATCACATATGTGATTCTACATGAACATATGCCTTTATTGACATTGGCTATTAACTGACAATGTTGGAGGTTATTATTGAACTTTTTAAGACTTCATAAATTAATTTCCAACATGTAATGAGACATTTGTTTTTATTAATTTTTAATTTTACTCTATTTGTAATTGTGTGTGTGTGTGTGTGTGTGTGTGTGTGCATGCTGTGTGTGCCCACAGCAGGTTGTCAGAGTCCCTGAAGCTGAAGTTCCAGATAGTTGTCATTCTAATACACCTAACGTAGGTGCTGAGAACCAAGCTCTTGTCCTTGTAGGGGCAGCAGTGAGGGAGAAGCAACTCGGCCTGAGATCACCGGGCTACCTCACCTACTGCTACCAGAAGGTTCTGGAGGTCCAAGCAAAGAACTGGAGTTATGGAGGGCAAATGGAGTTTGCAACAAGCAGATCCCAACTTCCAGTCCCAGCCCCAATCTTGGGCTGCCAGCACACTGCTCCGACAGTGACCCGGACAGTGTGCCCCACCCAGACGCCTTCCCTTCGTCCTCTTTCTAACTAAGCCATTTCTTGCTTCAGCCCTGTACAATTTGCACAGAGGCATCTGTCTGTGGCTCTGCAGAGTGTGCTGACCTAACCGCACTGCTGCTTGGTCTTCACAAAATGATGTAGCAGATAATATTGTATTGTAGTGGATCAAAAATAAGATATTTTAAAAATATGATAAGAAGGAAAGAACCAGAGAGAGGAAGGTGGGAGCATGAGAGGGACCACAGAGGACTCCAGAGGGCAGGGTGCTGACTTCATTACACTCCAAGATGCTCTCCCTCATCCCCACACAGCATCCCCTAGTGCTCCACAGTGAGGAGATGCTGTACATCCATGCTACATACAATACCTTGTTGAGTACCGACCAGCCAGAGTGTCTCTGATTGGTCTGGAGACAGTCTGCATGAAGCTTCCCACTCCACTCAGACAGTTCAGGCAGCTGAGAGCAAAGCAGTCAGACTCTGGCACATTCTTCCATGGGGCAGGTCTGACCACCAACCCCTACACCATACCGACCCATCCCCTCTGTTTTTCAGTCTCCAGCACCCTCCACAGACTGCAGAGTCCCCGGTACACCTGTCTCTCCATACTAACTGCAGAGTCAGTGACTAAGGCAGATAGAGCTGTGCCCTCAGGTCTCCAGAGGGAAGTATAGGTCACCATCACAGCACTAACTGTCACAGGAACCTGCCCACTCGGGACATTCCAGTGGACATTACAAAGGAGACTTGAAGGTTGCTGAGAGACAGCTACACCATGTGGTGGGAACAGCAGGTGCAAAGGCTCAGAGTCCTGAGGGGGTGAACAAAACATGGCCAGATTATTGTAAATGAGGAGAATGTGATAAAGATCCAAGCCACATAGGTCAGTGGAGTCAGACCGCAGTTATAGACTTTAGAGCCGATGACACTGGAGCAGGACCTGAAGGAGGGAGGAGGCAGGAGACAGACTTGGAAAATAAAAGAAAGTGGTGAAGCCTGGAGCAAGAACTATGGAGCTGTGGGTGCAGGAAGGAGCCAAGGCTGGGAGGGAGTGAGAAACGATGTAGACTGAAATCCCAAGCCGCTCTCAGAGTGGACTGCCTCAGAGTGAGGCAGGGCCATTAAGAGAGTCTCCAGCAAGACTTATAAGCCATTCACTCTTGAGAGGAACCAAACAAAGGCAAGAGCGCGGGTGGCCGTGACAACAGCCCAAGCACGGTGAGAGCTAGAAAGAATAAAATGGAAACAGGGCTGGATGTACATCAAGATCCAGCAGGCAGGGCTTGCAAGCGACTCACTCCATTCTATGAGATGCGGTTAGCTTTCAACGGTTCACGCGGTCCCATTCAGCATAGTCTAGGAGGCCTCCCTCGCAGCAGAAACAGCCAGAGGAACCTTAAAGAATGACTATACCCACTGAAGTACTGTTTGTGGTGGCTAAAAGAAGAAAACAGAGGCCATTCAGACTTCAAAAGGTAACTTTAGAGTGACTTGGTTCACTTTGCTACCCTAAGAGGAACCGACAACTGGCTACTTCATAAAGAAAAGCGAAGCAGGGGTGGGTAGGTAACTAGAAGCCTTCGGAACAGAGGTTGGGGACTATCATGCTACCCTGGAGTCAGAGACTGTTCAGCAAATAGAAAGACGTTCCATCCTTGGACAGATAAGAGCAGCTTTAGGTGAGGGGCACAGAGGTACCCTGTGTTAGGCCAGGATACCACGTACATGCCCGGAACATCACAGAACCCTGGAAACTGCAGGTCAGAACTCAGGCTTAGGAAGCAATGGGGTCTAAGGTGTTTAGAGACCTTGGAGAGTACAGCCATAGGCAGCCACCAGCTTGGCCAGGTGTCTTAGTTAGGGTTACTATTGCTGTGGTGAAACACCAAGACCAAAAGCAACTTGGGGAGGAAAGGGTTTATTCAGTTTATGCTTCATATCATTGTTCATCATCAAAGGAAATCAGGACAGGAACTCAGATAGTGTGAGAACTTAGACAGGGTAGAAGCAGGAACTTAGACAGGCAGGAACTTAGACAGGGCAGGAACTCAGACAAAGCAGGAAGGAGGCAGGAGCTGATGCAGAGGCCATGGAGGAGTGCAGCTTACCGGTTTGCCTCCCATGGCTTGCTCATCTTGCTTTCTGATAGAGCCCAGGTCCATCAGCTCAGGGACTGCACTACACAATGGCCTTGGCCCTCCCCCATCAGTCACTAACTGAGCAAATGTGCAACAGGCTTGCCTGCCTACATCCCGGACTTATGGAGACATTTTCTTAATTGAGGTGCCTCCTCAGATGACTTTAGCTTGTGTCAAGATGACATAAAACTATCCAGCACACCAGGACATGGCACATGCTCCTTAGCCCCACACTGCCTGGTTATGCATGTCACCTGGCCTTTTCTGCTTTGAGTCATCCTATGTGACACAGGACTTGTAGAACTGGCCTATGCTGGCTCACTCACCTTTGCTCTCTCTGATGCCTGAATGTGTTTCCTCAGCGGCTATCAGTCCCCTGTCGCCTATTGTCCACGTGCACAGATGAACAGGAGGGTGAGGAACTGCAGCTTAACAGTCTATGGCCATTTTCCCAGCTCTGAAAGGAGAGGGGCACTGGAATCAGTGACTGACAGACAGCCATTGCTCACTCAGACCCTATCTGTCGCACAGGGAACGCTCTAGAGGGTGAGAGAGATTGTAGGCAAGGAGGCGTGAGGTGCAGCTGCATGTTGAGACCCTGGAACACCTTTTCCAGCTGGCAGTGGGGAGCTCTTGAATGTTTCAGAGTAGGAGGACAAGCCCAAGCCATGTGAGGCTGAGGGGCAACGGCCACCCAGCTTAGACACACGGATGGAAGGATCACAGGGGAATATCTCTCCTGTTTGACCTCCAGAGTATAAGGAGGAAGCCTCATCACAGGCCCCCATTTGGGGAGCACTCCTTCGTGTGGAGGAGATGTCTTGATCTGTCTCTCCCTGGAGCCGGCTAGAGGATAGGCCGATTTTCCCTGAAAGTACCATTTGAAGAGGGAAAAGAAATCTGCTGGTGGCAGAAAAACACCACTTTGGAGCAGCTGAAATTGCTGTCTTTTACACAGCCAAGTGGCGCTGAGCAATTCTGGGTGTCAGTTCATCCAAATGTGTCCATTTGTGCTGTGAGCAATTCGCGTTTGCATAAAGGGTCAGAAAATGCACTGCATCAAGCCTGCAAACCAAGCCCTTCTGATGGGTCCCCGGTTGAGAGCAGAAAATCACACTAAGAGAACTCAGCCTGCATTGTGCTCTCTCTCCTCCTCAGTCCCCAGCACTCAGGACTCGGCTTCTTTGCTCAGAGCCTAGGAGGGCTCCTCCTCAGGGGAGACAGTCATCCCTCACCTCTCTCCAAAGTTCACAGCTCCTCAGATAACCTCCCTCCTGACTCTGACCCTAGCCCAGGAGGCCCAAAACTCCACACCTGAACCTCCCCCCCTTCTCTGAGTCATCACTCTGCTCCATCCACACCCAGAGCCCCTCCTGTCTTAGGGTTCCAAAACATAATGTTCCCTCTACTTGCATATCCCCCACAAGCAAAGCCATCTCTCTGGGAAGCCAGGAGGGCCAGCAGGGCACAGGTCTATGTGGGACTGTAGTGATGGTGGAGGCCCCTCCACAGCAGGACTAGATGCAGGCTTTGCCTCATGCCTGGTACCCAAGCTCACATTACAAATGCTATGAGGAGACTTCACACAATTATAAGTTGTGGTCATCTGTAGGTGTGGAACATTATAAGTAGGTTTTATGCATTGTGACTGTCTTCGTTGCTATTTATTGCTATGAATAGACATCATGACCAAGGCAACTCTTATAAAAGAAAGAAAGAAATTGGAGACTCGCTTACAGTTAGTTACAGAGGGTTAGTTCATGATTGCCATGGTGGAGGGCAGACAGACATGGAGCTGGAGTGGTACCTGAGGCTTTAGATAATGTTTCATGATTTTCAGGCAGGAAGCAGAGATGTATGGGGAGACAGGGCCTGGCATGAGCTTTGAAAAGCTCAAGGCCCACTCTCAGTGACACACCTCCTCCTGTAAGGCCACACCTCCCAATCCTTCCCAAACAATTCCACTAACTGAAGCCAAGCATTCAAACGCATGAGCCTATGAAGGCCTTCTCATTAAAACCACCATCTATGAATATGCAGAGTAACTATTTTTCATTAGCATATACTTCTATTTTGTGTAAGTGCATGCTGATTCTCAAAGAAATGCCAGCAGGACACAGACACCAACCAGGAACTGTGTATCCCACCACTGGAGATACATAGTGTATCCATTCATGGTCCTGGGAGAAGGGAACATCACCTCACACCATAGGCAAATTCCAAAGACCTGGAGTACCAGGAGGGACAAAGAACAGGATTGATAGAGGCCAGCCCAGCCACAAGCTTGGAGCTGGTGACTGTCCTTGAAACCAGTAAAGGCTCCCTGGATATCTGCCTGTGCCAGTTCCATCTGCAGAAGGAGAAATGAAACACAGCCCTAGAATTTGACCACCTTCCCTTCCTGGACCCAGAGTCACTGTCCTGAGCCTCAGTTTTCCAGCTGTAAAGCAGAGACAAAAACCAGCACTTTTCCTGGGGAGTTGGGACATCATGTGAACATGTGAAGCAAGAACTCCATGAACCAAAGTGCCCTCATGTGTGAACTGACCCTCTCCATGTCACTCAGAGCTGGGCAGAGTGAAGGCCATGGGTCTGTTTCACAGACAGTGAGAAACCCCCATGCGACATGTACCTGTACATTACTGCATGTCGTGGTCCCTAACCTATAGAAGACAGCTACACACATAGATACTTCTGGATCGTATGTCTCCCACAACAAGAGAGGGGGGCAGAGGTTCAAAGCAGGTCTCCCTCAGGTACCTAGACCTAGTCCCCAGCCCAGTCCCCACACCTCTGAGACACTGCTGATGAGTACATTCGCTAGCACTGAGGATCAAGTAGTGGTGGACATGACTCTCCCTCTCTCCTTCACTAACAGGCCCATGGCTTGCTCTGCAGCAGCAGACAACCTATAGGCCCCTGCTCCAAAGAGTGGTTTAGGGGTGGGCCCACAGGGCAGTGGGGGAGTCTGCTGCCACCATCCTTGCTTCACCCTTCTTCCTGATTTGAATGCTGTCATGAGAATATGTTGTGATAGACATCATCATGTAACCATGAGGCCAAAATGCTAAGTGTACTGGCTGGTTTTGTGTCCACTTGACGCAAGCTAGAGTTATCACAGAGAAAGGAGTTTCAGTTGAGAAAATGCCTCCATGAGATCCAGCTGTAAGGCATTTTCTCAATTAGTGACTAAGGGGGGAGGGCCCCTTGTGGGTGGTACCACTGTGTGCTGGTAGTCTTAGGCTCTATAAGAAAGCCAGCTGAGCAAGCCAGAAAAAGCAAGCAAGCCAGTAAGAAACATCCCCCCATGGCCTCTACATCAGCTCCTGCTTCCTGACCTGCTTGAGATCCAGTCTTGACTTCCATTAGTGATGAACAGCAGCATGGAAGTGCAAGCTCAATAAACCCTTTCCTCCCCAACTTGCATCTTGGTCATGTTTGTGCAGGAATAGAAACCCTGACTAAGACACTAAGAATAAACAGGCAAGGGTGAACAAGAAATCAGACAGCTTCACTAACATTGCCAAGTATCTGACCAACCTGGAACCTTCTTCTAGAGCAGAGGTCAGCAGGAAAGACAGCAAATATTTATGCTTTTTTTTGAACCCAGAGGAAACATGGAGGATTCAACATAAATACTTCATAAAAGAGAAAACAAATTTCCACAAATCTTTTATTGATGAAATTCAAATATAATAATCAGGTCCAATTTCTTTACAGCACAGATGCACTGATGAGAATAAACACACTCTTTCACCGACTTGGGATTCAAAGCTGGTTTGCCCTGTCATCAAATCCACAACAGGCCTTTGTCTATACAGCCGTCCTTAGCTGGGAGCTCTGCAGAAGGTGGCTTGTACCTCTCTTCACACTTCTGCTTCTGTGAGCCTTTCATACCTTAATCGCCTGAGCACTGTTGGCTGCTTTCCTGCCGTGTGCTTCCCAACCTCTCCAAACCATGGAAGCTGTGTGCACAGCTTCCATCTCTGCCAATGCATGAATGGCAAGTCTCCCCCCAAAAAGGAAGTCCCCACATGACCATTTGAGATAAAGAATTGTATCTTTGATGTCTATTAGGCCAGAGCTTTTTAGGGATTATATACATCCTGACCCGAAGTGGTCCATGGTGAATCACATGAATGACCACAGGGCCAATAATGTCACTAGAGTTGTTAGGGTCAGTGCCTGGACTCTGGCAGCCATAACAGCCAAGCTAATATGCCGTGTGTGTGTGTGTGTGTGTGTGTGTGTGTGTGAGAGAGAGAGAGAGAGAGAGAGAGAGAGAGAAAGAGAATAAACACACTCTTTCACCGACTTGGGATTCAAAGCTGGTTTGCCCTGTCATCAAATCCACAACAGGCCTTTGTCTATACAGCCACTTAAGCCCGCGCACTTAATATGCCCATTAAAGAGACCATGTCATACTAAAAACTAAAGAAAAGAGATCTATTCAATGTAGTCACACTGTGAAAGAGGACACAGAGGTCCAGTGACACCCCTCTTACAGAGAGAGAGAGAGAGAGAGAGAGAGAGAGAGAGAGAGAGAGACCAAATCCATCTTTGGGGCTCTGACATGAGATTTAGGTTTAAATAGAGGAGCTGGCTTAGTTAAGGTTTATTGCTGCAAGGAGACACCATGACCAAGGCAACTCCTATAAAAGAAAACATTTCATTGGGGCTGGTTTACAGTTTCAGAGGTTCAGACCATAATCATCATGGCGGGAGGCAGCATGAAGGCAGACAGGGTGTTGGAGGAACTGAGAGTTTTATATCTTGATCCTGAGACAACAGAAGGAGACTCTCTCCCACTCTGAACGGAGCCTGAGCATAGGAGACCTCAAAGCCTATCAAATGACACACTTCCTCCAACAAGGCCACACCTCCTCCAACAAGGCCACACCTCCTCCA
>JADRCH010000213.1:903636-936105 GCA_019843965.1 Rhynchomys soricoides | reverse complement strand
ACACCTCCTCCAACAAGGCCACACCTCCTCCAACAAGGCCACACCTCTAATAGTGCCACTCCCTACGGCCAAGCGTTAAAACACATGAATCTATACGGACCATTACTATTCAAACCACCACAGGGATTCATGACTAAGCAGTCCAGGTCAACGTGTGGCGCTGCCCACCGCCATCCAATCACTGCCTCAGCTTCCGTCTGTCTTGCATGGTGCTATGACAACCCCATGCACGGGGCAACACCAGGCTTCCACCTTGTTCTCCACCCAGCATGAGATTCTTAGGGAGATTTCAATTCCTTGGGGCCCTCTGTTTCATCAGATGGTCTCTAGACTATCCTCACTCCGGCCTCCACGGTTACAGTAATGTGGGTGATTTCTCCGATGAGGAGCATGCTGGGTCCAGCGCAGGTGGAGTAGTAGCAACGGGAAGACTGCAGCATGGAAGAAGTGTGGGTGGAGAGCCAGGGCTCGGGGACACACCACCCTGAACTCAGTGGGCACAGGGCACAGGCACTTTATGTCCCGACTGCTGACAGACTTGGACCTCACCATCAGACACCTGTCCTCCCCTCCTCCTAGCCTCCATTCTGACAGCCAGCATCTCCTCCCCTCCCTCCACACTAAACTAAAAGCTCGAGTGCTGTCATTTTCCTCTGAAAAAATAAAAAACTGTCGGAAGAACTACACACGGCAATCATATCCGAGTGGTTCTTTGCCGCAGCATTTTGTAAGCAAAGAAGGATGGGGGGGGGGCTCTGGGAGAGGGTGGCAGTGAGGGACAAGGATGAGGGTGTTCAGCATCTCCAGTTTCACAGGGAGCAAGGATTAAAGAATCAGTGCACAGATATTTTGCCATCAAAGGAAGAAATGTGTCTCCCTGAGCACTTTCTTTAGACAATTGGCTTAAGAGATGTGGTGAAACCATTTCCCAGCAGCTGAGACAAGAGGTAGCAGGCATTCTCCTGTAGAAGCTCGCTGGCCAGTCAAGTCTCTATGCTCACTCACCTCTCTGTTTCTTTCCTCCTCTCCTTCCTTCCCGGTGCTCCCATTCCCCCTCTGACCTCTGTCTCTCAGGTACCTTGGGAACCTCTCTGTTCCATGCTGGGGAAGGGGAGTAACTATGCAGAACAGGGAGCCTCGTGGAGCTCTTAGCAGTGAGGTATGGCTAAGACAAACACACGAAAGGCTTTTCTGGAAGAATGGCAGCTGCTGAGCCACGAGGTGTACCAGCTCTCCCAAAGCTTTGGGGAGAGCCTTTCTGTCCGGGGAACAGCCAGAGTGTATGCTCCAAGAGAGATGATGTCACTCTCAGCTGGAATACAGGACTGCAGAGGAGGGTCTACTCAGTTCAACATTCTAGAAGGCTTCCTGGAAGAGGCATAGATAGAGGTTAACAATCTCAACAGAAAATCGGGATCAAGTCTCAAGACACAATGAGGTAGAGTCAAGGAAGACCGTTTCTTACAGAGTACACAGCTGGAGTATGAGGTGTGGTTTAGTGACAAGTGGCCCAGAGAAATGATCACTTGAAACTCCCGTGTATCATAAGAAGATAGAGACAAAAATGGGTCCCATTGAAATGACAACTAGAGACACCCCACAGAGGCCTGAGACATCAGGCCTAAGAACTCCGGCTTGTGTCAAATGGGCAAAGCCATGTCTGAAGTGATTTAAGAAGAATGGGAGGGATCAAGCCTGAAGCTTTGTTCAGTGCTCACAGACTACACACCGGGGCCCAGTCCAGAAGTTCACAGACACTGATCATTCTTATCTCTGCACCCCAGTGGACAGATGGGGAAACTGAGGCTGAGATAGGTTCAGCAAAGCCAGGCACTCGTGAGAGGTGGGGCCCCAAAGCCTGTGTTCCAAAGTAATGCCATGTGTGAGGGAGAGAGAGAAAGGGGGGGCAGAGGCCTTGGGGCCCCAGGAGACTGTCCAGACGTCCAAGAGAACATGAGCAAAATGCAGACGGGGGATTATCCGAAGATCTCCTGAATCCTGGGCTAGCTGATACAGAGCCAGTTTAGGAAGAGGCTGAGGAACAGTTTCTGGGAAGCAGAATGGTCCTTTCATGGGTTGGATGTCCCAGGTCTGCCTCAGCTTCCACCGTTCCTAGCCTCCCAGGAAGAGATAGGATAAATAACTGTAGCTACGGAGACACACAGGAGACTGATGGGAGCCTGGTCCTCAGCAAGCCTGACTAGCTGCTGGATAGACGGGCCTACCACATGTGACACAGCCAGATCAGGAGGCCAGGAGAACCAGAGCAACCAGAGGAGCAGAGTACACAGCCAGCAGAGCCTATCAGAAGAATGGACTGCTTGGAGTCAGGCGGGCTTGAGTTTGAATTCTGGATATACACAGTCTCTGGTCCTGCGGTTTGAGCTCAATGTGACTATCTATTTCATTGTCTGGTCAACAGACCCATCGAATGTAGCTCTCCTCCAAGTCATGATACAGGGTTTCTTCACTGGGCAAAGGTGCTTAGCAAGCCAGGCCTCTTCTAATCCCCTCTGGACCCACCCCCTTATTCCAGCATGTGAGTGAACAGTAAATGATCAGCAACCCCAGGAGCACCCCCACTAACCCCATCACCGCACCCTAGTGCTAGTCTCTACCCTAGAACACAGAGACCCTCACCTGACCCTGGGAACCTGGGAAACTGCATCCCACTAAGAGTCCCTAACCTTGGGCGACCACAAATCTAGGGTCCCAGCCCTCCCACCTCCCAGCAGCCTGGTGGCCTCTGACCGTCTAAACTAACACACGTCCTACAAACTGCCTGCCATCCTTCCAGCCTGCTCCCCTCTGCTAGCTCTGTGGAATGGCCACGCTGCTTCCAATTAGTAACTATCATGAGACCCAGAGGGGTGAATAAAACAAACAGCCAGGGATGTAGCATGGTCACCTCGATGGTCTTCTCTCTTCCCCAGCTCCCCAACACCTTCTTCCCTGTCAACTCCCTCTGGATTTTTCCAGGCAGCCTCCCACTGACTGCTATCCACCTACCCCACCATTGTGCATGATCATGACAAAGCCACCAGGAAAAAAAGGAATTCATTCACAGACCTCTAGGGCCTCTCCCACTCAGACTTTCACGGGCTCCCTAGTTCTCCCAGGATAGAATGTGCAGCCTACGGGAGACAAGAATACACAGGTCTCGCCTGTGTCTTCTCCACTCTCCACATCTCCTCTAAGGCCATGCATGACTCCCACACCACCCTTGTTCCTGGCTCCTTTGACCAAAGCCCAAGCTTTGGTTCTGATTCACTGACACCATGATGAGTATATCTCTGTTCAAGAAACCAGCACTGCAGGACATTCTTGCTGCCCTGTATCTGGAACACACACACACACACACACACACACACACACACACACACACACACCATAATCCATACAGACCTCTTCTCTCCCCTCCCAGGGCTGGTATTGCTCCCATGCAGTTCCCTCTCCCGAGTCCCGAGGACACTGTGCATAGATCATAGGGAACAAAAGCTATCTGATGGGGTCTCGTGTGTATCTCAGTGATTGGGTGCAGGGAGCCACTTAAATCCCAGAGAATCTGGAAAAGGAGGAGAAAGCTGAAAGCAGAGAGAGAAAAGAGGGAAGAGAGATGTATTGGAGAGATTACTCTGTCACTCAGACGTGAAAGAAATCTGTGCAATTATTTTGTATCGAATTTCATTGGAATGTACACCTCGTTCTTGGCTGCCTGCAAGCCTCGGATTACCCAGACAGAAAGCACAATGAAAGACATGCAGCAACAAATACAGACATGAGTGTTCCTGAAACTGAGATTATTTACAGAGGAATGAAAGTCAAGCTTAAGACAGAGAAGCTACTTGGCACTGAGACCCTCCAAGCTGGATGAGAGCCAAGTTACCCAGGCTGTCATCTTGGACCCGCCACCAACGCATGTGTGACTTTGAGCAGACTGCCTCCCCTGCTGAGTTCCATGTGCTTTGTAAGACTCATGGGGCTCTCAGTAGCAGCATGACCGACCCTTGGACTTGAAAGTCCCTAGCAAGACACCATCCTGGGTGCTGGAGCATGCTCAGAAAAATCTCTAACTTCTGCTCAGCAGGTGAGTCCCACCAGCACTGTGCCAGGTATGACAATGTAAAAATGTCCCTAGAGACTAAATCTACCACTAGTGGAGAGATGAATTAGATGTCCTCAGAGCTCAAATGGGAGATGGCAGAGAAAGAAAGAGGGATAGGGATCCAGCTCAGGTCAAGGGGAGACGTTTGTTGTGGGCTCACAATCCTTACCTGCTTCATGCATGAGTTCAGACCAAAGGGTCGTGAATTAGTTAGGGCAGCCATTTTGGAGGGAAGGGCAGGGTCATAGAAATGGGTTTTAGCATTTCTTCTTCCTTCCAGAACTTTCTCTTTGCTCTGTCATCTTAGTCTATGATCTTTTTCCTGCTCCATGAACCCTAACACCAACCCCCCAACAAGTAAATCTGCCTGCTACAGCATGGTTGGTGGAGGAGAAGGAAGGAATGGCTTCCATCTTCAAAGAGAAGAGATTTAGGAACAGTCCAGCTACAACCAGAGACCCAGTGAGGGAAACTCAGGGCAGAAAACATGAAGATGGTGAGGTGGGCCAGGAGGGAGCACCTGAATGTCTCCAGTGAGGACAGTGGGTGGAGGATACACAGATGTGGTGGCAGATGACCCCAGTGGAGATCAGAACACACCAATGTCCCCAGTGAGGAATTGATGACTTTTTTAAAAAACAATAAAACACATCCAAACTGAAATTTTCTAACCTGCTGTTAGTTCATGTGAGACTGTCATCTCATTAAAAAGTGCCCAGAGAGATATTTCTATCTGGAAATCACTGGAAGCTCATTGATTACGAGCAGAAAACATCCCCAGCTGAATATTCAAGAAGGACAAGCCAACAGCACTGAGCGAATTGGCAGAAAAACCTCTGTCCTGCCTCCACCTGTCTGCTCAGGCTCTCAATGCCATGGACTCAGCGACCCACTCAGTAGTTTATTTCCTCCCTGTTCTCAAGGTTCGATAACCAAGATCAGGATGTTAGTAGGGCTGGGTTCTAGAAAAATAGCTCTCCTATCTTGCCATTTCTCCCCATGAATTCTTGTGCCTGGATTCATGATCAAGCCCTGCTTGGCCTCTGCCCAGAAACAGCCCAGCATCCTCTACGCTATCTCTGGACCTGATTGGTCAGCCCTTCTCCATCCCAAGTATCATCTTTTTAGCCCCATATACAACACATACCTGTGAGGAGTTCCCCGGACCTCCAAACCCCAGCATCCTCCCAGCTCTCATGCTTCCTCCTCATCTCCCAAGTCAGAGCTCCAGGGCTCCCATCATTGTGCTAACGTTTGATGATAGTATGGGGACAAAGCATTGGTCCAGTCGTAGCCTGGACTCTGGAATCAGCAACCTGGGTTCATCTCCTAGGTTTATGGGCAAAAGGCAGATATGCACACCTCCCATTGGGTGAAATAGGACAATGAGGCTAGCAGCAGCAGCATCCCGGTACAGTGCTAGCCCAGCATGCACAAGGCCCTGAGTTCAATCCCCAGCACTGCATAAAAATTAACTGTGGCGGTACATGCCTGTACCCCAGTACTAGGGAGATAGAGGTAAGAAGATCAGAAATTGAAGGCTATCTTCAGCTAGTAAGTTCAGACCAGCCTGGGTTAAATGAGATCCTGTCTTTTATGACCTTGTGGTGGTTTAAATGAAAATAGCCCCCACAGACTCAAGTATTTGAATGCTTAGTCACTATGGGGTGCCAATATTTGAAAAGATTAGAAGAATTAGGAGGTATGGCCTTGTCAAAGAAAGTATGTCACTGGGGATAGGCTTTGAAGTTTCAAATTCCATGCCAGGCCTAGACTCTCTTTCTCTGCCTATGAATCAAGACATAGCTTTCAGCTACTGCCTCAGCACTTGCCTGCATGTTACCATGCTCCCCACCATGATGACAATGGACTAAATCTCAAAAAGTGTAAGCAACCACCTTTCCCCACTTAAATACCTTCTCACAGAAGAGCTGTCTCAGTCATGGTATCTCCACACAGCAATAGAACAGTGACTAAGTCTGCCCTCCTTAGAAACTGTTAAGTGCTGTAATAACAGTTAACTGCATTTACTAAGCACGCACTGAGTACCAGAGACTCCACACAACTATGGTCCTGATGCAAACATTTAGGCCACAGCATCTCCCAACATCCCGCTCTAAGTAGCAAGTTGATATAGTGATGTCACTGAACAGGAGGAAACACAGCTTCCTAGCATCAAGACTGGGGCTGAAGCAATGGTGAACGATGCTGGAACATGGATTGGGGGGGAGGCTCTGCTTTACAGATAAGGAAACCAAGGCTCACATGAGCACAGAGGCTCCAAGGCTTGGAGAAGGGATTCCAGAGACACAGCTAAGCCGAGTCTAGAGCTGGGGATGTGACTCCTTATCCCTGCCTGGCCCAGGTTTGGGGTTGCTTTGTTTCCCAGCATACACAGGGGATATTTGTGGTTTCTGAGGTTTCTGTCTCATGCTCCTTTGCACAGGGCCAGGCCCTAATGCACTTCTTTGCAAGCGTATGTAACCTATCCTGCTCCCCACTGGGCAAAAAAAAGCTGGACAGCCTACAGAGAGAACAGTTGCAGGGCAGGGGCCAGCAAGCCCTGCAGAGAGGCTCACTGGACAGCTATAGTTCCAGGTTCCAGGCACTTGCAAGGATTTCAGTCCCCTCCCCCAAAACCCAAGAGCAGACAAGAGGGAAGAAAGAATCTTATTTCTCTCCATCTTCAGCATCGACAGAGCCTTATACTTGCATCAGTAGCAGAGGTTAGCTCTTCACAGGCTCTGGGAGGAACCTACAAGGACCCTGCTCCTTCCAGGGTCAAAGGTCACACTTATAGCTACTATCCCACTCTTAACCTCCCACAGAGCCATGCCCAGGCAGTAGAGCTGGCATACCTGTGAGTCCATCTCCCTCTCCCAAATTGGTGAGAAAGCCAGATGTTGAATCCTTTCTAGGCCCAGAGTTCATAAACAAAGGTTTCTTACAGACTCATGCTAGATTGGCCAGGACCTCAAGGGAGATGCCATCCTGGAGTTTCTATTGCTCCAAACCCTGTCCAGGGCCAGGGGACCAGCAAGGGCCATGAGGCTCAGTTCAGGGAGTTAACATCAGGAAAGTGATGTCATGAATGGGGCAAGCAGCTACTGTCCCTGATACCTTGGCCCTCCCCAGCCACCCATGATAGACACTCACCAGCCAGGCCCAGGAAAAGAGGAGTCGGGTTGCAGAGAGGTGTCCTGGAGCAGAGCTCAGAACACACTTGTCCAATACAGGATCCAGACACACTCGGGGCTGCCATTGCTTGATAACTGGCCTCTAAGTTCATGGCTTTGGGGAGCCAAGAACTTAGGCAAAGTCCTCAGGCCAAGAGAACAGGAAGAAGAGCACATACCCAGGGATTCCTGCCTACCTGACTGAGGGGTGAGGATTCAGTGCAGGCAGAAAAGACCCTGCTCCACTCTCCACAGAGACCCTTGCCTACCATGTCACCCTGGGCCTTTACAACATTAGCAGATACTTTTCTGATACACCAGATTTCTCTTCTTTCCCGTATTTATCTCTTTCCTGTACAGAATTCCCCTTACAATTCACTCTACAGTGGGATTGTCACGGTAGGCGGCAGTAACCAGATTTTTCACAGCCTGATGCTTGACCACTCACAGATAATGTATATTTGTGAAAGAATTCGTGAGCCAATGGATGAATGTGTAAGCCAGCGAATGAATGGATGGATGAAGTGTAAGTGAACCAATGAATGGATGAATAAGTGAACAAACATATAAATGGGTAAATGAACCAATAAAGGATTGAATGAGCAACTGAGTGAGTGAGCCAGCCAATGAATGAATAGACCAATGAATGAATGTACAAATGATCCAATGAGTGAATGGATGAATAAATGAATGAATAAGAGAATAAATGAATGAGTGAGGGAACCTAACAATGAATGAATGTGTGATCAAGTCAGTGAGGGAGTTACCCAGTAAATGCAGAGTTGTTGTTGGATTTTTTTGTTTTTTGTTTTTTGTTTTTTTTTGGTTTTTTGGGGTTTTTTTTGTCCCTGCGGCAGCTCATCTCTCCTGTGAATGAGCTTGGCTCCAAACCACCAGCCTTATCATACCAGTTGTCCTGGTTTCATTCCTATTACTGTGATAAAACACCTTGACAAGAAGCAACTTAGGGAAGAGAGGCTTTATTTTAGCTGACAATTTTAGGTTATGGCCCATCACTTGTAGGAAGTCATGGTGGCAGGAGCTTGAAGCAATTGCTCAGATCACACGCACAGTCGAGAGCAGAGAGAAATAAATGCATCCATCCTTGCTTGCCTGGCTGATGTCTAGATTTCTGCACTCTTACATGGTTTAGGACCCCTGCCTAGAGAATGGCACTACCCACGGAGGACTGAGTCTTCCCATGTTAATCAGCTGAAGAAAACTCCCAATACACACGCTCAGAGGCCAGCCCAGTACAGACAACCTCTCACTGAGACTCTTCTAGATGATTCAAGGTGCATTGGGATGACAGTTCCAGCTAACCAGCACACACTACCAACAGCCCTTCACACGCTCAGTAGTACTGCACTGCAATTCCTTCTTTGTCCTCAACGGCTCTGCATGAGACAAAGTAGGTGATGTTATCACTATCTGAGGGAGACAGGGATATAGATGAAGGAGAATAGCACTTTACCCAGTGTGGCAAATCAAAATCCGGTTTCAAGGTCACATCTGCTGACCCATCTCCCTCCCCATTTCACAGCTCACTCGGCGGTTACATTCTCTTCTCCAGACCAAGGCCATTCCCTCTGAGCATCTGTCTCTGGTGGATTTCATTAATATGAATTTACTGTTTAGCTAGAGGATGTGGAGGTCCTAATGAGACCCAAGGGATGGTGTGCGCCTGTCCTGAGAGGGACCAGACTCACAGGGCCTTGCACTGATGTGTAAGTGGAGGAGTCTTCCCCTCTAGTGCCTCGTGATGCCTTCCCAAGCAGGCCCCGCATGATGTTATCCCCTCACAAAGCTGGAAAGGACCTGGATTTGGGAGAAAGGGTCAAAAGCTAGGCTCACTCTGGCTAACACCAACCAAAGGAATGCTCTCAGCAACAGCTGACCATGCAGAGGCAGCAGGAACCAGGGATCTCAAACTCTGCTCCTTCCCTCTTCACCGGCCCTGCCTGCAGACTGAAAGCCCTCTGCACGGCCATTGCTGTTGGTCACATTTTCAGCTGCCAGAGTGGCTCTGGCTTTAGCCCTTCAGTCTCACTGGCTCAGCAGTCCACAGGGAGCCATGAAGATTACAGCTTTGGCCATGGACAGGAGATCTGTTGTGATCAGAAGAGAAACTGGACAGAGGAGAAAGCCTTGGAGAGCTAGCAGGTGCCACTGTGTGTGGACAGGGAGAGGACATGTGCCAGGAAGAGGGAGGACAGATGACCATCCACATTCTGCAGACACAGAACTTGAGGCACCTGAAGCAGACAACTCACCTGAGGTCACCCAGTGAGAATCAGAGCTGAGAGCCAAGGCCAGTTTGTCATGCTGTCTGTACCTTAGGCCCCTGAAGCACTGCCTAGCCAGAGGCTGGAACCCTGGAGTTCAGAGGAGCTGCAGAAGAACTCCCAATCCTGACCCCCTGGGAAGGGAGGTGTCTGCCCATTCCACACCTCTCTCAGAGGCCTAGCTGAGTAAGTCTGTGCAGGTAGTCTCCATGCCTCACAGCCCAAGCAGGTGCCAGCAAATTCAACCTAGAGATGGAGCCATTGTGGAGGGAATTCAGGAAGCTGGAGTACGTAGTCATGTGCAGTGACACGCCAGGCCTCCCAATGCTGTCTGTCTCCTCCTAGAGTCCTCTACAGGGAGTCCCAGGACCACTGCATTATTCCTCAGTTGAGCCGGTGACCAGGCAGGATGCTGGGTTGCTTTGGAAACCATTAAAGAGGACCATCAGTGCATAGACAGGAAATGAAGGCAAGGGAGGAAAACCCCCACAGGTGGGAAGGAGAGGAAGAGAGGGAAGCCCAGAGCCTGGGTCCAGAGGGGCAACCGGCAAGATCTTGGCACACCTAGTTAAGCACAGGCCAAGGTCACCCTCCAGGAAGGACACAGCTTTGAGTGCAAAGGGCTTAGGTGACATGGGCTGCCACTTCAGACAAATGTCCATGAGTTCACTCACTTCTTCATTCAGCACATATCTGCAGGGTGCCTACTGTGTTCCAGGGGCTGCTGTAGGCTCTGGATGGAGAGTACAGAGCAAAGGAAAGCTCCTGCCCCCATAGAGAGGAGGCTTCCATGATGTAGAAACAGAGACCTAGAGCCAGATAGGAGAGACGGAATGTTTACTCTCTACTGCTTCCTGGTGCCTCACAAAGAGGAAGGGCCCCACAGGCGTGTACACATAACATGATTCAAGGTTTGTCTCTGTACTCTCCAGGTTGTTAGGAGGGAAAATGGCAGTTGCCTGTGCCTGTGGGCCCTATCAGACAAAGGCAGGACTGCCACAGCCGCCAGGTGGAGCCGAAATGCACTGCTCCAGATGGGCAGTGGGACGGTGGGACTGGCCTTGGGATCACACAGATTTGGGTTTCAAATCGTGACACCCCTGCTGTGAAACCTTAGGCAAGGCATTTATATCTCTGAGCCTCTGCTTGTCTTCAGCAAGGATATTTGAATGGATGGGCTTAAAGCTCTGGCTTTCCCTGACTTATGAGCAGCAGGAAGTCGGGAAATTGAAGCTAATACAGCCCAGCTCAGCACACAACAGAGAGACACCGGCCTCCAGAGAGACAATGCCCAGACAGAGAGGAGGAGCAGAGAGACAGCATAGGAAGAAAAGACCCCAGAGTCTAAAATCCCAGCCACTGACTCTACGCAGGACATGTCCCACCAGAAGGCATGGGACAGTTCCTCTCAGATGGTTGGAAGCTCCCACGAAGCAGAAACACAGTAAGAACAATGGTCTTTGGGTTGAAATTAAATCAGCTCAGCTCGCTAACAAATGAGAAGGAAGTGCCTTCTAGGCTCTGTTTGTAACAGCTGTTCTCAGCCCCAGAGGTTCTTGCTTAACATTTGGCCCCATTTCCTTCCATTTCGTGCTATCAGCTCTTGTGGCATAGTCATTATTGATCTGTATGTATAATTTAGCATCCCAGGGGTCTTTTATAAACTTCATATTATAGCATTAAGCATTTCCCATCTAGGATAAGTATAAACAATGTTTTCACTGCCTGCAGAATATGCTGGATAGTCCACCAATTAAATTGTTCTCTCTCTCTCTTTTATTTTTTTTTTTTTTTAATTTTTATCTTGTGCGAGGGCTATTCTAACAGCGTAGTATAGTGGTAAAAATATTTGTCTGTAAAAGTTTTGAAAAGAAGCATGTGGGACCTATTAGTGAGTCTGTGCCTCATTTAAACAATACAAAATAGAGATGTGAAATCGGTCCATCGAACAGGTTGCATTTGACGAAGACACATGCATGGTTGATGGCGTTGTCTCCCAGCTCTGCCTTCCCATGTGCTCTGGCTGTCTCACACCTGTTTCTCCCCTCAGGGACATCCTGGCTCTGTGCATTCCTTGTTCTGGGGTCCCTGTAGGCACACAGACACAAGACCCGATCCTGTCCATCCATCGGCATTGGCAGGTCCAGTCTGGACGGCCACACACCTGTTCCTGCTCTATCTCTACCAGACACAGGGGGACCTACTGGGGAGCAGGTAGGAAGACGGACATGTGGTCAACTATCTTCTTGCTTCCTCTTAGCATTACCAGGAACCCAAAGTCCAGGGCACCTAGGCAAGCTGTCAAATTCAACATCATATTCTTAGGCTCCAAAATCCCTAGCACAAAAGGAGAGATGGAAACAGAAGAGAGAAGATCAATGGACTTTCCATCCCTGATGAAGAGACCCAGTGTCCTGCCAGACAAAGGGCCGTCAGCACACCCAACCAGGCCACCTTAGCCAGGCAGGCCTTGGACTCCTGCGTGCTGAGGTACAAGCTAGCTCTGACAATCTCTTGCAAAAAGTCAAGTCTGTGCTGGATGCTGATGCCTCTGACCATGGAGGTCTTTATCATAAGTTTTTCTTTCTTTCTTTCTTTCTTTCTTTTCTTTTTTCTTTTTTTTTTTTTTTGTTTTTTGTTTGTTTGTTTGTTTTTTGTTTTTCGATATCATAAGCTTTTCAATTGTGAGAGGAACAGAGCTTTGAAAAAAGTAGTCAATGCTTTCGTCAGTCTACCCAAGCCCCACCCACTCACCCCCTGACCCCGGTTCAGACCAATTACATCACTACTGCACTGATTCAAGGGAACTGTAGCAGAAAACAGTAAAAAAAAAAAAAAAAGGAATCACTCCTGACTGCTAAGAAGCAAAACCCTAGCACACATACACAAAAAGAGACACACACACAGACATATACACACATTCAGACACATGTGTGCATACACACACACACACACTCATGAACACACATACATATGCACTCACACAGAAAAGCATCTAAATTGATTCCATAAGTCCAGTACCAAAAGGATGTTTCTCCCAGTTTCCTGCTAAAAACCCCAGGGAAGACTTGGATAGGCCCATCCTAAGAGGAAGCCATCCACTGATTGGCCAGGCCCCAGGTCACATGTCTATCACCGAGGTTTAGCAGTGGGGATTTGAGGAACTGTGTTTGACAGATTAAATGGCAAGGTTGTACCATTACCAGCTTAAGAGAGGGCTGGCCATCAGGTTCAAAACTAAGACCACATGATCCAGAGCCGATACAGGGAGCTGAACGTGAGTCTTTTTGAATACCGGCCTTCTTCTGTCAGCCCCGCCCACCTACCCCACTGTGACCACCCCAGACACTGTCAGAGGCCCTCTCATGTGCGTCTGTTACACCACGTGCTTACCTTTGCCACAACCCTGGGTGGGGTGGACAGCTGGCATAGGTATGTCCCCTGCCAGACTTCAAGTCCTGCCGGCAGATACCTTCTTACCTCCGACACAGAGGACACAGTGGACCTGAGATGGTGGTTTTATCCGTTACTGCGAACAGACACCTGACAGAAACATCTTAAAGGAAGGAGGAGTTCGCTGGGTACACAGTCTCACAAGTTTCAGCCCACATCCTTCGGCTGCACTGGTGTACCATGGCAGGGACAGTATGTGAGATAGAAGACTGTTCACCTCACAGCAGACAGGAAGCTGAGAGAGAGAGGGGGGTGGGGTGGACCAGTGTTACCTTCAAAGGCATGTCTCCTGTGGCCTCCTTCCTCCAGCTAGGCCCTGCCCCCTGACGTTTCTACAACTTTCCAAAATAATGCCATCAGCTGTGGGCACGGGGAACATTTCAGGTCCAAGAAATAACAGGGTTTAGGGCAGTTTCTTCCACCTCCTCTCCCAGCCTGGGCCAATTCAAACCACCAGTCAGCATAAACAGAAGAGGAACCCGGTGAAGGGTGCACAGGCAGTCCCAGGCTCTGCTGACAATTCCACCAAAATGGCTGCACAGTCAGGAAATGGTGCCCAGAGTTGCAGTGTTACAAGGAGCTGGCCAAGGACAGGGCCATGGAAAGTGGTCCTTCAGACAAAGCAAAGATTCTCTGCCATCCTGTGGCCTGGCTCTTGAAGCTATCAGCCATCTGGGGCCACAGCCCTGGTCCTCGGCTTCCTGTGGCCTCAAACAAGATTCAGTGTAGCAAAACAATGTCTTCTGGGTACAGATGGCAGAGGAAAGTTCCATGTGCGACACAGGCATGCAGAAGACTCGCCCAGGATGTGTATGAGTGTGTGTGTGTGTGTGTGTGTGTGTATAAAAGAGAGAGAGATGATTATGTCTGTGCATGAATGTGTGTGAAGATAACCATGTAAATGGATGTGTGTGAATGGATGAGTGTGTGCCCGTGTGTGCGAGTGTGTGCCCGTGTGTGCGAGTGTGTGTGCATGTGTGTGTAGACACGTGTGTGTGAGTATGTGTAGGTATGAACATATGAGTACGTGTGTTTGTGTAGTGAGTGTGTGTATGTGATTGTGTGTGCATATGTGTGGGAGTATAGGTGTCAATGAGTATGAGTTTGAGTGTGGGTGGGTTGTGTGGGTGTGTGTATGTGGGGTGAGTGTGGGAATGTGGGTGTTTCTGTAGGTGTGTGTGCTTGTGTGGGTGTCTGTGAGTGTGTGAGTGTGTGTATGCATGTAAAGGCTCGTGGATGTGTGCCAACATATGTGTAGGCGTATATGTGTGGATATGTGCTCAGGTCCATGCGTGATCGGAGGCCAGAGGACAATGCCAAATGCCCGAACCTATCACTCCCTCCCCTACTCCCTTGAGTCTTTCAATGAGCCTACCGATAGGCTGGCTATAAGCAAACCCTGGTGACCCTCCCATCTCCACCCCACACAGTGCTGGCCACACCCAGCTTTTTACAGGGGGTGCTATGGATCCAAACACAGTCCTCATGTTTTGTGGCAAAAACGCTTATCCGCTGAGCCATCTTCCCATCCCTAGAACTTTTACAGGGAGAGGGGAAATGAAGGGATCTAAATATCTCAGTAGGAAAGTGATTAAAAGAAAGAAAGACATGCTGGCCACTAGCCTGGTGTAAGAGCTTGTTTTGTTTTTAATGAGGTCCATGCTCCATATGTACTGACAGGGAGAGGTGTCTGAGTTGCTGCTGAAGGAGGAAAGTGAGTGCACAAACATGTATAGTGCATGATAGCTTTATGTTTTGTAAAACATCCATTAAAAATGCATGTGTCTGTCTGTGTGTATGGAGAGGCATGGAAATGGTCCGTGAGAATCTCTCCCTGCCCTGAAAGCAGCAGTTAGGTGGATGGGATTCAGATGTGGGGGAGCCAGGCCAGGGAACTTGGTTTTTTGTCTAAATTGTTTCACTCTGTAACAAAGAGACTAGATGCACGTAGCACTTGCATAATTGGAAAAAAAGCCAAGAGGTGGGTGGGGTACAGGGCAGCCTTGCCAAGAATAGCGGGAGAACTCCCCAACAACCCAGCTGACCACCTGAAAGGAACCTGCTCACCAAACCCTGGTGCCTTTAACAAAAGACTGCCTGGCAGCTGCTGAGGGAGATGGGACAGATCCAAGTGGGAAAATGTTCTCAAAAGCTGCAAAACGATGTTCGGAGTACAAGCTGTGGATTTTAAAAGGAAGACAAGTTATTCTACACCTGGAGCAAAAATACCTTCCAAACCTCTGTGGAGAGGGAGCAAGAGGCTGGGAGGCAAAGACCAAGGTTCATACCCTTCGCTTAATCCAGTGGCCCTGAGGAGCACCCCTTTACCTAGTCTCAAAAAGGACACCAGCAAGGACCTGGGGAGATGGCTTAGTCAGTAAAGCACTTACTGCTCAAGCATTGGAACCTGAGTTCAAATCCCCAGCACCCACTTTGAAAAGTCAAAGATGGCATTATACATCTGTGCTGGGGAAACTGAGGCAGGAGGACCCCTAGGGCTCACTGAGCTCCAGATTCAATGAGAGACCTCACCTCAGGCTGGGGAAGCAGACATTTAAAATTCTCTCATACTTCTTTATTGCTTGATTTTAACAGTGAGCTCAGATCACTTTGTATGTGAGTGTACGCACCGTGTGTGTGTGTGTGTATGTGTGTGTAATGCTGGGGACTGAACCTGAGAACTCACCTATGACTGTCGCATACTCTATCTGTGAGCTGCATCTCCAACCCTTTGAGTAACAGGGTCCTACAAAGTTACCCAGGCTGGCCTTGAACTTACAATCCTCCTGCCTCAGCCTCCCAACTACATGAGAATACAGACCTGTGCCATCAGGCCCCTCCCACTGTCCCATTTTTAAAAATCTAATAAGGGTCTGGGATTGTAACTCAATAGTATAGCAGTTGCCTGGAATATGTAAGGCCCCAGTTTGCATCCCAAGCACTGCAAAAAAAGAAAAAAGAAAAGAAAACTAGAAGAGACCAGCAAACATCACTGTGCCTGTGGTGGATCCATCCTGCCAGGCTCTCCCCCATGCATGTCTTGGTGTGCACATCTGGGCTGTCCCTGGCTGCAACCTCTGAGAGCACATGATAGCTGCCAGCTCCACCCGGACAACACTGCCTCCAATTCTAACACTGTGATTGTAAAGAAACACAGATAAAATGAAGCAGACTCTCTCCAAACACACACCCCCTCCCTGCCAAGGGCTCAGGACCAGGGGGACCGAAGGAAGGTGGGTGACAAGCATTCTCCTGTCTCCTGCCTGCACTCTGTGATTTAATATCATTTTGACATTTCTCCAGCAGAGTGGCAGCCAGGGCTCCAGTCGCATGAAATCAGGCAGATAAAAGCCAGAGCAGAGGGCGCCGAGACCTTGGCTCCCTGTCATTTTGTCATCGGCTCTCCCAGAGGCTAGCTAGCGCATTAAGCCACTGAAGTCAATAACAAAATGGATCAGGGATGAAAGTGGAAAGAGATTGAGAACCCACAAAATTGATCTTTACTCAAGAGTCCCAGGGAGAAGGGCCACCACGGGGGTTCTGTGCAATTGTACAGGGGAGACCCTGGACTGCTGGCAGTGGAGTCTGGGGGTTCCATCCTACGAGCTGAGCATCTGCTATGCACACAGCCAGGATACCACCACAGACAAGATAGGCTTGTCTTCATTTTCTTTTCCTGTTACTATGATAAAACACACTGACAAAGGCAACTCATGGAGGAAGGGGGTGTTTTAGGTCACAGTTTAGGGCGTGGTCTAATTGGAAGCCTGAAGCAGCTGGTCTCATGATGTCCACCGCAGTTATAAGAACACAATGGATACACCTCCAATGCTCAGCCCCCTCTCCCCACTCATGCAGTTCCCATCCCAGCCAGGGAATGGCACCGCCCACAGTGGACTGGTCTTCCCATCTCACTTACCCCAGTCAAGATAATTGGTTTTCCCAGGTGATTCTAGTCTTTGTCAGGTTGACAATTAACTTTAATCATCCTAATGATGAATTTGTAGTCAAATAATGGTAAATATGTAATCACCTCTGCTTGTTTATCTATTGATGTCCTTAATTCTCAACATTTTTCTTTATTTCATACACAAAAATACCTTCTAAAGGGCACCTGTCGCTCTTCCAGAGAACCCAGGTTCAATTCCCAGCACCCACATAGCAGCCCACAACCATCTGTAACTCCAGTTCCAGGAGTTCTGATGCCCTCTTCTGGCCTCTATGGGTACTGCATATCCATGGTGCACTGGCAAACACATACAAAGCACCCATACCCATAAAATAAATACTTTTAAAATAAATACTTAAAAAAGAAAAAAAAGATACACTTTTTAATGCAAAAAGAAAGAAAGGACGCTTTTGTAAATACAAAGCAGGAGGAACACTTTTTAATACAAAAGGGGAAAAACATTTTCTATATAAAAAAAATTAATTCAAAAAAAAGGAAAAAAACACTTTTGTTAACACAAAAAAGAAAAAAAACACTTTTTAAAAATTTTAAATAAAGAAGCAGCTCTGAAGTGACTCTAGGAAAATGTGAGGCTCTCAGGAGCTAAGACGGCTCCCACTGAGAAGCACTTAGTAACAGACAAAGCACTGGGCTTTGAACACAGACCTGCCTGTGTGTGCACCCATCTGACTGTCTACACCCCGTGCTCAGCAGGCAGAAGTCTCCCTCCTTCCCTAGGCACCTGTGCCTAAGTCCTCCTTGGGTTTTGTGTGGCTGTCCTTCAACCTCATGCAGCTAGCTGGATCCAGCCTGCTGGGAAAGGTGAGATACTGTGTTAATCTGCCTACTGAGAACTTCAAGCTGTGGGGAACTGGGGGTTCAGCTGAGGACAGCCGAGCAGGTGCCCACTCTCTGGGATAACCTTCTACAGCATTTGGACATTTTGAGAAGGTCAGGAAAAAACTAAGAGCAGCATTTTGGTTTGGGTTGGTTGGTTGGTTGATTGGTTGGTTGGTTGGTTGGTTGGTTGGTTGGTTGGTTTGTTGGTTGGTTGGTTGGTTGGTTGGTAGCCTGGTTGATTCATTGTTTTGGGAGGCATTTTCAGTGGTTTGCTCTCTTTTGTTTTGGGGGTACAAAGGTCAACCTCAGGTGCCCCTCCCAGGTGCCATCAATCTTGTTTTCTGAGACAGGACCTCTCACTGGAGCCTGGAGCTTGCTGGATCAGCTAGGCTGGCTAGCCAGTGACCACAGGGATCCTCTCTTCTCCACCTCCCCCTGCCCCATGGTGAGATGACAAGAACTTGCCACCAATTTCACACAGATCCTGGAAATTAAACTCAGGTCCCCATGCTTGCACGAGAGCCACCTTCCCTGGCCTACGCTTACTTGTCTCTATTTTGCTTAGTTCATTTTTATTAACATGCATTAACCTTACATAGTCACCGGGTAGTGTGACAGATCCCTACACATATACAGCACACACTGATCAGATCCAGTCCCCCCCCAATCCACTCTCCCCGTCATCCCCTTCCCAACCTTCAGTGATCACCACCATTCTCTGTTGCCGTTCCCTTCTCCCTAGCTTTGAGAACAAACATGTCTGCTTGCCTGTCTACATCTGCTTCTTCCACCTCACCTAAAGCCCTCCAGTCTTAGCCGTGTTGGCATCAATGACAAGATTTTCTTCTTCTTTGCAGCTGAGTAATATTCCCTTTGTACATGCACACACATTCTCCTTCTTGTGGAGATGGGAACCTTGGCTGATTCTGATCTCAGCCATTTGTGCACAGTGCCATCATGAACAGAGGTGGGGTCTCCTTAGGTTGCCGGATTCCTTTGTCAGTGCCCACTCCTGTGACAGCAGGTGGATTCCCAGAGAGAAGCTGATGTATGACAATCATCTCCATCTCTGCCAGCCTGGGACCTCTGCTCCCTCCATCCCTGCAAACTGTCACAAAATTTCACCTTGAAGGAGTCTTAGGCATGCAGACCCACACTGAGTGACACAGCACCAAGCAGCTGGGTTTTGCTCTATTTTACTTTATTTTTCTTCCCAACTAGCTGATCTGACACCATGTCAATCAACTTGAACTCCAGGATGCAACCTTTCCCTCCATCTCTCCCTCTACCTGCCAACACACAGCTGCCCAGATAATCCTCTTGATCCCCACAAGTGACCCTGCTCTCCACACAAGCCTGTATTGGGCCCTCCACAGCAGCCTACTCTACCCCACACTCAGAATCCTTGGTGAACAAGGGCACCTGAACCCACAAAACCTCTGATCCCCCCCACACCCACTCCTTCCTTCTGGAGGACACAGGCTACATCACCACAGGTAAGCCTCCTCCCCAGTCACAGTCTCATCTCCCCCTCTGTACAGTGGGACCCAGAGACCACTCTGCTTCACTGAGAAGTCTCAGGGCCTGTGGCTTACAGAACAGGACAGTCCTTCCCTGCACTGCCAACCCGGAGTCAGCATATGGTAGGACCAGATGCCATGGACTCTATGCACTGACTTCATCAGACCTGCCATTTATGTCTAGGCTCCTCCCATCACCTTCCTCCCTTTCACAAGTGCTTCTGTAACCTCCCACACTCCAGCCCCAGGACCACAACAACAGCGGGACTAGGGGAGGAGGGATCCTGTCCAACCTGGGACCACTAATCCAGCAGTCAGGTGACCATCCTTCTCTCTGAGAAAGATGTTATCACTACCTGTGAAGATGCAGTAAGACAGACCTGACATTAGGCAGGGGCTGCTCCCTGGTGAAAGCTACCTGTCACTCCTGTCCTGGCTCCCTCCCCTCCCCTGACTCTCACAAGCTTCTGACACTCTCAAGCAACCAGCTGAAAAGCATGCCCGCTGTCTCTGTGTGTCTGTCTGTCTGTCGGTCTGTCTCTCTGTCTCTCTGTCTCTGTGTGTCTGGTTCTCTGTCTCTCTCTGTCTCTGCCTGTCTCTGTCTGTCTCTATCTCTATCTCTCTGTCTCTCTGTCTCTTGCGTCTATCTCTCTATGTGTGTCTGTCTCTCCTTCTGTCTGTCTCTCTCTGTCTTTGTCTATCTCTATCTTTCTACCTCTGTCTCTCTGTGTCTCTTTGTCTCTCTGTCTTATCTATCTCTATCTATCTATCTCTCTATCTCTCACCTGCTAGAGCCCAGAGAGGGAACTTGACCTGTAGACAATGGCTGTGAGACCACACCCTCTTCCCATAGCTTACTGGACCAGAACAGGACACTAGACCAGAAGACCAATCATACATCATACTTGGACTCCTGCCTGCCATGTGGACAGAATAGAGATAAGGCTAGACCAGAGGGATGTCCTGGAAAGCCATAGAGCTAGGACAGAAATGAGAGGCAGCATCCTACAGGATTCTCTTCTTTATTCTCTCATCCTTGGATCACTTGTGGCTTTGACAAGGCTAGACTGGTGGGTTTCTACCCCTGCAGAGAGGACAGCCCTTGCTCCCTGTCAGCTCTGTTCCCTCCTCCTGGCTCCCTCGCCCCCTACACTTTACGCCCGTCATTGTCCACTCTAGGCCTCTTCTGGCCATGGCTGTGAAGGAAGGTAGAGAGCCAAGAGGACAAGACTGCGGTCTGGGCTTTAGGAAGGGTGGGGGCTCTATTCAGAAAGATGGGATAGAGTGGAACAAGCAAGCTAAGGGACTGTGGGGACAGCAACATCAGCTCGGCTTGGGATGATTCCTCTGAGATGTGCATTAGACTGTGTGTGGAAAGTTTAAAGCAGGAGGCAGGACTTGACAGTCTGTAACCAGGGCCAGAAAGGGCATGACTGTTCTAACCTCTCCACTCGGCTGACTCCTATTAGTCCACAAAACCCAGATCTGAGGTCTCCTTTTCTGGAAAGCCCTCCTGACTTTTCCCCATTCCTATGGAGAAAATCTGGCTCCAACTCCTGAGCTCTGTAGCTACCTCTCCATGGGCTACAGTTGGCTACACTGGGATGCAGTAATAAGGTCCCTGTGTCTCTCCAGCATGAACAGACTGAGACACTGTGGAAAAGCCAGCAGGTACTTCCATAGGTGGATGCAAAGCACCTGCCAGGGCCTGGGCCTTCTCTTCCCTCTTTTTATCAGGGTTCCTAGTTCTATGACCCAAAGAGTCAACTACAGCAGATGCACCCGAGCAAGGTGCCCTGTTCCCTGCACTGTCTCACAAGCCCCTGCAGTGCAGAGTCAGGGTTTACAGACAGGGAGAAATCCTGCCTGCTTGGTTCCCAAGGCCTCATGCTTCTACCCTGGGAGTTCCATGTCATCTGAAACTTGAGCCATAAACAGGCATAGGGCTATTAGCAGAGCCTGCTGCCCTGGGGACCCTCATATCTGCGCCTAGGCAGAGAAATGGCCACATTTAATCCTTTTCTTCTTATGAATCAGGGTGGTTTTGTCAGAGCTGAACAGCATGGAGGGAGCAGTGTACACGGATGTCCAAGCTCTGACACCTGCTCTCTGACTCTGGGGGACTATTGGTCCCTCTGAGTCCTCCTGCTGCCCCGCAGAAGGTGGTCAGATACCAGCAGGTGCCCTCAGAGCCCTGGAAGTCTGTTCCCAGCACAGACAATAGATGTATCTTTCCTCTTTTTTTCCTCCTTTTCTTCTTTCCATTTTCTGCCTCCCTTCCCCTGTTCTTCCCCTGCTGCCTGTAATCTGTGAGAGCTGAAAGGTATGCCTCAGTGATGCCACAGCCCTCCCTTAACCAAGCCAATTACCCTGTCCCTGAGTCCAGCGACCAGGGTGGGGAGGTCAAAGACAGGAAGATGCTGACCATAATTAACGCTTCTCTGCTTTGCAGAAATGGAATGTGAAATCCAGGTATGTTCTTCCTCGGGAGCTTTAACAGATGAGAAAGCCTGGGGCAGCTCACCAAGAGCCCCCACAGGCCTAGTAAAAATTCGGAGGAAGGGGTGCCAAGCCCAGAGCCAGGGAGAATCTGAGGAAGAACTGAGTCCCCTATATGGGCTAGAACCAGCCTGGGTCCTCCAGCAGGATCAACACTTTTCTGCCTCCGCCATTCCCATGAGTGAGAAGGAGAGAGAAAAAGAGAGGGGAGGGAAGGAGGGGGAAGGGAGAAGAAAGGGAGAGAAGGGAAGAGGAAGGAAAAAGAGGTAGAAGAAGAGGAAATGAAGGATAACAAAGGAAGGAAGGAGAAAGCCTAGCATCAGATCTCCCCAGTGAGATGCCCAGGCAAGATTCCTTCTCTACAGACTGAAGTCTTGACTGAGCTCTGGCCATTCGGACATCCTCCCTAGTCAATAGAATAACTAAAACCACTGGGAGGCAGCTCTGGCTCCTCCTCCAGCACCCATCCACCTAACACCTGAGTGGCAAATGGGTGAAGCAGAACAACCCCAGAGGCATACCTCAGAGCCTTCCTTAGAGGCCCAGCATCTTTATGTGATTGACAGGAGCGCATGCTCAGCTCTGGGAGACCTGGGAAGGTGATTGCTGTTTGATTGGTTGTGGTTTTTTTCTGTTTTGGGTTGGGGATGGAGCTGGAACTTGGGGGTCTCACATGCTAAACACAGTCTGTGCCCTAAGCTACACCCTCAGCCTTGATCTTGAGTTTTCTACTAGCCTAGGCCAGGGTCACATCTTGGACCTAGTTTCTCTGCCTATCCACAAGCTTGAGAAAGATGGATGTCAAGATCATCTCAGTGAACCCACTCATGGGAATGGAGGAGACAGAAAAGTGTTGCCTATGTTGGTAGATGCATGCATGAAGAGTGGAGGCATGCATGGATGGTGTGTGCATGCATGTGTGGATGACAGATGGATGATGGATGGATGGACAGATGGATGGATGGATGGATGGATGGATGGATGGATGGATGAACAGCTGAATGACTGCAGGAAGGGACAACAGGAGCAAGAAGGAATGGATGGAGAGAATAAATGATCAGATAGATGCTATCTGAGTGAATGAAGCTAGGGATCTCCTAAACCTGAGCCACAGGCAAACCCTCCCAACACACCTGGGCCCATACATCTGGTTTGCAGCACCAGGAGCCAGCCCAGTTGAGAACAGGAGAGAGGTGACAGGAGTGCCAGATACCTACCTAAGACACATACACATCCTTACCCATGCACCAAGCAGCTCTGTCAATGACCAGAGAGTGAGGGCCTACTTAGATCTACTCAGGATAGAATTCACCAGGTCATCCAGGCCCAGCCAGTCACATGGCTCTCACAGTCACTGCCTCCTCCAGGATAGACACAGGGCCCCTTAAATGGTCATGACCATAGCAGGACCAGCCTTGAGCAGTGGCTCACAGCTGCCTTGGGGAGGAAATGTCTATTCAGTCAGAGCCACCAAGGGACAGATAAGAGCCTTGTGACTTCATTATACTCCAAGCCCCAGGACACCAGGGCTTGTACAGTCACAGCACAGCCAGAGATGGCAAAGGCAGCTCTTGGTTGCAGCAAGTGGTCATCTCTCAGGCCCCTGAGCTTTGTAGGGGCCCAGAGAACTTGGAAAAACTTGCACTTTGGAGACCTGAAGGAAAGGGGATCCAGGAAATTGAGGAGTGGGAGGAGACTGCCCTTTGAGCCTTAGTCACCAGGCGCTGTGGTGTGGCACACACCCACATCTTGGCATGCAAACCCTCACAACTGTAGGACCATGAAAGGCAGCCTGGTTCCTGGTTGAACAAAGGCTAGAAACCCTGTGACCCTGAAGGGACAGAAGGCATTTTGCCCTGCTCCTGCACACCAGGCTCCTGTCACGTAGCTACAGCCCCACCCCTCACAGCCCTCCATAGATTTGTGGCCATCAGTCTCATAAGGGCAATGCCCCAAGCCCCTCCACAGGTAGAGGACATGACCTGTGGTCACATAACCTCAAGACAGATCTCCATTTTAATAAGGTACCTTAAGGCCTGGAGACTTAGCCAATAAGCTCTCCTTCCCAGACACTCCTCCCTGTAAAAAGTATTTAACCTCAGGCCCACCCTGAAAAGTGGGGTATGGGTTTACTCATCCACTTTCCGCCATGACAATAAATGCCTTAAAACCATGGACTGCCTCTTTTCATCGGGATCTGCCGTGGGGAGCAATGGAGAAGGCCTTTGCTTAAAGAGTCACTGTCTAATCTCCTGTAGAAGGATTCTCTACACTCCCAGCCATGGCTGCCACCAAGCCAAGCCAGCTGCCAACAAGCTAACAATTCTCCCCGCAGGACCCAGCCAGAGCTCCCCCCTTTCTCCTTCAGCCCCGGGCTAGATCCAGCCCGTGGGCCCCCACTTCATTCTCAGCTCTTCCACAGCTTCCAGTGGCACCTGGGTGCCCAAGAGCCTGGGAACCAGACAGCCCTAGCCTCCTTGCAGGTCCGGGACCCCAAGCCAGCTTCGGCTTCTGAGACCTCAGACTGCACTCCCCTACCCCCAGAGTGGTGTCCTGCGGCTTTCCCATAGCCCAACACCTGCCCAGCAACGGCATGGGGTAAGCTCAGGCAAAACTTCCCGTGTCCTGCTTCCCCGAGTGGTCGATCCCTGTGGTGGAGCAGATGTGCGACCCCATTAACCTGACACACAACATGGACCCATTTTTCAGAGGTGAAAACTGAGTGTCTGCCAGCATATGGTTTGCCCATCACTAGCTGTTTGGTGGAAAAGCCAAGGTTCTACTCAGACCTGTCCAGCTTTTGATGGTCCATGAACCTTAGTAACCACAGACAGGAAATGACTAGCAGCTACTAGCCCCACCAGGCAGATCACTAGGAAAGGGCAGGAGTGAGAATGGATAAACTGAGGCTCAAATCATGACACTGCCCTCCTGAGATGTGTGGCCCGTCAGCCTCTGCTTACTCATCTTGTATGTGAAGAATTCTACTCTTCTCCCCACCCCCACCCCCACCCACCAGGTAGAATGAGAGTTTAAATGATTCCTCTGTGCCTGGCATGTCACCATCCAGTGACAGGTGAGGCTGGAATGGAGGCTGTCCAGACCAGGACTTCCACCAAGACACCGGCCTACTCAGAGTCTCCTGGCTCTTTGCTAACTTTTTCCCTCCATCTATCCATCTCCTCCTTCATCCCTTCATCTCTCCTCCCATTCAACATCCCTGTATCCCTCCATCCTTCCCCATCCATCCACCCCTCCATCATGTCCTCCTTCTTTCAATCCTTCCATTAATGGTAGACTGAGGATAGAAAATAGAGGTTGGACAGATGGATGGACATATAGACCATGGAATAATAATGTGTGGAAAGGTGACTAGATGGAGGGAGAGAAAAACAGAAGGTGCTGAATGGATAGGGATGAATAGCTGGATGGTGGATGGATGGTGAGCAGGAGGATGATGGAAGGACAGATGAATGAATGGATGGGGGATAGATGGTGAGTGGGTGGATGGATGGATAGATAGATAGATAGTGGGTAGATGGTGAGTGGTGGGTAGGTGAATAAATGATGAGTGGGTGATACATGAGGAAATGGATAGTTGGCTGGATGGATGGACAGACGGATGAATGGATGGTGGGTAGATGGAGAATGAGTGGGTGGTGGGTAGATGATGGGTGGATGGATGGATTGATGGACAGATGGATGGACAGATGGTCAGACAAATGGATGGATGGATAGACAGGTGGATGGATGGATAGACAGACAGAAAGACAGATGGATGGACAGGTAGATGGGTGCATGCATGGATGCATGGATGCATGGATGGACAGATGGACAGATGGATGGATGAGTGGGTGAATGGATGGATGGACAGACAGATGGATGGATGATGGGTAAATTGCAGATGGATGGGTAGATGGTGAATGAGGGGGTGTTGGGTAGATAATAGATGGGTGAGTGGGTGGATGGATAGATGGGTGGGTAGACGGATGGGTGAGTGGATGGATGGGTGGGTGGGTGAGTAGATGGATAGGTGAGTGGATGGATGGGTGGGTGGATGTGGGTAGATGGTAGGTACTCAGAGCTGGTTCACAAACCCAGAGATTTCACCACATCCTTACCCACACCCACTCAGCAACAGATCTTCACATGAGGGCAAACTCTTCCCATAGGTCAAAGGCCACCCACATCCTAGGGAGCTGACCTACCCTATCCAATTGCTCCTCACAGTCATGTCCTTGCTCAAGGAGCTTTGTAGCCTCAGCTTATTGTCTCACCAACCCAAGAGATGACAAGTGGACCCTGCACACAGAGTATAAGGTGCAAAGGAGTCCCTGGTGGGGACTGCTCATGAGCACTCTTCAGAGAATGAGTGCTGAGCCCCAGATCCCATTCTCAAAGGAAGCCATGAGTGATCTCGCCAGAGCAGGCCAATAAACTACTGTCTCTGAGCTGCCTCCTGTCAAGCTCTGTCAGCACTCCACCTCCTCACATGCAACCCTTGCCACGCCTACAGGATGCTACCACTGTCCCATGAGACAGAGAAGGAAACTGAGGCTCATGAAGGTAAAAGACTTACCCAAGTCCTTCTGTCATGGACAGAACCAAGCTGAATTCCGGGCACTTGTCTTGAGGAAACACAGACATCTCCAGTGTTCCCCCAGGCTCTCTTAACATGTCTCCCAACACCCAGCCCCTGTATACATCACTTTGTGTTCCCTTTAAACAGACCAGAAATGGGCTCATTTTCCAATTTGCCTCACTCTGAGCAGTAATGTCCATGAAATAAAGTCTTGATGTGCTAATTGCTTATAGGGTTTTTCTCTGATACCCATTAAAATAAATACATGGCTGGTAAAATAGAAAATAGGAAATGTTTGCCAGTGCCTGACCCAGACTTCTTCTCCTATCCCCAGTGAGCAGCCCACTCCCTGGGAGGAGGTAAGAAATAAAAAATTAGGAGGGGGGAGGAAGAGAGAGAAGCAGGATGAGGGAGCCAGGAGCACATGGCAGGTAAGCAGGCTTGTCCTCTCCTGCCCAGCACAGCCCAGGACAGCCATGGCAGGTAAGCAGGCTTGTCCTCTCCTGCCCAGCACAGCCCAGGACAGCCATGTTCCTCTTTCTCTTGAGAAGGCTCTATCTTAGCTGCTGCTCCTGGCTTGGGCCAACTGAGCACAGGCCACATGAATTAAGGCCTCTTGGAGAAATGAGTTAAGAATGGCCATGGTGGCCCCTGATAACGGGATGCAAGGACCTCAATACTTCCCGCTCCTGGCGCTCAGAGCCCCTGTTTGCATCACCCACAGGACAGAGATGGCATGAGGTGCAGCGGGAAGACCTGCTGTCCCCAGAATCCAGCCTAGAATTAACACAGGAAACCACATGGAATAATCTAATACTGCAAAGTGAGAAAATCCTCCAGGGTGGCCACTGCCCCTCTGACAGCAGAGCCAGCATATAGGGTAAAGAAGGAATGAGGCTGTGAACAGCGAGGGGCCGGTTCTGGACATGGCCAAGCCAGAGCAGGCCCAGAGGCAGAGCCAACAGGGGTGGGGTGGGGCAATCCAACAAGGAAGCTGCAGGCATGAGTTCAAATCCCAGCACCTCTCCTGTGTTCCGTTCCTACCCAACACTCCCCACACACAGAGCCCCACTGACCCTCCTGTGAGACAGAGACGTCCAACTCAGAGGATCTCAGGAACAAATGAGATTAGCATTTCCTAGAGCAACTCACAGTGAGCGGAAAGCACGGACAGTTATTCGTCAGTTTACACTCACTAATTACTATTTATGGAAATGTGGTATGAGGAGGCTGTTCTGTAATGGTGAACATTATATTTATTTCTGTTGTATATTTGTCTGTGTTTCTATTACATTTATACTGTATATCATTGCATGTGGCTATATAAACCTAGTATATATTTGACTATATACTGTGTATTTTAAACTACTATAAATGGCCATTTATAAGCCACTTCCTGTGACCACTATGGAAGGACCAGGAAACAAGGCGGGCAGGCACCTCTGCCTCTCAGTCACATCAGGGACAGAGCTGTCTCCTTGGGACTGAGGTTAGCTATCCTCCATGGCACCTAAGGTAGTATCCCTCAGACATCTCTGTCCAGCTCAGAATAAAGATCTCCTGGAGACACAGCCATTGGCCCGCAGGAACAAGGAAAGACAGGCACATGATGTATATCCTTGAGATGCTGCCTCTTGGACATCGCCTCACCACAGCATTTAGGGATAAGCTGTTAAATTTGCAGTGGTGTGGGACAGACCCAGGGGCGTGGAGACACATCTGGCCCAGGCCCGAGACACCTCTTAGAGCTAGGGAGAGATGGGAAGGAGAGGACTGAATGCCTCTGAGGAGACCCACAGCCAAGGAGAGACTTCAGGAATAGCACTATCCCCTCAGGAAGCTTGGGGAGTAAAGAGGTTAAGCGCTACAGGTGCCTTCAGTGTCAGGACAGAACTCAGCTGAAAAAGCACACGAAAGGTTCCTCCCTAGTCCAACAGCCCTATTCCTGAGCTGATAGCGCCACTTGGTGGCCAAATTCTCCATAGCAGCTCCGGGGCCCCGCAATCTTAGGATCACATTTGCCTAGCTTCTTGCTGTGCAGTTTGGAGTCTGTTGCTTCACCTCTCTGAGCTGTGGGGTGGGGGTGGGGGACAAAAGTGCACACTGCACCCTGCAGGCTGTTTTACTTCTGTCACAGCTTCATGGGTCTAGTTCCATCCCCAGCCTCAAAGTTGCTATATTGCCAGGGATGACCTTGAACTTCAAATCCTCCTGCCTCCACCTCCCTCCCAAGTACTAGAATCACACTCACTTGACATCACACTCGGATTGTATTCAACGCTAGAGATGGACCCAGGGCTTCCTATGCAGCCAGGCAAGCAGTCCACCAACTGCACTCTGTCTGGCCCCAGGCTCCTGTCTTCTTTTGTGTTAATCTCACAGGCTTCTGGGACAGACGTGGGACTGGGGCTCTGAATTCATCCTTTTTCATTTCAAAAGCTGTTAGTCCAGGAGGGAACCATGTAATTAAGAAGAGAAGACACACAAAGGAATCCTGCTCAAGGCCCACCACCCTCCTTCCTGCCAAATCCTGTAACCAATTGCATTATGAAAACAAGACTCTGGCGAAACCTGGTGAGCCACGTGCTCTGGGGCCAGAAGATCCCACTGTTGCCCAAGGAAAGAAAGACATTTTTACAAAATCCTGATTAGTTTAGTCCTGTGTGTCTATGTGAAATTCAGAAGAAAAAGAAAAACAAAATTAGAGAGAACTTGCTGCCCACAGATAGACCCTGGCTGCCTGGAAGTCCCTTGGGCTCCATAATTCTGAGATTTGTTTATAGCCTTGGATTAATCAAATCTGGATTGGAGAGAGACAGGGAAGGGGTGGCTGTTACCAAGCCCTGAAGCAAACTTGGGGAGAAGACAGATAAGTTAGTTCTGGGGTTTAGGGCAGAAAAACCTAAGATGGCACTTTACCCATCGGAATCCAAGATGGCACTTTACCCATCGGAATCCAAGATGAGAGGGCAGGTTCTAGAAACACCGCACAGGAAATGAGCCATACAAGGTCCCCATCCCCACCCAGCAGGGACAGCTGTGGCTTTGGCATGTGGTGACAGCCTCTCTTCCTTGTGGAACCACTGCCTAGCACCTCCGTCCTAAGGCAGCCTTGTGTCTCTGACCTCCACGTCTCGCCACTCTATGGATGAACAGAGTCCCAGGCCTGGCTGGCCAGTCAGAGCATGGAGTTCCTGGCTGCAGTGACAGGTCAAGGATAGGTAGAATGCCCAGTCAGAGCCAATGAAGCTGACGCCTGTGAACTTAGAAGCTTGAAGGATTTGAGCTACAGAGCCATTGGTATCTTGGGGAAAGCCTTGCCCATGCAGGAAGTGGCCAATCAGAATAGAGACCAGAGCCAAGGGCAAGGAACATCACTGAACACAAGGCCTTCAGGCATAGACCCTTCAGATACTTTCTTAGCTAAAGTCCTTGTCATCAGCAATTCAGAGCATTGATCATCCCTTTTTACCTCCAGTGCCTGAGACTGTCTCCTGAGAAACTGGCCAGCTCCTTTCCCCATCTGCATCCCAAACTCTTCTGATGCAAAAATTCTTCCTCCTGGAGCAGCCCATTGCAAGCAAGCAAGCAAGCAAGCGCCCGTGTGCACGCGTGCGCGCGCGCACACACACACACACACACACACACACACACACACATGAGCACTTCATTTGCTGGGTCTGGGAGCAGTTAGAGTCTCAAACCAAGTGAAGCTCTTGCCCCATGCCTCTCCTGCCCTTTGCTCTCTGGTCCCTCCTGGCACTGAGCCTTGACAGCTTCCCTAACAGAGTCCTCTCTATCCTGCAGTCTTAGTGGGGTCCCTGTGAACTCTGCCCCCCCAGGCACAGGGCCCTGCTCTTCAAAGAACAGCCTAACACAGCTGTGAGGCTGCTGACTCCCAGAATGGGTAACAGTAGCCCCTAAGTCTGCTGAGCCCACCCTCTGTGCTAAGGGTGATGTTCATTGTAGGAGGAAGCCAGTTCCTGCCTCAGCATTGGGTAAACCAGAACTCCCCACTTCTGCACTCCCCTGCTGAGTCCCATACGCCCCAGAATGAGGACACAAATACTGCTTCCCTGGGGTGGTGGGACACCTTATGAGCGGCTTCCCAGCTCTTGTTGAAGGCAAAGGCCCAAGCCCATCCCAAGGGTCTCAATGCCTTCAGCCAACAACCTTGCCTGGGATCCAGCAGGTCCAGTTTCAAAGTCATTGTCCATCCCTGGACATGGATACTGGGTCCCTTCCACCTCCAACTTCATCTATTGTTTGAGGGAGGTGTACCAAGTCACACTTGTACAAGAGGGACCTGGCAACATCTCTCCCTCACTTTCAAATCTTGAAGGCTTCTGATCACCCTCTGAATTAAACCTTAAATTCAAGACCAGTTCAAGGCACCTACTCAGTCTCTCAAGCCTCTTTCCAGGCCCTGGCTACTCTCTCGCCCTGTGGAGTTAACTCAAGGCCTACTGACCCACTCCAGGACTTCTTCTCCCTGCCTCAGCTTGTTCTCCCACCTCCCCTGCCTTTCTACATCTCTGCTGAGGCTGGCCTCTGCCAGGACACCTTAAACAGCCCCAGGCTTCACCGGACACTGGAGCCTCTGACCTCTGCCATTCCTGTTCCCCCATTCTACAGCCCTAGCTAGAATCTCCACATGATTTTTTCTAATGCCTGTGGTCCTTCCCCAGCACAGTAAGTGAAAAATATCAGAGGCCATGGGGTATTTTCCATTTTATCCCAAGCACCTAGTGTGTATACTGCCTTCTGCGTGGCTTCACTAATGTGAAATGTGTGCATGGATGAGCCTAGCAATAAGGAATAGCTATTTTATGAGCCAGGCTACTCAGCCTTCCTTCTACCAAGCCCTGCACCCCACTGACTTCTGCTTCCCTCATGTGTCTCATACCTCTTGTCCTCAAAGGGCTTTGCCTGGCTGCCAAGGCTTTTCCACCCTCTCTTTATAAACCCATGTGTGCCCAGCAGGTCCTGCCCCATGATTACCCAGCCCTTAGCTCTCTGGATGCCCTAGGCATGGGCATCTTGTGAGAGGGCACAGGGCCCCAGTGAATAGCCATGGATGCTTGGAAGAGGATTCACACCCTGGGGTCCTAAACCTTCTACTTGTGCCTCCCTGGGAGACACTTCCTGGATACTCAGCCTGGTGGCCTTTCTGTGCCAGGCACAGACAGTACCCACGGGTGCTTCTCTACTTGTTTGCTTCAGTTTAGAGTCTTTGAAAAGGGCCTGGAGCATCTCTCCATATCACTGAGAAGATTGGTCCGGGATCACACAACATTGGCAAAGTGAGGCTGTGGAGTCAGCCAACCAGCTTCTGTTCCTTTCGACTCTGTTCTTTTCATCGCACCTGGCCTGGGTCCACTGCATTTGTTGAATGACTGAGTTACAGAGACAGCTGCTGTCCCAAAAGCCTCCCTGTCTCTCCTTGATACCTGAGCTCTGGGATCTTCAGGATGGTGCAGCAAGGAACACAGACAAGGCGGTCCTAGAGAAACTACAGGTTCCGAACCCAGCCATCCATTCTCCAGAAGCCCTGGGCACAAACAGCATGTGAAAGGCCAGAGGGCTCTGTTGGCAAGTCCCCAATGGTCTGAGTTCCCATGAGGAACAGAAATGGAGCAAGCCAAAGTGTGCATGCTGTGGTAGGCTCCTGGCCCATAGGAGAGGCCCCAGCAGCCCAGCTGTGCAGACCAGTCAGCCACAGAGGTTCAAGGGTGTTTCTGAGGCTGGAGATTGTTCCCCTCCATTGTTGGTAGGCCAGGCTACAGAGCTCAGATTTCCTTTCCACAGCTGGGAACAAGCCTTATCAAGTCACCAGGTAGCTGAGAGGTACAAGAGCCAGAATCTGAGAACCAGAGGAGAGGAGCCCCCACCCCACCCCTCAGGTCATCGAGGAAAAGCCTAGAGCTCAGAATGCTGCTGGCTGACCCCAGGAAAGTAGCCATGGAACAGGGATCAGGAGTGTGTGTCTGTACCGGGCTGCTGTTATAATCGTGGGACACACAAGAAGATGACACTTCCAAAGCAGCAGACAACACAAAG
>JADRCH010000213.1:881433-903626 GCA_019843965.1 Rhynchomys soricoides | reverse complement strand
ACACACAAGAAGATGACACTTCCAAAGCAGCAGACAACACAAAGAGGTATGGGCCGATCCAGCTCAGAGGACCTTCCCATCACCCTGACTCGAATGCACCCACGCCAGGGTTCCCAGATACCCTGGAGAGACACAAACCTTGTCACCTGAAGCCAGACTCTTCTCCAGCTAGGATCAGGGGGTAGGTGTGAAGACTCAGTAAAGACACCAAGTTCCTCTCAAAACCACCCTCTCCCTCCTGCCTGATATGGAGGCTGGGTAATCAATACCTGAAAAGTGAATGCCTGAACAGACGATTCTCAACTGGTACCTCCACCTGCCCCTGCAGCACCACATCCCTTTGCAACCCTGGAGTCCTGATGCAAGGACCAACCCACAGACAGGAACCTCACCACTGCTCAGTCATCCTGTTCATAATGTGGGGGTGCTGGCTGAGCCTTCTCTGTCTGGTTACTGGGAGTACTGACTGAGGCCACAGGGATGAACATGAAGCTCAGCAGGCAGGACGTGAGGTCTTGGTGTGGCCACTGTCATCTTCATCAGCACCATGCCACTGTTCCCATAGCCACACCATCACAGCATCCCTGTATGTGAACCCACACTCAGATCTTCCTTCCTCCCAGTCCCCAGTCACCACCTCTAACTCCATCCAGGGTGTACAATGAACCGCATTTAATTGTTTTTTCAAGGAAAAAAAAAATCACTCAGAGTCAAGAATTGATTGGGTAAAGAACTGGAGAAAAAAACAGGAATATATTAAGCTTTCAGTTGGAAAAATAACGCATGCTTCTCTCACACACCCCTTCTCTGCATTTTCACCTTTGCACACACCCCTGCTCCCAAACACACATGAGCACAACCAGGCACACACATGCTCACAGGCACCATCATCACACACTCCCAGGAGGTACAAGCACATGTCCCCTCCTGCTCAGCCCTAGGACAGCTGGGGAGACCTACAACCATCTTCCGCAGGCTCACTTGCTAAAGCAGCAAAGCCATGCTAACTGCAGCTACAAGGGACAGTCCCAGCACTCTGTGGGAGGTGGCCAGGCCACAGCGTCCTTAGATGATTCTGTTCTCCAGGAGAGCCAGCCGCTTGCTCACAGCTTCCAGTAGACGTGGAGTTAAGGGCAGGTGTGGGTGGGCAGAGCTGGGAGTGCTGGAACTCAGCGACTTTCCCTCCCTCCACCTCCATCAGCTGTGACCATTTTCAGGTTTAGTCCTGGGGAACCCCTACCACATGCTGTCTGAGGCTGGGGAGCTATCAAGGCATGGACCACCTCTGAGTAAGGGCTGGGGTTCACCATGCCACCAGGCACCTGAGAAATGATCCCATAAGCTCCATATTTGGGGTGCATATCCAAAATTCTATCTTTGTCCCATCTGTATTGGTTTCTGCCTCAGTTTCTCTACCATATAGGAGCCTCTGCGTTTGACAAGGTCTATCACCGGGCAGGTGCAAGCCTATCTAGCCAGAATCCAGGCCTTAGCAGGAGGAGGCTGCCCCAAGCTTTAGGCACACCTAAAGCCAGACCTCTCTGTGGTCATCCCTCTGCATCCTGGCCCTCTGTGCTCCTCCAGCCCTACCCACTCCTTCCCTCCACAGCCTGAGAAAGGATATGCTTCCTGGTCAGGGCCTGCAACAGACCCTCCACCTTGGCCTCAAATCTCACTATGGACTCACAAGCACAGGGGTCTTCCTCTGTAGTGGAGAAAAGAGACAGGACACCCCTGCTGAGCAATAGTAAGGACGTGACCAGTCATTGCTGGGGCTGACACATGGGAGATTGGGATGGGGGTGATCTGGAAGGACAGAAGGAGGAGTAGCAGGAGGACATCAGAGTGTTGAGAACTGAGCTTTGAATGTCCTCAGAGCCCTTATCAGGGAACTGAACTGAGCCCCTAAGATGTGGGGATATGCAAGTCATCTTAGCTGAAGGCATATCTGGGTCTGACATCTGGAGTGTGTGTGTGTGTGTGTGTGTGTGTGTGTGTGTGTGTGTGTTTGTGCATGTGTGTGTATATGTATGTATGTATGCATGTGTACATGTCTATGTATATGCCTGTGTGTGCATGTCATGTGTGAGTATGCATGTGTGTGTGTGCATGTTTGTATGCGCATGTGTGTATGTCTATGTGTGTGTGCATGTGTATGTATGGATGTTCCTGTGTGCATGCATGTACATGTGGTGGGTGTCATTGCTCAAGTGCTATCTATCTAGTTTCTTGAGACCAGGACTTTGTCTTGAAGCTCGTAGGTTAGACTGGCTAGCCAACAAACCCCAGGGATCTGCCTGTCTCTGTCTCTTTAACCTGTGGTTTACAAGCATGCCATGCCTGGCTTTCTAAATTCATTCTCTACGTATGTGAGTGTTCGGTCTGCATGTATGTACATGATCTTCATCCATGCAATGTCCTCAGGGGAGGATCAGACCTGCAACTATACTTACAGACAGTTGTGAGTCGCCACATGGATGCTGGGAATCAAACCCAGATCCTCTGGAAGTTCACCCAGTGTTCATAACCATTGAGCCATCCGTCCCTCCAGTTCTCTGGCTGCTTTGTTTTGGTTTTGTTTGTTTGATATTTTAAGTGGGTTTTGGGGATAGAACTCATGCTTGTAGAATGTGGTAATCTATGTTTTCACATTGCCCAGGAACCCAGACTTTTCACCACAAGGATCAGACCATGGGCCAAGACATCAGGAGAGCCAGGAAGACAGCAGGGTTCAATCCTGACTCCCCAACAATCAAAAGTGGTCCCACCTCTCTGGCCTTGGCTTTCCTGTCTACAAAAATGGATCCTGATCTTCCTACCAAATTGGGCAGATGAAAGAATACACAGAACACTAGGTACAGAACTGGTCGAAGAGGCAGGGCCAACATGTCTTGGCTGTTAGTGAACTAGCCAGCCCACCGCTGGTGCTGTCATCCCTCAGCACTCTGATTTACCCACCCCATCTCTGGTCCAGGATGGCTCTATTCACAGCAGAGTCCATCCTACTGATGACCCTTGGCCTCACTCACCCACACAGATTTTTTTCTGCAACTTCTTGCCAATCTGGTTGATGGTCTTGAAGTCCGCCGTGTAAAAGTAGTGGTCTGCCACTGGCTCGGAGGCAATTTCCCTCAGCTCATCCTCCACAGCATTGCCCACGCCCACCGCAAACATCTTAAAGCCTGTCAGAGGAATCAAACATGCAAGGCTGGCCTCCAGGACAGGCAGGCAGATAGGTGGCTGAGCCTCCTGAGAAATGCCTGGACAACCTGCACAAGATACTTCCTGGTGGCAGCTGCTAGGATTGCAGGCACTATGCCTGTATCAAGAACAAATCTACGTTGTCTGAGGTTCTGCTGTATGTCCCTGTTTAGTGATGTTTATGCTTTGAGCATCATCTGACCCTCAAAATATCTGCCTGGGGGTTATTACTTCCCTCATTTAGATAAAACAGTATAAGCTGCCTCAAAGTGGAGTTGTCTTCCAACAGTGGGTGCATTCTTGGGAACCAACATTCTGCTGGAAAAGTTGTAAGTCACAGCAACAAAAGGACCACAGGAAAAGCCACTTAGTCATGGAGGGCCTTGGTTGTGTCATGGATATAAGAAAGAATTGGATTAACAAACACCTCCCTATTTGAAGCGATCTGGGTTTAAAACATTAATCATAAGTCCTTGAGCCAAGCTACGTAGAGCTGTGCCCATGGGTGTACCTGGCCATCAGTTGGGTCCAGAGCCTATGACGGAAGCACATACCAAGGTCCTTGGCCTTCCTGGCAGCGTCATTAATGTAGTCCTGGCTCCGACCATCGGTGAAGACGATGCCCACCTTCTGGGCTCCAGGCCTTGCCCCACTGGACACAGTGAAGGAGTTGTCTATGAGATACTTCAGGGCAGCGCCAGTCATGGTGCCCTTCTCCATGTAGGACATGTTCCTCACAGCGGCCTTAATGTCCTTCTTGGTGTGGAAGCGGCCAAGCGGGAACTCCTGGCGAATGGAGCTTGAGTACTGTACCAGCCCAACCTGGGCCAGCCTGTCTGACACATCTAGTGTATCCACAATCTGGTTGATAAATTTCTTCACCAGCTCAAAGTTCTCAGGCCGCACGCTCTTGGATCCATCAATGAGGAAGACCAGGTCGGTGGCTGAGCCGCTACCACCACCACGACAGACTGTAGAGGGCACAGTGACAAGGAGAGGAAGCTTGAGAATATGGTCATCGGTTGCCACCATTGGCTGAGCACTCCATGGGTTAGCTCTCGGCACAGTGCTATCTTGTATCTCAGGATTCTCTCTACAAAGCCAGAGCTCCTGGACCCATTTTCCAACATTGAGAACATCTGGTAAATGACACAGCTCAAAACTGGTGACACCAAGATTTTATCTCAGGATCGTGCCTCCCTCTACCGAGACATACCCACTGCCTAGTATATCAAGAAGGTCTGGAGTCAGGAGAGAACCTTCTACAGTTAACAGGCTATGGAAGGCAGCTGTCTACCTTTTAGATTGGTCCAGAAGCAGAGAGCAGGGTGCCTCGGATGGGTCTCCTGGGAAGCAGTCAAGTCCCCGCCATTTCCCACCTCCCCCCTGCCCTGGCCCAGGGCTCAGCCATGTCCAGCCACTGACCATTGCAGGTCTTGCCGTCACTGTTCAGGGTGAAGCCCTCATGGCAGGCACAGGTATAGGAGCCTGGAGAGCTGATGCACGTCTGCTCACAGTCGTGGTCCTCTGTGGCACACAGGTCTGACACCACTGGAGAGAGAAGAGGAGGCTCAGATATCACACTCACAAATGCTTGGACATCTCATCTAAAAAGCTCCCCTCTGACCATGAAGATCAGCCCTTTGCACATTCAAGGAAAGTGACGCACACACACACACACACACACACACACACCCCAAACTGGAGAGATTCCGGATCCCACACTCTCTGCCCAGAGTGGAATCGCTGCTCAAAGAATAATGTGGCTGATAAAACCAGAGGCCTTGCAAGGGTAATGGCCGCAGGAGCAGCGCCCCTAGGCTGCTCTGTTCACTCCTGACGCCAGCACAGCAATGAATCCAGCACACACAGTTCCATCCATAAGTCTGTTGCATGCTGGAAGCTACTGCCATGCCTTGCCTTTCACAACTCGGTCAATCCTCACAGTAAGGAACACACTCTGCGCCACATTACACGCATGGGACAGGGTGGGCCCCAGCCTCACCCCTAGTCCAACCCTGCACCTCTTGACCAGTCAGCATGCCCAAGAAATCCTCACACAGTGGCCCGTCTTCCCTCCACCAAGGACTCCAAATCTTCCCAGGCCCCTCAACCTTCCCGTGTCATAGAAACCTTCGGTGCCAAGGCCTACCAGGTAGGTTACGGTTGTTTGTTTTGTTTTTAAGACACCCCTCCTTGATGCCTGCAATGTCATCTAAGGCTCTTGACCTGGGGACCATCTGGAATCTGGTAACCCCTATTGGTCCAGCCTGGGATCACTTCTCTACCTCAGCCTGTTCTGGGTCCCACTCCTAAGTCATGGAGGCCTTAATAACAGTCTTCCTCGACACCCACTACATGACCTGGTTCTCTGATCTCACCTGTGCCTAGCCTGTCACCCTGTCCCAGTTCCCCCTCTAGGACTAGCCCCGCCCAACACCCACTCTGCCACTCCTGCAATGCTCTGCCCCCAGACCTACCAGCTTAGGGCTCTGAGATTGACACCACAGATCCCAGAATTACCCAAGCCCAGGGATAACCCCTCTGTCTAAACCCCGCCCCCAGGCCTCTCTGCTCTGCCCCTCCCGGTCGCGAACCACAGAAGGCCTCTTGGAACTTCTTGGCCAGCTTCTCGATGACATTGTAGCTCTCCACATAATCCACGTGCTCGTCCTGCGGCTCGCTAGCAATCTGTCTTAGCGTAGCCTTGTCCACGCGGCCCACGCCGATGGCGAACAGCTCGATACCACTGGCCCTCGCGCGCTCAGACACGTCCCGCACGCTGTCCTGGGGCCTCCCATCAGTCACCACGATGACAACCTGCACGTGGGAGACATGTGAAAATCGGCTCCAGCAAGCCCTCAGGACTGCTGACAGAGGAGCCGGAAGGCTAAGAGGCACCGCAATTCTCTTAAGGAGTTGAGGGTTAAGGTGTATCCCAACTCTGGCCTCTGAGGCCTTCTCCATCTAACAGGTTGTGGCGTCTCACCTTCTGAGATCCTGCATACAGAAACTCTGCAGACAAAGCTATGTATCTTCCTCACACTCGAGCTTTCTGAGACCTCAAGCTTTTGAAACGATGGCCTCTGATCTCTCTGAGATCCCCGTGGTCAGTGTAGGTGAAATCGCCCAGGCAAGCAACCAAACCCGTGAAGTGTAGTTCTGCATAATGACCACCAGAGGGAACCCGAGGCTCACGAATGAGGGTGGGAGCCTCAGGATGTAGCCTTGGACCCAGAGGTTCAACACCCCAAATCCAGAGAACCAAATCACTAAAGGAAAACGCCCTTTTGTCTTCCTTTACTACCTAGGATGACACCTACCCCTTACAGAGAAGAAAGGACTGCCGATTGCCCCCCTCCCACAGGTCCTTTCCCTATGCCCTAAAAAGAGGGGGCCTCAGCCTTGGCAGTGCCCTGGTGCCTAGCTGTAAAGTAGTTAAAGCAGGTCTGGGCCAGAAGTGGGGCTCCTGCCTTGCCACTCTCTTTGCTGACCATGGGTATCTGCCTCTGTGGAAAGGCATGGGGCCAGGGTGAGTGAAATGACTCACCAGCAGAAGCCCCAAGGGGTCATCTGATATTTTAGAACACAACATGTAGTCCCCTGGGAAGTGATTCTGCACATTCCTCCCTCCAGGGACCTGGGGTGTGACTCTGAGCTGTCACACTCAATCCAGCCCCCTGTGGTTTCTAGTCTCAAAACCCCATCTTGAGACCCTGGAAGGTGCCCACTCCCAGCAGCCTCCCTGTCACCTCTGATCCTCACCTGCCCACTCCGGCCACTAGTCTGATCTAGGGAAAACAGTTTGCTCTAGAGATGAGCAAGTCACGAGTGTCAGAGGTCACCATCTCTCTCCATCAACATCACCTGGAGCTACTCCATCCTCTAAGCAGGCCATCAGCCCCAGCCCCAGACCCTCATGCTAAATCATCTGAGCAGCACCACAAAACAGACCAGCAGCAGTCTGGTCTCACTTCTTTGGTGGCTAGGCATGGCTGGGGTGGTGTGTCACCGTCACTGAACACTTCTGCCACTGAGAATTTGGGCAAGTGGTTGGCGCTTTCTCTACCCTGCTTTCCTCATATGTAAAATGGCGCTTTCAGCTCCAGCAATGGTCTACAGTGTGCTAGAAAGTGGGGTACAGAAAGGAGAAAGGAAGGGGTTATCCCCTGGAGCAGGGTCTGGGGCAGGTAAATGGTGACTTCCTGGGCCAACAAGAGCTGGGATGGACTCACAGAAAGGACAATGTGGCTGCTCGGCACGCCTCTGGAGCCCTCCGTGATGGTGACTCAGGGGACTGCCTCACCTTCCCAAGCACAGGCTGGCACCATATGGGGCATGCTGGGTGCCAGGAACCCTGCTGAGCCAAGCTGCAAGAGAGGTTATCAGTGCTCCACTTCATAGGTGGGGAAACTGAGGCACTATGCTTAAGAGTAGCACATTCGCTCTCGGTGGCCAGTGTTAATATGGGACAGCAAGGTAGCAGAGTCCTTACCTTCCTCAGAATGTAAGCACCTGGCCTGCCTCTCTCTGCTTGAGGGAAGATCCCAGCCCTACATCTGCCACTTCTACAGAGTAATGTTTGCAATGACCTCTCGTTTCTAAAACAGCTGCCCTGAACAGAGAGACTCGGAGAACCCTATGGCTTAAGCCCAGACTCCTCCAACCATCCTGGGCTCCATACCTTGCTGATATCGGGGGATCTGGCTCGCCCTTCCTCATCATCACTCAAGGCCTTGGTGATGGCGAATTGCAGAGCCAGGCCAGTCATGGTGCCTGTGGACAGCGGCTGGATGCGGCGCACGGCTTGCAGCAGCGATGCCTTGGAGCCGTGGGCCCGAAGAGGAAACTCTGGCTTGACAGTGCTAGCGTAGTTGACCAAGGCCACCCTCGTGGCATTGGGCCCCACATCCAGTGACTCAATGACCTGAGACAAAAACACCTTCACCTTCTCAAACTCCACAGGTCTCACACTGCGAGAACTATCAACAACAAACACCAGGTCCGTGGGTCGCGTCCGGCAGAGGTGCCCTAGGAGGGGCAGTGGAAGGAGACAGAGAGTAAGGGTAGGTGTCAGAGGAGTGGCCTTGGGCTTTAGAGAGCCCAGGGCGGGTCTCAGTGGTCTTAGGTAGGTCCTCAGCTCAGTGTGTAGTCTCAGGCATGTGGCTCGGCCCGTGGGGAGGCAGGCGGGAGACCCCTCTGGTCTTAGGCCACACACTTCCCTGCACCTCTTCACAGGAACCTCGGAGAACAAGCAAAGGCATGTTGAGAGTAGCCTGATTTGCTGGCAGAAGGACACTGAGAGATCTCCCGGGTGAGCCCATCCTTAAGTAGTATCCACTGTCTCTTTTCATCAGCAAATTTGGAGTCACTTCCCTCCCAGGACAGAAAAGGAGCAGAAATTCCTGGTGCCACCTTGTCACCCTGGCCAGGTGGGCCCCATGACACTCCCACCCTAGAAACAGTGTTCCTCCAGACTCCAACAAGGTGGCACCGGTGACTGGGAGGTGACAGCAGTAGAGCGAGTGGAATGGGACGGGCCTGGGTTCAGACCCAGGCTCAGCTGCTCTGTGGCCCCGGGCAGGAGGTACCACATCTTTGAACCTCACCTCTTATCTATACAAAGGAAGACAAGCTGAGGGTGGATACCCATTCCTACATCAGAGCTAGGGTCTGTAACAGGCTGCCCTGCCCAGCCCTTGCCACATGGGGTCAAGCCCAATCCTTGTTGGGCACAAAGGACCAAAAAAGGAAAGACCTGCCTGGAAGCCCTGGCATCTGAGTTTCTCGGGAGACTTTAGACATGTTCTCTATGGTGACAGATGCTCCCTGCCTGCTCAGCCTCCAAATGGTGAAGTGGGATCCAGAGGCAGATTTGACCATATCCCAGACTCAGAACCTGACTCCTCTTGGCTCTGGGGCTATCTCATGGCACAGAATGAGGCAGGTCCTCCTCCTATGCCTCAGTTGCTGAGCATCTCAAGGCTGCCAGAGCACAGCCCCTGAGAGCACAGCCCTGGACAGGGGTGTGGAAACTGACCAGACACCTGGTCTCCTGAGCCACACTCACAGAGAGCCTGGAACAGCCCCTGACTCTAGCTGGCTCTTTGGGAGCTCCTGGTCCCTGCAGCACGTGTGGCTCTGAGGGCCACCTACCCGGGGCCTCACTAACACCGTTATCTCCACTGCCCTCCCTGAGCAGACACCCCCAAACCCTGATTCCCACTTAGCCTCCATCTGCCTCTGTGGTCAGCCCCCAGGCCATTTGTCAAGGGTCACGGATCCATCATCCCCATAATCCCCATCATCCATGGTCCCCTTACCTCTGGGCTGGGGGGCAAGACCGAGGCTATCAGGGACCTGCAGCAGCAGGAGCAGCAGGCTACAGAGTGCAAAGGCTGGACCAGAGGTGACCTTCATGGTTGTAGCAACTCGGTCAGCCATCGGCAGTGGCACACTGGAGGGGACCAGAGGGGGAGATTGCCTTATCAACCAGTGGGCAGAGGACAGCACCCTTGCCCCAACCTCTGGGGGTGGGGCCAGCCTGAATGGAGGTGTGTGTCTGGAAGGGAGGGTAGAAGCAGCTGACCACAAGGGCCCCTTTGCCTGCAGAAGCAACACGAGCCACAGCTGGAATTCAGGAAGTCTCAGGTGGGTGGGGGCCTCTCCTCTGGTCAGAGCCCATGCAGACTTGGACCTACCGCTTGCTCGGAGACACTTGAGCCCTGCCCCACCCCCTCATCCCACACCCAAGTCCTCCCCACCCAGAATCCCAAGCCCAGTTTTCTCATTAAATCTGCTTCCTAGTCATGAGCGAGTACACACACACACACACACACCTTCTCTACCAATTCTCCAATTCTCTCCAAAGGCCGCTGGGCCTTTGCACGAGCAAAGCCGACCGTCCAGTGCTTTCTTCTTACTAGTTTCATCCCAGAACGATTCTTCCAGATCTTAATAGCAACCAACTAGCAAGGCTGTGCTTAGCATGTGGGAGAGTGGGCGGCTGGGGGAAGGACTGGCTAAGGACAGACATGGGAGCCCAGATCATGCCCCTGTGTGATCTTGAGCAGCTTGCTGCACCTCTCTGTGCCTCATCCCTCATCTGGGAGGAGAGATAGTGTCAGTGCCGTCTCGCAGAGCTAGCTAGAGGGCTTGAGGAATTACCTGAACTATCCTTGTTAATCCTTGCAACAAAGCAAGTCTTGTGAGATTACAAGGGGAGGCAGCAAGAAGATGGGAGAAGGAAGATGAGGCAGGGGATTGCCACTGTTGCAGGGGAAGGCCCTATGCACTTCACTCTGGAAGGGAAAGATGCAGTCTGGTTTAAAAGGAGGTCCTCGGGCATAGCTGATTTAGTCCACAGTTATATCTTCAGCGACCATGATGTCCTCCCTCAAATCCCATACACCTGTGAGGCAAGCAGAGAGGTGGGGTCTATCAGCCCACTTTCCATATGCCAAAGCCGAAGCCCAGAGAGGTTCAGTGACTAGCCTGAAGTCACACAGCCGCTTCAAGGGCAGAGTCAAGGCACTTTCCCTTTTGTGGCTATGTTAAGACAAACTGTTCTCTTTGTCTTTTCCCATTTGGATTCCATTGGTCACCAGTTCTCAGCCCTCTGCATCTCTTCAAAGCCAGAAGAAACCTCTGCGCTGCTGATTCCTCCTTCCACTGCTCAGAGGTCTCTCTTCCCCCGAGTGGCTGCAGGGTCACGCAGAGCTGCGTGACTGTCCTTGCCATTCTGGCATGGAGGTCTCTTCTATCTCAGTCCCCTTACTAAGCCTGAGGCCCAAGGATGGTGTCAATCAAGCAAATGCAGAAGTTAACAGAAAGTAGTAATGAATGGTGTCCCATCTAGGTCACATGAGGGGCAGCAACGGTGGCAGTGATGGTGGCCATGGTGAGAGGTGTATGTTCTGGTGTACGGCCCTTGGCAGGGCAGACAGGGGGAGCGCCCATTCTGTGGCTCAAGGGACAGAGCCCTGTTGCTGGGTCCAGCTGAACCCGCCCTTTCAGCTGCCTTCTGAATGGCCGGTCTGTGCCCCCCTGAGCAGCACAAGCGCCTTCTCTGTGTCTTTCTCTCCTCATTAGCAGAGTCCCAAAATATGCCACAGGTAGGCTTTCAGGAACGAAGCGGCTTGCAGAGAGAAGGGCGGCTTTCACATTCCACCAGCTGGGGGCACCTGGAAGCTCAACTTATACATTGAGGACAGAAAAAGAAATATTTGTGTTTTTAAAATGTGAAACATTTTCCCTGGCCACAAAATGAGGAACTGTGTGTGCCCCACTTCCACACCCAACAGCCTCCCAGAAACCTAAGGTGTCTATGTTGGCTCGGGGGAGAGAATATGTCTGAGTAAGATGAGCCCAGGACTCCCTTTCCAGTGCTCCATGCGGGGGTACTTCTTCAAACAGCCAATAGTCTCCCGTCTCAGACCAAGAAGCCCCGCCCCTTCTGCAGCAATGGGTCCCTGCACCCACATCACTGGCAATACTGCTCAATCCCAAAACAAACCTTTATTGTTTTTTATGTTTTGTTTTGTTTTTTTCTAACCTTTCTGAGACAGAGTCTCACCCTTTAGCCTTCAACTCACAACAATCCCCCTGCCTCAGCTTTGCAAGTGCTAAGATCACAAAGTGCGAGTTATCATTTAGAGTTATCTAAGCTCTGTGTGTGTGTTCTTGTGTGTTCATGTATAGTACGTGTGTGTGTGTGTGTGTGTGTGTGTGTGTTTGTACAATCAAATTCATCATCAGGTGTCTTCCTCTCTCACTCTCTACTTTTTTTTTTTTTTTTTTTTTTTTTTTTTTTGGTGTTTCGAGACAGGGTTTCTCTGTGTAGCCCTGGCTGTCCTGGAACTCACTCTGTAGACCAGGTTGGCCTCGAACTCAGAAATCCACCTGCCTCTGACTACCTTATTTCTTGAGATGGGATATGGTGATTTGAATAAGAATGGTCCCACAGGCTCATATATTTGACTCCTTAGTTATGAGGGAGTGGAACTGTTTGAAAAGATTAGAAGGATTGGGAGGCGTGGCCTTGGTGGAGGAAGTGTGTCACTGGGGCAGGGGGTGGGAGGGTTAAGGTTTCAAATGACAACAACAAGCCCTAATCTCTCTCTCTCTCTCTCTGGATCAGAATATAGCTCTCAACTACTTCTCCAGTACCATGTCTACCTATATGCTACCGTGTTCTCCATCATGATGACTATGGACTAAAACTGAACCTGTAAGCAAGCCTCAGTTAAATAAAAGCTTTCTCTTATAAGAGTTGGTCATGGTGTCTCTTCACAGCAATAGAACGTGACTAAGACACAGGATCTCTCAATGAACCTAGAGCTTACCAGTCCAGCTAGGCTGGCTAGACAGCAACCCCCGAGGATCCATCTGTCTCTGCATCCTGTCCCTTCATCCTGAAGTTACAGGCACACAGCTTTTATGTGGGTGTTGAGGATTTGAACTCAAGTCCTCATGTTTGCCTGTCAAGCACTTTACCCACTGAGCCATCTCCCCAGCAACATAATTTATAATTTGGGACCAACTCATATTTTAGGACTCCTTCCTCCTAATAAAATAACAGCTGTGAAATAGATGGTTTGAGGAGCAGTTTGTGTATTTGCTCCAGTCACATAAATTCAAACTGGTTAAATCTAGCTTCCTCATTTGCATATAACCCAGAACCACCTTGTGTTGTGTCACAGCTTGGCAGCCACGCAGGCTGGGGTCCAGAATCAAATAAAACGGAGGAATAGAGTTGAGAATCAGCATTTACCGCCCTGTTTCCTGATCAGCTTGGAACTCCTGCCACCATGCTTCCCTGCCTGGAGCTATGAAGAAAAGATAAAAATAAATAAATAAAAATAAAAACTTTCCTTAAATTGCTTTTTTCAGGTTTTTTGTCACTGCAATAGGAAAAATAACCAGCACATTCTTCTGTGTGAAAAAGTATCTGGGGGCCAAGATCATCTCCAGATCAGAATTCAAACAGCCAGAAGATTTGCAGTCATATGTAGCCACAGCCTTACAAGAGGATTACTTGAACACAGAGTTTGATACAAGCCTGGGCAACCAAGTGAAACCATTGTCTAAAATGGGGTGTGGGGGTGGAATCAGGTTTCCCGGTCACATAAGTGGTGTAAAACCTCAAAGTCTGGGCTCTGAAGAACCTCAAAGGTCATCTAGACCAGAGCATCTGGATGTGGCTCTACAACCCATCCTGCTGGAGAGGTAGCACGTGGGCCAGAGAATGCCAGGGGTAACTACATGGCTGGACCATTTGGACCACTGGATGGTCACTGCACCATCCCCCAGACGGGCTGGCTGTTCACGTCCAGCTATGGCTCCCTCATGCTCATCACTCCTGCCTGCTGGGACTCACCTGGTGAGTAACTAGGCAGACATCCTCCAGGAACCTGAGGGAGGACGTGGCTATGGCACTGGTCCCGGTCCCTAGGAGCCCAGTCAGCCAGGGATGCGCATGTGCCTGTGGCTGCAGAGACCTACCCAGCTGCTCCACAGCTGCTCCACAGAGTTTCTGCCTCCACCAAAGGCCCATGGAGAGCCCCAGGCCAAGCTCCCAGCCTGCTCTTCTGACATTTAAAATGATTCTGTTGCCTGTGGTCAGTGTCTGGACTGGGTATTTCCGGGCCTTGGTATCTTGTTCAAGCAACCAAAATAAAAGCACACAGCAGTTGCAGAGCAGCAAGGACTATTCAAGAGCGAAGTTACACAAGCAGTCAGATTTGCTCCAATTGAGCTGGGGCTGCCCAAGAGAGAGAACACTGAGGGGTTCTGGTTAGTTTAGGCTTGCCCTTTATGAGGTTCAAGGGAAAGATGCACTGCACTGGTTACTAGGGAGCTTAGCAAGAGTGATTCTATATCTTGATTGACAGGATTTCTTATCCCATCCCTTTGACGTATCTGATTTAAACCATATGTATGCTCAATTGAGCATCATAAACCATATTATGCTCAAAAAAGCATAATATGCTTTTACCAAGCATAAAGTGGTAAATATAGACTTTTACCAGAAGACACAGTTTGTCTTATTGACCATGCACCTAAAACCACCTAGTCTGCAGGAGTCCAGTACCAGATATAGCTAGGAATGTACGTAAATAGAAACTAGCCACAAAAAGAAGTGTGTGTGTGTGTGTGTGTGTGTGTGTGTGTGTGTGTAAAAGCACACACATTCCACAGTGTCTGGGTGCAGGTCAATGAACAACATTCAGGAGTCAATTCTCTCTTTCTACCATGGAAGCCCCAGGATCAAACTTAGGTGATCAGTCATGGTGGCAAACATCTTTACCTGCTGAGCATCTCGCTGAGCCATAGAGGGAGTCACTGATGGTTGTTAAGGAGGATATGATACATTCTACTGTTTGAATTGGGGTAGACATGCAAGGCCAAGCAGATACGGTCTTAGATTACCAAGTACAAGTCTTAGAAGAGGGTTGAGTATATCTTCCAAGTGTACAGTGCAAGCCAAGTGAAGTTCCAGGCTGCCAGCCGTTCCCTATGCTTGCCTGCCTCTACTCTATTACAAACTGGAGTTGTTGCCAAAAGCAACCTGATTAAATGGGAATCCTTAGTCACCCCAAGTAAAGCAGAGGCCAGGAAAAGGAGGCAACTGGGTCCCTGTCACACGCACAGTCCCACTCACTTATAGAACTTTTGACATCAAGGTCCTACAAAAAAATAGTGAGTGGATTCCTTGCCATTCCAGCAGCTGAAACATTGCCTCTGTGGGATGAAGATCCATATGTGATGTCACATGGGCTCCGTAAGGGGTCACACCAGCTGAAAGCCAAATGCTAGATAAGGTAGGAGGTGTGTGGAGAAGCCAGCAGCCACCACTATGTTCCACTAACATGTGGAATCTCCGTCTACCTGGGTGACACTCTCAGCCCTCATCTACTGTCCCACCACATGTCCAGAGGACACACACTTCTCCACCTCGTGGATTTACATAGCAGGTACTGTGCAGTAGTCACCCATCCCTGGGGCCCAGGGTAGGGTGCACCAGCTGGAAGTCACGTGTGTCATGAGCAAGGCTGGGGCCAGGCCATATCTGTGCTGGTTCCCCCCCCCCATGTGTTCAGAGATGGAACACAGAAGGCCCCAGGCAATTGAGGGACTGACAATTTTGCTGGAGTTGTAGTCCCCAAGAAACCCATGCTCTCCTGCTCCACAATCCAGCATGATTCTGAGCACTCCACCAGCTGCCATCTTGCCTGCCCTAGAACAGCCCCCGTCCTAGTTGGCTTCCTCCTGGCTCCGCTCAGGCAGCCCTTGGGGGGTCCCCATTCCCCGTCAAAGAGCCCCTGTCTGAGCCTCAAGTGGAGCATTGAGAAGCCCCTACACGGGCTGCCCAGGAGACCACAACTTGCTTAGCTTGGCTGGCCACATGGACTTCCCCCCAAAACCCAGCTATTTCCTGTCCCTAGGCTGCCCCCTCCCCACTGCCTGACCACAGGGCACAATCCCACTACACAGCTCAGCACCAAGGCTCCAGGCTAGTGCTGGGGGCAGGGAGTGAAAAGGTAGGCAGGACACCCAGACACCTCCTGGTCCTTGGGATCCACCATTTGGCCCTTTGGTCCTATGGTGCTAAGATACAAAGTCAGTCCTCTCTTCTGTGGCCGCTGCTCTTGCCCCATCCTCTACATGTTGTGGCAGCCTGGAGTCAGAGTAAGAAGATCTTCACAAGACACAAGCTCACATAGGCTAAGGCACTAGCCCACCCCAACAACCCCCACTTGGGACTGGAAATAAAGGACCTTCATCTAACCAGAGAGCTGTGGGGCCTTAGGAAAGTCACTTGGTGTCTCTGGGCCTCTCTGAAGCTCCTTTTCCATTGGTGTTGGAGTCACATGCTATCATTTCCTTGGGGGGTCTGACTGAAAAAGCAAACAGAAGTTTGGTGGTACACTCCTTTAATCCCAGCACTTGGGAGGCAGAGGCAGGTAGATCTCTGAGTTCAAGGCCAGCCTGGTCTACAGAGTGAGTTCCAGGACAGACAGAGCTACACAGAGAAACCCTGCCTCAAACAAACAAACAAACAATCAAACAAACAAAAAACAGAATATGCAATGAAATCTTCCAACCCCAAGGAACCCTGATGGGACCTGAGCCAAGGAGTTTTTAGCCTTTGCTTTTGTTTTTATGTGGTGCTGGGAGTTGAACTCAGAACCTTGTAATGCCAAGAAAGCACTCTGAGGGTTATACCCTCAATACTTGATCTTTTGAGGCAAGGACTCACTATGCCACTCTGGCCAGCCTAAATAACTTGAGATCCTCTGGCCTCAGTCCCCAAGTGCACCACCATGTCAGGCTATTGGTCTCTCTTGGTGACAGATCCTGGCTCAAACCACCCTAGCTGTCTCATGAAGTCCCTTACAGATAGATCCTCAGCTGCTCAGCAGTTCTAGAGTGGGAGGTAGGAGATAAAGACAAAGAGACAAGTTCAGGAAACCATCAGCCTTAGATTCAGCCAGACCTGAAGTCTAAATTTCCTGGACTTTTCCCTCTAGGGTGAGAGTTAAGAACCATCCGGGCCACCTTTGGGAAGACTGGGCCTAATGGATTCACTAAGATTCTGTTGTTCACATCCAACCTCGGTCAAGGTATGCTCTTTAGGATGACACTAGCCAGGGTGAGCAAGCAGAGTCCTGCTGCAGCAGGGGGCCATGCCTACCTCCTGTTCTCTCAGCTGACAGAACACTGAGTCCCTCCCCTCCCCCACCATGGTAGTCCTGTGCATTCTACATCTTTGGCCCGGACCAGCCTTTACTTAGCATGACCTGTCCTTCACTCTGCTTGGTGAAATGCCCCCTAAGACACTTCATCCTCGGAACCCTGAGGTCATGGACTTTCCCCACAGCACTGGATGATGTCCATAGTTTATGGATCTGTCTCTCAGCCTGTGTGTCCCCAGTATCCAGAGCAAGCCCTGGCTGGAAGCCATCTTTCTCCTTGTCAACAGAGTTCCCCCTGCACTGAGAGATGTGGGGACATTCACATAGCAACTTGCCATCAGAAACAACTTCAGGAAGTGATACCGACAAGCTGGGCCAGGCCCCAGGGAACAGGCAGAAGTGCTGTGCACATGTGTACTGGAGTAATAGAGACTGGCGGACAGAGGCAGGATTCCCTGTCAAGGACCACATGAGGCAGAGTAAAGCTTGCAGCTGCTTTATTGGCTCTTCTTCCAAGTCACACACAAGCAATGACACAGGTGCAGTGGGAACTTCTCTCGGCCCTCTCAGCCCTTCAGCCCCATCTACACCACAAGCAAGTATAGATCCCTAGCAACCCCTAGCAACCCCAAACAATGGGAAAGCCAGCAGAGGCACATGGACTAACCCTCCTTGCTACCACCATGGGACACAAGACTCTGGCTGGCTCTTCACACCCCATGGGCTAACCTGCCTCAACTGGGCAGCCATAGTGACAGACAGCTGCCCATAGGGCGGCCAACTCCAAGCCTGCCATCCCTTGAGCATAGCCCTGGGCAAACAAGCTGGAGCAACCTGACTGGTGGGATGTTGTGCTAACCAGACCCTAAATCTGCCAGTGGCTAAAGTGACCCTTGCAAGGACCTCACCACTGTGTGTCCATGGGAAACACTTGGCTGAAGATGAGGACAGCTTGCCATCAGAGCGGTGGCTCATGGGAAGGGATTGTTTAAAACAGAAGCTACCATTTTTTTTTCCACGCTGAGCAGGATGGTCAGGGCAGCTGAAGGACTGTTGGACTTCCCAGTCTCTAGATGCTAAAGAAACTCAAGCAGAGGCTGGGCATCCATGGTGTGCATTGCAGTGAATGGTGGGAAGAATTCCATTTCTTTTTTTTCTTTTCCTCCTGTTTGACACCTCAGTTTCTTAATAGATTTTATCATAATCCCTAATGACAGTGGTCAGCTGAATCGCTATTTGTTTAAGCAATCTGTTGAAGGAATTGCTTTATTTGTACACTTTTGGGGTATTGGGGTGGTAAATGGGTACCAGAATCATGACCCACCCTGTAACCTGACAGCTGAGTATAGACTGACACCAGGAACTGTTGCTTGGCCAGATTCTCTTCCTGCTGCCCCTGCAGGTGTTGGCTGCCTGGCTAAACAGATCAAGCCAGTAGCTGTTAACCAAACTCACCCTAATTTGCCATGACTGTGCTCTGAACAAGTATCATTGCTGATGGAGACAAGGTGAGTTGCTAGGCTGAGTATTCTGAGCCACAAAGGGTCATTTAGCCCAGGGTGACTCAGTTGTGAGTGAGGGGTCCCCGAGAGGAGAGGACAGTGAGGGGGTGCACAAGCAGATTGTCCTGTAGTAGGCCACGCAACCACCAAAGTGAAGAAGCAGGGGAGGAAGTTCCGCCTCTCCCAGCCGAAGGGCTGAAAGCCTGGTGGGGATCACACTTCTGAGTATGGGGGTGGTGCAGGGTCCCCCTCTGGAGTCTTAGTGGGCAGAGACAAGGCTTCCTCGTAGGACGGCAAAGCCACCTGGGAGAGACAGAGAGGATAGCTGAGCACCATCAAAAAGAACCCATCAGTCTAACTTGAGGTACAAGGAGCATCCCCCCCACATTCATGAAAATGATGATGACAGTGGTTTCCATGCCTATGCGACATTTCCATTCCCCACAGGGTATTCACCTGCCCCAGCCCATCAACCTCAATGTCCAAGGCTTTGATGAACATCCTCAGTCCAAATGCTCTCCAGAGAATGGGCTCCCATCCCTCCCATCCAGGGGGTAGACACATAACCTGGGATGAGCCTCTCAAAGTTGAATTCCATCCCCCAGCTATGGTCCTCAGACTGGGGAAAACCATGCGACCCAAGATGGTCTAATTATACATACTGATTTTTCTGCAGGCATGACTAAAAAGGTAGGGTGTTGGCCTATGGGCTCCTACAGCTATTTTGTGACCATAGGGAAGGTCTACCTGAAATTGGAGCCAGGACTGAGGAGAAGAGAGTCAAGAGATAGGGGTCAAATCTAAGATCAGGACACAGCCATCCCTACAATGGACTTTTATGTGTTATGGGCTGCTAACTTCCCCTTGGGACTTATATCAACAGGGGTTAAGTCTCTGCTACTTGCTACCAAAATGTCTTAACTAATGCATTTCCCACAGTTCAAAGTGAGCTCCCAGCACTTGGCCCAGCTGCAATATTCCCATTACTTCACAGTTAGCTGCTTCCAGACACTCTCTCTCTTTCCTGTCTCACAGAAAGCATTCTGAATCACTTATGTGCCAACTCCATGTTCAAGGTCCCTGTGTTTCATACCGAAGTGTAAACACATCTCAGCAACTGGGTTCACTGTAGACTGTGCACATCCCTAAGACAGGGGTGGCATCTCAATGTCATCTATCCTCCAAGATAGGGTATAAGACCAAAGGAACAAGAGGCAGTAAAGGAAGGAGGAAGGATGGAAGGATGATAAGTGGATAGATGGATGGATAGATGAATGGATGGATGGATGGATAGATGGATGGATGGATGGATGGATGATGGGTAGATGGATGATGGATGGATGGATGGATGGATGATGGACAGATGATGGATGGATAATGGGTGGATGATGGGTGGATGATGGATGGATGGTGGATGGATGGGTGGGTGGATGGATGGATGATGGATGGATGGGTGGGTGGATGGATGGATGATGGATGGATGATGGATGGATGATGGATGATGGATGGATGATGGGTGGATGGATGATGGATGGATGATGGATGGATGATGGGTAGATAATGGTTGGATGATAAGTTATGAATGGGTAGGTGGTTGGATGGATGATGGATGAGTAGGTAGATAGATAAATTAATAGATGAATGGATGATGGGTAGATGGATGGGTGAAGGGTGAGCAGGTGTGTAGATGGATAGATGGATGGATGGAATCTTAGACATAGTTGATGCTGTTCACATTTTTCTGGTCCAACAATCTTCTTACAAATACTGAGATGTGCTGGAGTTTGACCATACTCCAATGAGTGTATGGGCAGCACATATTGAACCTGGTGTATTTTTTTGTGGTGGAGAGGGCACAATGGTGGGAGAGTGGACCTGAGAGGAGTGGGAAATGGGTGTGATTGGGGTGCATTGTATGAGATTCCCAATCTCATACAATATTCCCAATCAATAAAAATATTATATTGAAAAAAAGTGCTGATGTTCAGAGAAGGAAAGGAACTGTCCCCAAGCAGCACAGCAAGAGAGTGGTAGCCCTGGCATTTGACCCTCCATCTGACTCACCTTGAGGAACATCTTGGAGCTGCTGTTCTCCATGGCCGAATTCATGTGCTTCATGAATCTGTAGCATGTCCACACACACTTGAACATGTAGACCTGAGGGAGAGCCTGTTTAGACCATACTCTGCCAACCTTCCTGCCCTTGCCTGAGAGGCTCTGGCTAGATGTCTGATGCCTCCAGTTCCTACTCATTCTAACAGGCAGCACCAGCAGCAGCTCAGACCCCACCCCACCCCTATTCTGGCTTTGGGCTTCCTCACATGCCAGCTTGACATGCTCCACAGACTGTCTTTGCTGATGCCCACAGCCACTATGCAGCCAATGCTCTGTACCTTTTGATCTGACCTCCAGCCTCTCTGGACACAGCTAAACTCACCCTACTCAGCCCTGAGTGACAGGGAACTCACTATCCAAAGGACCCCACTTATCTTGAGACAGAGCTCAATGGTTGGAATGTCCTTTTCAAAACTGCCTCTGAGCTGAGCATGGGGGCACACCCCTGTGACCTTGTGTGGTGGTTTGAATATGCTTGGCCCAGGGAGTGACAGTATTAAGAGATGCGGCCTTGTTGGAGTAGGTGTGGCTTTGTTGGAGGAAGTGGGTCATTGTGGTGGTGGGCAATGAGACACTCCTCTTAACTGTGTGGGAATCAGTCTTCTCCCAGCAGCCTTCAGATAAAGATGTAGAACTCTCAGCTCCTCCTCCACCATGCCTGCCTGGATGCTGCCACACTCCCACCTTGATGAGAATAGACTAAACCTCTGAACCTGTAAGCCCCAATTAAATGTTGTCCTTATAAGAGTTGCCTTGGTCATGGTGTCTAATCACAACAGTAAAACCCTAACTAAGACATTTCAGCACTTGGCAAGTAGAGGCAGGAGGATTAGGAGTTCAGAGTCAGCCTGGGCTATATGGTGAGTTTGAGGCTAGCCTGGACTACATGAGACCTTGTCTCAAAAACAAAACAAAAGCCCCTGATACATTGTTTGCTTGTTTGTTTGTTTGAGATTATAGAACAGTGTGTGTAGTCTCAGCCCACAGGGCTGACATCCAACCCCAGACAGCACATGGGGCCAGCGTCACAAGGGAGCTCCATGCTGGGTCCAGGTAGCTGAGTACACATGGCTTCACAGACCCACGGCCTCTAAGAAGAAGGTCCCAAGGAGGCCAAGCCACATCACAGGAGCTGAGGCAGGAGAGCTAGGGAGATTAGAAGCAGAGGGGACCACAAGCACACCTCATCCTGCCTCTTCACAGTCGGGTGTGGGAAGCCTAAGCCACTGCACAGCCTTAACCATGGTCACAGAACCATGGGGGTGCAGGGCCCACTCACCTTCAGGATGAGCACGGTGATAAAGGCCACTGAGAAAATGAGCATCATGTTGATGTACTGGCTATGTGGCATGCCCTCCTGGCTTGGGAGGTAATTCTGCAATGACAGAGAGCCACATCAATGCCTCAACCCTGGGTTCCAATCTCGCCACAGGCAGGGTCACAGATCTCTTTCTCTTTCCCTCTCCCTCTCCCTCTCCCTCTCCCTCTCCCTCTCCCTCTCCCTCTCCCTCTCCCTCTCTTTCCCCTCCCCTCTCCTCCCTTCCCCCTCCCTCTGTCTCTCTCTCTCTCACACACACACATACACACATGAACACATATATGCACACACTCATGCACACTCACACTCATGAACACACACACACATGAACACATATATGCACACACTCATGCACACTCG
>JADRCH010000213.1:833517-881423 GCA_019843965.1 Rhynchomys soricoides | reverse complement strand
ATATGCACACACTCATGCACACTCGCACTCATGAACACACACACACATGAACACATATATGCACACACTCATGCACACTCACACTCATGAACACACACACACACACTCTCTCTCTCCACCTTGGCAACTCCCAACTCAGTAGCCCCAGGAGGAAAAAAGTGTAGCTAGTGCCTCTCAGTCTGGGAAGGCTTTGGCTGCTAGGAGCCAAATCTGGCTAGCACCTGGCACGGTACACCCACCACCATCGGGGTAGCCCCAGCTAGGACTAACTTTTGGGGCACCAGGTGTGAAAGGCACCACCTCTGGGCAAGGAGCAGATACGCCCACACATTCTGTCTGCCTGTCTGCTTGTCAAAACAATCTTGCTAGCCCAGACTAGTCCCAGATTCACAGCAATCATCTTGCCTTGGCCCGCAAGTGCTGAGATTACAGGCAAGCACCACCACACCTGGCTCCCCTCCTGAAATAAGGAGCCCAGCCTCTTCCCTGGAGGATGGACTGGACTCATTCAGGGACTGACATGAGCCTTCAAGAGCAGCCAGCCAGAGGCCAGAATGAGGATTTCACTCCCGGTGCCTCCTTTTCTCTCTCCCAATCCCTCCACTGAGGAAAGCAGTGCTCTGAGGACACTCAGGCTGCCCTGCATAAGGTCCCTACCATAAGGAACTGTGTAAGGAAGGTACAAACACTGATGTAAGGACCCCTGGGGGATCCCCCTTCCTAGCTGCCATGCTGAGCCAGCAAATGAACCACCTAGCAAGCCACCCCAAAGTTCCTAGCCCTCAGAACTGTGACAGGACCCGGTCATTTTAAGCCACCATGCTTGGCCGTAGTGAGTTAAACAGCAGTGGACACCTGATACCATTCCTATAATGCACTTCCCTGGGCAGGATGCTGTGAAGCTCATCATGGCCAGACCTCCTTTGACTCTAGAAGCTTCTCTCTGACAGCTACTCCCCCAATCCATCACTCACCCCTGAGTCTTCCTCCCTAGAACCCCAGTCTCCAACCATGACCCACCCAGCATGGGGGACACCTTGCCCCAGGCCACACAGCCAGGGTCTAACCTGGTCCTCAGGCCACACAGCCAGGGTCTAACCTGGTCCCCCACCAAGACTTACCATGTGGTTCATGGACTTGAAGTTAAGGTAAGTGGGCACTTCCATGTAAGAGCTGCACAGAGTCAGGACACTCAAACAGAAGTCCAGCAACTGCAGTGTCATCAAGGGGACCTTAGAAGGACCCTAAGGAGGACCAGGAGGAAGCATGAAGACCCACAAGCAGGGTACCAAGTGGCCCTCCCTTGGAAGGCTCTCCACCCAAGCCACCAGCCATCCCTCATTGACTATGCTCAGTGAAAGGAACATGGGATGCTCACATCAGTGTGTCTACAAAGCTGGGACCCCAACAGGGGTCGCTCCCCCACCTTCCAGCAGCCCCACTCTTCAAGGACCAGAGTCAGGGGACTGTGAAAGGCAACTATGACAGAGCTGCGTGTATCGTGGCCAGCTAAGGCCACCACACTTTTCCTCAGTGGATGGCCTTCCTTTCTTGGTCTAGACCATTCATTCATCTTGCTTGGTTCCAAAGAAGGAATTACATTAAGGTTGAGACCTGAAAAGGCACCCCCCATCCTTCCCCCTGGGTAACCCACTCATGGCCTGTGTAAATAGACATCTTACCAGGCTCTGAACCTGGAGACATTACTTTCATGGGAGACTGGAGCTGCTACCCTATGGTAGTATTACATTCTGGGTTCCACCCCCATGCCACCTTCGTTTGGTCCTAAGGCTTACCCATGAGGTACACTGACAGACATAACATGCAGAAAAGAGAGCCTGAGGGTGCTTGGCAGGGATTATGGGACCCTGCTGAAGGGTGTCAAGGAGGAAAGGGACCCTGCCCTGGCCAGCCTGCCCAGGTCAAGCCATGCACACAGGTACTCACGGGCCGGGGCCGGGCAAGCTTCAGATATGCTGGCAATTCGATGTAGGAGCCCAACAGTGTGAGCAGGCACAGCAGGAAATCCATGATTTGAAGGGACAGGAAGGGTATCAGGTATTTCTCCCGGTTCTAGAAGGCAAGTCCACTCTGTCAGGGTGCCCCTGACATGCCAGCACTCCACAGGGCTGGCCCTGTCTCTCTGCATCCTGTTCCCACCCTGGCTATCACTGATGCTACCAGATCAATGACTAAGGCCTGCCTGGATCCATGAATCTTCCTGTGAGGGACACTCTGGGGAGAGGAGCATCCAGGTGTCTCAGAAGACACCAGTGAATAGGTTCCATATACAGGGGTTCTTTTATTTTCTCTGTCTGTCTGTCTGTCTTTTGGTTTTTCGAGACAGGATCTCATGTATTCTAGGCTAGCCTCAAACTCCCTGTGTAGCCAGGTATGACCCTGAACTGCAAAGTCCCCTGCCTCCACTTCCAGAGTGCCTAGGTTGCAGGTGTGTACCACCTTGCCCCATCTGTGCAGTTCTGAGGATTGAACCTTGTGCTGGGCAAGCCCTCTGCCAACTAAGCTCAGCAAGAGGGTCACAAGATGATGGTACAGGGGAATGATGTGAACTAGGGGGCATGGTCACAGGTCACTCGGGATGCCCTCAGGACTCATCCATGTCCCCTTTTCTCCTCTCTCTCCTTCCTGGCTAGCATGAAGTGAGCAGCTTTGCCAGCCACATGCTGCTTTCTCCCCACTGTGATGTTCTGCTTCATCTCACACCCAAGGAATGAGAGCCAGCACACCGTGGGCTGGAAACCAGAGCCAAAGTGAATCCTCCTTCTAGATGATTCTCTTGAGTATTTTCATCTCAGCCATGGAAGCTGAATGACAGACTCTGAAGGCAGAACTCACAAGGAAGAGTATGATGTCCACTCTAGAGAGTCCACTCTACAGAGAAGGGAACCAGAGAGGACATCCTAGAGGGGACACCTAGCTAGATCCAGAATTTGATAGGCAAGGGGACTGACCACAGGGCCAGTGGTGGAGGCACCAGCAAGTAAAGGCCCAGGAACAAGGAGCCTCTCCTTCCTCTAGGTAGTCAAAGTCAGATGTGGCAGGACATGGGAAGAGACCTCCAGAGGTCAGTCAGTGTCTCTCTCCCTCGGTGGGAACCTAGCACCCATCCACATGTGACCCCATTGGGGGCAAAGTCACAGAAAATGTGGTGCCCTGGAGGGGGTTCTCATGGTTATCTAAGCCATTCAGAGGTGACCAAGACACCCTGTTTGAGTCTTTAGGGACTTCTTACTCTGTCTTTTTAGCGGACACTGAATTTCTGCAGCAGCCCCCACAGCCACACCACACAGTGAGGACACACCCTGGGAGGAGAGGCTCCCAGATACAGCAAGGGTGGCCAGGGAGTGAGAGTCTCCGGGTCAGCATTAAGCCTCCACTTCTCTACCTAACCAGTGTCCCCACCATCTACAGGGCAGGACTCTCTCCAAGTGGCCAAGGGACAAGGTCAGCTTCTTACCTCCCTGGAGGCCATGGGGAAATGGCTCTTCTTTTGTAGGAAGTAGAGCCACAGGGTGACTCAATCTCCCCATTTCCCCAAGTCACCCCAACTCTCTCTGGGTCTGTCTGTCTTTCTTACTAAAGTCTCACATTCCCAGGATTTCATGAACGAGTGTCCCTCTGCAGTGAGGACAGGGCAAAAGGGAGCTTTGTCCCTGAAGACAAGCCCAGTACTGTCCCTTTTCCTTGACCCTATACTACTGTCCCCCTTTCTTTTTTACCTCAAAGCTCCCAGCCCCACTCATAGCCCACAGAATGCAGACCTCCTGTGAGCACCCTGCCTCCCCAAAGTTCCCTTGAGAACCTAGCAGATTATGGAGTTCCATGGGGGAACAGCGTCTTCCCCAAATGAACACGTGGCGATCCATGGGGTGCTCAGGGAAACAGGAAGGCGGATGCTCCTGGCCCTTCTATCCCTGCACAGGCCTCACCTTGACCACGCCAAAGAGCAGGCTGATACTGATGATGAAGAGAACACCAATGAGCAGGAAGCTGGAGAGCAGGTCAGCTGCAATGCAGAGCAGAGACTGAGGCAAAGCCTGAATAGGTTCTGGGGACCAGGCTTTAGGAACTGCTAGTGTGGGACCATGAGTATGAATGTGAAACCTGGGACCAGACTTGGGTATGGTAGGCTGTCTCTCCTCAACCAGGGGAGGTCTGTGATTGGCAAAGAGAGAGAGACTGGTGGACAGGGCAATGTAATGTGGCTAATATGGCTCGAACTTCTGTCTGAGCCTCAGAACCTGAGAAAGCCCCTATCGTAAACAGGAGAGCCTCGTTTGCATGTGAAATACCCCAGGCTCCTAAAGATTCAGGGGTGCACAATACAGTGATTCAGGGGTACACAGCAGTCCAGTGGAAATGGCAGGACCACAGACCCCAGTCCATACGTCCATATGCCCACAGCTCCCCTCCCAACCACCGCTGTGCCCAGACATACCCATCCTGAGGTACGGCATCTTGGAGAACCTGCAGGAGACTTTACCGCGGGCTACCTCCACCACATGTTCAATGAACAGCAGGACACTCATGACCTAGGAGAGAAAGAGCACCACTGAGCCTGGCCACCATCCAAGCAAGGCGCTGTCAAAGGGCTGGAGCGACCGCTTGCCTGGTCAGCAGGCATCCTGGGTAAATTATATGGTGTTCAGATGCCTCATCCTGGACCTTCCTCTTCCCTGCTGTGTGGTTGCAGACAACTGGCCTGACTCCTCCATGCCTTGGTTTCCCCATCTGTAAATAGGGTTCATACAGAAGCTACCATAGGCACCCCCTATACCTAAGGAGGCACAGGAGAGACTGAGATGGGGCACAATGCCTCTCACTGCTGAAGATCAGTTACCCTGACTGCACACCCCCCCTCCCTGCATTTCCAATCCAGAACAGACTATGGCTGACATAGGACCTCGGTCATACCCAAGCATCATGGAGCTCCAAGTACACGAACCATCAGCAGAGGTCTAGGATGCACTGTAGAGACCCAGGCCCTGGGTGAGCCAGTCGCAGTCACCACAGCTCCAGAGTCCCTACTTTCCCAGCTATAAAAGAGCTGATAACACCGGCCTCCTAGAGCTGTGGGGATCCAGACAGAATGACCAGCCAAAGCATATAGCAGGTATGAAAGCTCAGTATGAACAAAGAGGAGCAGGTGTGACCTGGTCTGATGTACCTGTTGCATTGAATGAATGAATGAATGAATGGGAACCCTTACCATGCAAGATAGAGAAGAGATGATTCTGACAGCCCTAAGTGTTGGGTGTCCTAGCTGCTAAAGCTACAAAGGTTGTCAGGGATTGCATGTTGTCCACACCACAGCCATCTTGCAGAAGAGCCCCACGCCATGCAACTGCATGAATCTCACACCTTTCTGTGTGTCTGTGTTTTCCGAGAAGTTCTGTGTCTCTTTCCTACTACAATACATTCAGCTCTCCCGGATCAATCTACCCTTGCTGAGATCAGGATCCGCTGCCCCCCCACCCCACCCCCACCCCTCTGCACAACTGTGTACTTTATCAGTACGGCCTAAACTCATGTTGGCTTACTAAGTGGCAGGTCACACGAATCTGGCAGGTAGCCAGGCCTCCTTTATCTGTTTCCTTTTGCAAACTCTGGGTGATTGGTGGGCTCATTAGTTTTGGTCTTTTGGTCTTTAGCTCATATATAGATCTCAATCTGTTATTTTGAACCCCAAGTTCAAGAGTTAGAAAGAGGGGCAGCACAGGAAATGGATAGAGAGACCAGCTCTGGGATTTGGATCCAGATCACTGTGTGTCCTTGAAAAAGTCACTTTACCTCTCTGAATTTGCCCATCTGTAACAAGGCAATTGCAGGATACGGGAGGCACAGACTGCAAGAGTTAGAAAAGCTCTAGGTTGGGCCTGCCTTGGGCTGGGCATGTTCCCTGTTGGGCTCTTCCTGTAGATGCTTCCCTGCCTGATGTGAAGGGATCTGAAGGCTCTGCTTCATCCAAAATGCTGGCAGCAGGATTGGTGCATGGGGTGGGGGGTGATGGGGGAGATGCTGCGGAAGTGCTGCAGCCCCACCCCCACGCCTGAGCCCACGCCTGCCAGGTAGGCTCGAATGAGTCAGTCTGCCAGATGTGCCCTGGGTGTACTTGTATCATAAACTCTCTCTGTTCCTTTCAGAAGTTCAGAGAGGTTAGGAGACTTGCCTGAAGTCACACACCAAAGAAAGAACAAGGTAGCACCCAAGTCTTCAGTTCTGTCCTGTGCCACCTCCAAACACCCTGAGCCAGTCCGCTGGTCCAGACCCTGGAAGGAGTAGTCACCGTGGCCACACACCAACATCAGGAAAACTTTGGAGTATGTCTACATCCCTATGTTCTGCACAGTATACTAAAGATACTGTAAACTCATGCCAAGACCTTCCAGAGACTAATACAGGCGGCAGTACAAACGTTAGGAACCCACGCATTGGAGCTGGGGCACAGTGTACAGTGCTTGCCCAGTATGCAAAACATCCTGGCTTGATCTCCAGCACCCCACAAATTATGTATGGCACAGGATACTGTAATCCCACTTCCTGAGAGATAGAAGCAGGTCATCCACCCTAAGCTATATAGTAAGTTTGAGTCCAACCTGGGCTACATGAAGCCCTAACTCAAAATGAATAAATAAATACCCCAATACTGCATCCAGGAGGGTGACCCAATGAGGGTCACCCTAACCGTTACTCCACTTTGGGGACCATGGCTCCTCATAATCCTTAACCCCACAGACTCATCACCCTGGCCCTGTACTCTGAGGAACACCATCATTCACATCCCAGTAACAACCCTAGCAAGTGGACAGTGATCTGGGAAATGGCAAAAGGGGGGAGGGGCAGGACAAGGTTGGTATTAATACGCTGACCCTTCCATAGACCAGGAGAGTGAGGCTCGAGGTCCTGGAGCTTGCTCATGGCCTCCCAGCAGCCCCCTGTTTGCTTGAAACTTCTACCAAGCTATTTATGGGTCTTCACCCCTGGCTGCTTTCTGTGTCTTTGGCCTCCTGGCCCTGCTCAGGCTACTCCTGCACACTCTCCCTTATAAAATTTCTCAAGAGGGTAAGCCAAGGGCCCTCCCTGATCCAGACAACAGGAGTGAGCAGTGTTTGTTAGTCCCAAGTGTTTCCCTACTCGGGGCAGGGAGGGGGAGCTTTCTGCTGAGCAGCTTACTGTCACCTTGGGTCTCTACTCAAGATGTTCTTGAGGGGATAGGGGTGGGGTAAGTCTGTCCTCATTTGCCATATGAGAGTCTGGAGCTCAGAGAGGGCAAGTACCAGCCCCAGATCACACAGTAAGGCAACCTAAGAGTTAGCTCAGCAGGAAGGAGGCATCCTCAGAGCCTACCACCTTGTGTCCCCAAGAGAAGGAACAGCAGCTCCTAACATTACTGGCCCCACTGTGTGCAGAAACCTGAACACAAGTCTGGCCTCCAATTGTCCTTTAGCTCAGCAAAAAGGACATAATATGGCTGACTATAACCCAACAATGGGAACATAGAGGAAGAAGGCTGCCCTGCTCCGTTGGATGGAACCTCAAACCTCTGTCCCCAACCTCAAGGCTCCTCTCAGGGCTGGTGACCTTGTTCACAGCCACCTGCCTCCTCCTTGGGAACTACCCAGAGCCCCTGGCTCTTGGAAGGGCAGACTTTGGAGACCGACAGGTTTTCTGTCTGTGTCACCTGAGATGCTGGCTTTACCCTGGCCCCTCCCATGCCTCAATGTCAATCAACAGGAGGACACTGTTGAGTATGTGAGGGCCACGGAGCAGGATTTCTGCACAAAGCAGGGGCCCCATATCAATGGCCTTCCATCATAAAGCCTCCAGCTGCACAGATCAGCAGAAGACACAATGCTCAGCCCTGGTCCCATGCCTCAGTAAGCATCCTAACTCCGGAGAAGCAATCAGCTCTTTCAGGGCAGCCATGAAAGAACAGCAAACAGAAAGGGGGATTTCCAGGCCTAGCCTCCCCTCTCACTGATGCTGGCCTCCACATGGATGCAGCTCTGAGACTCTCCCAGGCTGTAGGTGTGCAGCTGGCCATGTCCTAGAGATTGTGCTATCCTCTCTACAGTGGAGACAGATGCCATTAAACCTGCTGCCCCCATCCCAGTGTCCTCTCTGCAAGCTCTGCACTGTGTGAATTAGCCGTTGACCTCTCTGGGCTTTGCAATGAAGACAAATGCCCCCTCCAAGGTTACTGCAGGATCATGGGGCACATGGGACACAGAGCTGGTGTACAGCTTGGACAGGACTGAGCACAAACAGGAAAGAGTGTGAGAGAGACTGGCTGGGGACGGACTGGTGATGTGAGGAGGAGGTATCAGGCTGTCAGCGACAGCCATGGTGATGGAAAGGGGCCACACCATTTTCTTGAAGTTGGCCTGGTATAGGTGACAGGGAGGGTGGCGGGTGATGGAGGAAACACCAATGGCACGCGGGAGGCAGGAAGTAACAGCTGTGGTCTCTGTGATGACAGTACTGTGGCTGACACTGAGACACACATGGGAACATCAGGGCGAAGTTCAGATGCAATGGTGATCCCATGAGGGTGATCACAGAGAACAGAGTTGCTGGCCCCACTCTGGGTGCAAAAGCAGGACAGAAAGGCGAAGTACGGGGACCTGAGAAGGAGAGGAGGGTCCTTGCTTCAGAGTCTTCCTGAAGCTTTCCACCAGGTAAGCATCAAGAGATCCCAAACAGTGGGGCTGGAGAGATGGCTCAGTGATTAAGAGCACAATTCCCAGTATCCTCATGGACACTCACAGCTGCCTATAACTCCGGTTCCAGGGGACCCGACACCCTCTTCTGACCTCTGCAGGTGCGCAGACATACCCCCAGACCAAACACCCCCATACACAGAAAAAAGAAATTACTCCAAAACAATTGAGAACAATTGCTTAAGGCCATCCTCCCTTTCCGGCTGTAAACCCATTTTCTGGGGCTCTCCCAGGAGCCCCATTACAGGCAAAGCCGTGTTCTAAGCCCCTTGTGCAGCCCTGGTGCTTCGTGGTTTTGCCTCCACAATGTTAATCCCACCGAGGAGCCACCTTATAAGCTACTCATTAAAAAGGGAAAAGGGAAACAGGGTGTTTCCTAGCAACCCTTCAAGATGAGCTGGAGAGTCCTCACCAACAGGAGTGCCTCACTGGGTGACCTGGGACCTCGAGAAAATACAAAACTCTAGCCTTCATGGTAGCTATTAATCCCTATTATGTCAGCTGCCCATCCTGAGGAACCCAGGTCAAGTCATCTGGAAGGTCACAGAGAGAGACAGAAATGTCATCAGCCAGAGGAAGCACCCCTCCCCTGCTTCCTGTCACAGGGATGGCTGGGCGGGGTCGCTCCCCCAGAGCATCTGCTCTGAGTACCCTCAGCCTCTATACGCCACCACAATACCCTCATCCTGCCTGCATGTTCCACTGCACCCGGATGGCTCCCTCACTGTGCCAGAGTCACCTGAGCTGGCTTTTCCCCAGCTGCTGGTTCCTCCCCATCCCACCTTAAGATAATTAACCAGCCCTCCCCACTGCCTGGGCTTTCTGTGGGGGCTCTGGGCCCCATGTGGTGGTGCACACCTGCAATCCCAGCAGCACCTGGGAGGTGTAAGCAAGAGGACCCTTGGGAATTAACCTTGGAATCAGGGTTATCCTTGGGAACATAGAGAATTCAGGGCCAGCCTATGCTACATGAGACCCTGTCTCCAAGATTTAAAAAAAAAGGAGGGGGGATAGAGGGAGGGAGGGAGAATGGAGAGCAGGAGGAGGAATGAAGAGAGGAGGGAGGGAGAGAAGGAGGGAGGGAGAAAAGAGAAATGAAGAAAAACAGGAAAGGAAAAAAAGAGAGAATCCCAGTATACCCACAAGTGCCCTGTATGGCCCACACCAGTCCACATAAACAGCTCTGTGCCTCAGTTTCCCCAATATAGAAGAGCAGAATCTTCCCACCTCAGAGAATCATTGTGAGAAGAAGATGAGGAGACATCTATCTACCACAAAGAATGGTGACCCAAAAAGAGCTGATTTCCATGGAGCACATGTGTATGAACAAGAAACATAAGCTACCAGAAGCTGCAACTAGAAGCCCAGACCTGAAGCCACCCAAGCACCATCTTCCATCTCAGGGAAGCAGGAGAGGCACCCACTGTGAGACCCTGTGCAGCAAAGTGGGGGCTGGGGCTAGGGATGAAGCTCCGGATCTGAGGCCATGAAGACACTGCCCTGGGGAGCTCCAAGCTCCAGTGCATAATCAGGGCAGTCACAGGGTAGGGCAGTGGCCGTAGGAACATCTGAGGGGACAGTTACTTGGCCATAATTTGGGAATGGGCTATCTGGTATGTCTCTAGGGGTGACTTATGAGTTAATGGTTTATATAATTGAAGCCATTAGCGATTGGCTGCCACTTGTTGCATGCCTGGGCTCCGCACTTCTCAAAGATAACTCAGGCGGAGCCAACCTCTACACCAGCCTGTCAGGCAGAGCACAGAGAGGCAGCATGCAGGATCTAGGGACACTCAGGGGCCCCGGGGGCTCAGAGAGGAGTTCTTAGAATGGATGTCCCTAGAAAGGTACTCAGTTATAGCAGATGCCACAAGGGAAGGACAGAGTGTGAGCCCCCACCCAGGAAATGGAGGCATCCCTCTGATAAACAGGATTGGAAGTCATTCAATCCCACCGTAAGCTCTCCCTGTTAGTGACAGCAGTATGTGGCTGGGGAAGCTGTGGGACAGGCTGAGGACACTGGTGGGCATGGCTGACAATGGCCCTCCAGGAGAAGTCAGAGCACACACAAAGCCCCCTCCCCCACCCTTCCCTTCAGAGCAGCAGAGCTGAGCATCATTGATGACACTTGACACAGTTTGCCACCAGCGGCTCAGGACATGCTGTACCCAGAGCACTAGCCATCTGGAGATCCCATCCCTAGCAAGGCTGCCCACCAGAAGAGAAGACAGGAGGTAGGTCTGTCCAAAGACACAGGAGCCAAGAATGGAAGGCCAGGTCACAGGAAGACAGAATGGCAAAGATGTCCTGGGGAGGTTCACCAAGCAATCTCCCTTCTGTCACAATCATGAGAAACTGTTCTCTAGGCTCAACCCATGGCCTGGTTGCTCATCTTCAACTTCCTGTGTATCCACCCTGAGCAATTCCTCACACCACCACTTCCTATTTATCTTAACTAACGCTACCAGAGAAAAACCTACACCTCTTTAAAACAGTAAACACAACACATCAAACTATAAGTCCAATCGATTAGAGCTGATGATTGTGGAGAGTTGGAATGTTAGGTCCAAAGTCAGCTTATCAGAGGCTATTTCAGCCCCTAAATGGACATTTATTAAAGACACAGGAACATATCTTTAACCTAACATCTTTGTGACTATTGGATAAATCCTTTCAGAATGTGCTAACAGACCCAAGCCTCCACCAACCCAAAGACTAAAAATGTCCCAAATAAGCATCTAAGGCCCGTGGCAGAGACTTGTCTGCTTGGCTTGTAAACTAGCGTTTCCACCAGTGTGTTCAAAAAGTCTGTCAACTTAGGCCTTTCTTTGTTCTGTTTCTGTAAAATATAAAATGTCACGAAACTGACACCATGTTAAGACCTTTTGAGGTGGGAGCTGCCTGCTTTTCATCAACCATTTCCAGAGCAAAGACCCACAATAATAGCACTGAGTGTTATGATAACTGTAATTATTAGGCACCTACTGCATGCCAAGCCCTCTCCTGAATGCTCACATGCCCTCTCTCACACCCTCCCCTCAGCCCTCTGAGGCAGGCTCTATCAAGACCCTCACTTTCCCTATGGTACAGGTGATGCTGAACTTGAATCTTGACATGTGTGCCCTACATCTAAGAATATGGCTGCTGGTTGTGACAGCTTGTGGCTACCAGGAACACCACTGTGCCCAGCTTCCGTCTAGATCAGGATCCAGGCTTTTTGTTCTGTATCTACCATAAGATAGTTGGCCTGTCCCTCAGCAGCCCTGCTTGGCTCGGCTTCCCTGTGCCTCAGTTTCCTCTTCTACAGAATTGAGAGTGTGGAGGCTCACACTGGACACACTGACTCCCCAGGCAACAGGAGGAACCTGAGGCTCTGTTCTGAGGATAAGATTAGAGCCATGTATCCACGGGGTGCTTTCCTGGAGTTCTGACCCCCTACCTACTACCCCCACTCCTCCATCCTCGTCTAAGGCAGTCTCCTAGGAGACTCAAGGTGAGAACCATCCCTTATATTGGACCATTGCTCTGGTCTGAGAACAAAAGCCTTGCTTCTTGGGTCACTGTGCCCCAGTGCTGACAGAGAAGCCTTGGCCTGGCATAAACCAGTCCTAACTCAGTGCAGCTTCTACCCCCTGGCATAGAAGTGTCGGGTGCCTCCCTGACATGCCTTTCTCACATCAGAGGGACCCTCAAGCAAGATGCCCTAAATGGTACTGAGGAGGGACCAGGACCCTGGCCTAACCCTGCTGGCCTCTCCACAGCAGGAAGGGCACACAGAGGTGGCTGGATCCTGCCTCTGACCAACCAAGGATATTAGAGAAGAAGGCGCCAGGTCATCAGGCCTTAGCTGAGACTTTCCCAATGGACCAATGGGCCTGATTTTTAGATCCCTGTTGGGCACTTGAGCTTTCAAACAGGGACTGACCTCTGCAATTGGTCACATGGCCAGCTAAAACGCCCCCCCCCCATGTCACCAAGGACTACCAAGCTCAGAACCTCAAAAGAATCACCCTTGGCACAGAGACCATTGGCTTCCATTAATGACTGGAAAACTTGAGGCTCAGACAGCAAAGATAGACACCTGTGTGCTCAGGGTCATGTCCCCAGTGACATATATCCAGTCACTGCCCACAGCATGAAGTTAAAGAGGGAGGGAGGCCTGGAGTTCTGAGGCAAGCAAGTCAGAAGGACTTCCTGGAAGAAGCTTCCTTGAAGATCCCAAGAAAGAGAAATGAATCCCAGAGCACTGAAAAAGGAGAGGGGCCTCTCAGACAGCAAGCTATCCCAACCAGGACCTAGGAGTCCCATTGCCCCTTCTCTGCATGTCTACACGCTTTGTACACTTTAGTACACAGAAAAACCAGGTAGTGGTTTTCTGTGTACCAAGCAGTGCTCAGTCGACATGACAGAGCTGTCCTGCTTTAAACCACACATGATGTATATATGCGAGTTGCTGGCCAATACACCAATAAGCCCCTTACATGGCACATGGAGATCAACAGCTGTCCCATGAGGAAGCTCCAGTACTTTGTCTAGTCCACCCTCCAGAAGAGAGACCTCATTCCCAGCTCCACTACTCATGAGTAGTCACCCCCGCTCTGAAACAGAAAGAGAAGATGCCTGCAAGGTGCACCACCCTTCTAAGCAATGCCTTAAGCATGTTGATTGTCTTGCGAAGGAGCCCCCAGTTGTTGTAACAGGTCACCAGGCACACCCCGGTGAGGAACAGTCCACCAAATACCCAACAGAACTCCTCAGAGACATCCCAGTCCTCAATCCAGGAGACTGCAGACCTGAGAGCCCGCTGCTGCCCAGGGGAACCTAAGAACAATGGCACCCCGTGTGACAGGTCCCAGACTCTGAAACAGAAAAAGGACACAGACAGAAAGAGAAAGCAGTCTGTGGGTCCTGACAGGCAATTGTCACAGGTGTGTCCTACTGACATGAGACAGAAGAGGGACACTCAGGGGAGCTCTCTGAACTGAATTTGCAATTTCCTCTAAATCAGAAATTGTCCTGGAAACAAAATGTTTATTTTAAAAAGTAGTCTGTGTGCCTAGCTTCGTGGAGCAGGCCTGTGATCCAGAGGTTCTAGAGGCTGAAGCAGAATGCACACTAGTTCCAGGCCAGCCTGAGCAATAGCAAGTTGGGGGTGGGGGTGTACCTGTGGGTTTCCCTAGGCCACACCCTTCCTAGTATCACAGTCAAGGAAAAGGGGGAAAGAAAAAGGGAGAGAAATATCCCGTGAACAGGGTGGTGGTGCTCACCAGTAAACACAGCCCTGGGGAGACTGAAGCAGGAGAATGAGTTCTTAGCCAGCTTGGGTTGCGTAGCAAGACCTGGTCTCAAAGAAAAGAAGGCAAACACAGAAAAGCAAGGGAAAAATAGACCTTTCACAGTCCTGTTAATGCCAGCTTGTTCATCACACACACCAGCCCCATTCTCTCTGGCGTTAGCTTGTCCCTTCCACAGCTAGAGCTTGCGTAAGTTTCTCTGGTCACTGCAGGTACCAACCCCACCCCCACCCCACCCTAATATCAGGAATAGACACAGGAACCCAACAGGAGAGAGCCCAGGGATTTCTCTACTAAAAGGTCTACCAATGTCCCCTCTCCCTTCCTTATTCCCTGCCACCAATTTAGATCACAAGAAAGAACACAAGAGGCCAACTCTCATTCCCCAGTGCCCAAGGCAAGCCGGGAGCCAGGAGCCAGGAGCATTGAGCATCAGCACACAAACCCACTGGCCAAGTAGGAGGATCTTCCCGTAATTGCACTCTACAGTTCCACGAAGCATGGCCCCATCTTGGGCATCAATGGCCCAATTTAATCCTCCCCACAGGGGCCAAGTGCACAAATAGCTCTCAACGTACAGAGATGTCACCCATGGCTGGCTCCAGATGACGGTAACATGAGTGACTGATACATCTGGTAGTGGCTTCTCTTTTTCTACCCAGATGTTTGAGGTCCTGTTGGGACACCTGGCACCCACCTGCTGCGCCAAAGGAAAGCCCCCCCCCCGCCCTATTCCTGCGGGAAGGAAAAAGGTCCTTTGGACAAGGGGGTAGGAAGATCATCTGTGTACCCTAACCCAGTCTTCTCTGGGATGGGTGCCTGACTTCCAGGCTTCTTCTCTGCTCTTAGACCCACGCCCCACCCTGTGGCTCTAGAACATTCCATGACTCTGAATGACTCGCATACCATGCAGTGGTTTTGCAGACTGCACAATCATGGCCCACGATTAGGGACTTGAACAGTGGCTAGGAGGTGACCTGCTTATACAATGCAAAGAATGACCCAGCCCCAAATAACCTCGGAGCACCAGAGGAAAGGCTCAAAAGGCTCAACTTTACACAAAGTCACTTCCTCCTCCCCAACCATCTCAGTAGGGCTCCGGAACCAGGCACACCTCACCTCAGCACGTGGGCTCCTCATCCTCCCGCACTACAGCATCCCCACCTGTGACACTCCCTCCAGGAAGCCTTCCCTGATCACTTGACCCACAGTCTCCTGGATCTCTATGGGAACAGGATATCACTCGTGCATCCACAGCTGAGACACTTGGATAAGGAGAAACTCGATGGTTGCACGATACAGCCTGCCAGGCTTATTTACTTTTTAATGTATTTACAATATTCTGAGAGGCCAGATGATCAGACAGAAAGCGCTTCTCTGAAAGGCAGGAGCAGAGCCACCAGAGCAGATGGAGCAAGGGTCCCAGCAACCGCAAGCCCCTCCACCCCACTGAAGCCACTTAGTGACACCCCCCCCAGCACACCATCTACTGCCCCTGGGCCCCACTTCAGATAGGGAAGCAAGCCCTAAGTCAGGTTTTCCCAGGAGCTCATACAGCTGGCTCCAGCAGAGCTGCATAAGGACCCTTGTCACGTCCTTCCCAGAATGCTGTGCCGCCTCAAAGATGACAATCTGAAAGACTTGATGCCGAGACAGAGTGCAGCCGCCCCTCTCAGCTCCTGTGCAGGTTGAGGCTGCACAGGATAAACTCTGAGCTCCCCCGACGCCAGGCCCTAGATCAGTGATTCTCAACCTGCGGGTCGTGACCCTTTTGACAACTATCTCTAAAAATATATTTACATTATGATTCATAACAGTAGTAAAATTATGGTTAAGAAGTAGCAACAAAAATAATGTTATGGTTGGGGGGGGGTCACCACAACGTGAAGAACTGTATTAAAGGGTCGCATCGTTAGGAAGGTTAAGAACCACTGCTCTCGGTGAAAGGTAGATCAGGACACACTCATGAAAAGGCAGTGGACCACGTTACACATGTCCCTCTTGCTTTATAGATATCAACTTCACCCACATAGACACCTAACACATAGCTCTTCTCATACTCCTCTTCATTTTTGATCTAAAGAAACAGGCTCAGAAAGGTTAAACAAGTCACCCAAGACTGCACAGCAAAGGCTGGGGAGGGGGGGCAGGGAGGCACCCACAAGAGCTTAAGGACAGAACTGGTTTGTACCACTGCCTGGCCACACTGCCTGTGGCCGGAAGCAGATGTTACCAGGCTCTGCGCAGCAACCTACGGATTTAGGTTGATTTTGAGGAAGCTCTTCCAGGCTCAGGAGAGCTGTTGGCCACAGGTTCTATCTGAGTCACTGATGCCAGAAAATGTTTGGTCCTCAGGGAGCTAAGTGTGGCCAGGGGTGGGGGTGAGAGGTAAATCCCAGCAGAATAGAACAGACTCTAACCTTGGACCACTCCAGAGGGAGAGCCTTAAACCTGGGGACTAACACTGAACCTGGGGTCACATTGTGAAAATGACAGCCACTGGGATGTGCTGGCTCACCACCACCACCACCACCACCACCAAGCAGTTCCCCAGGCACAAAGCTTGCACTGTCCTTGAAGGGACAAGGCAGAGGCTTGACTGAGCTGTGAGTTGAGGGGAAGGGTTCCCTGGTTCCCACTAGAAGTCCAAAGGTGTAACCCCAGACTAGAACAGGACCCAGAGAGCCCTACACAGGACTGTGGGGCCTGTGGGGCCTGGCATCCCGGAGCAATCCCAACCTGACTCCCCACGCCCACCCCTCCCCTGTCACCAGCCTGCCTTTCTCTTTGTGCACCAACAATCTTAAGGACCCTATTCTGCTCAACTCCACAGGGAAATACTGAGGCCCAGAATAGCATAGGGCTTGTCCAAGGTCCCACAGACAAGTAATAGGTAGCAATCCCCCAGTTGGAAGGTCTCACTCAGTATGTCCTCATGAACACACACACACACACACACACACACACACACACACACACCCCAAATGCCCCAGACACCCCAATACTCACTATATGGTAAATGGCCAGGGCTATGGTGGCAACTCGGACGTTGAAACAACAACATGTCTGCCTGACTGGCGCTGCACGGGAGGCCATGGTGCACAGTCCCCTCTTCCGAGACTCTGAGGTAAGGAGTCTTGGGCCCAGAGCGGGACAAAAAAGAGGAAGCCACAGTCTGCCCGCCTCACTTCCGCCTTGTCCTCAGACGGTAGGGGCCAGGTCTGTAAGTCTGGGGTGTAGCAGCTGCAGGGGAGGGAAGTGGGGGGAGTCACAGGGAGCCCGACTGGGGCATCCACCACTCCCAGGGACTCCAATGCTTCACCAGGGCTGGGCTCCGAATTTATACTCACTCTGCTTCCTGGATGCGGAACACCACCCTTAGAAGTCTCTTTCTAAAAAAAGAATCAGATATGGAAATCCATCCCAAACCAAACAATAGATTCTAATGGCAGGATCAAACCCAGATCTGCCTGTCAAACAGCAGCTGTCAGTAAACTGCTCCTTCAAGACCCTATGAGCCTGAACCCCTCTGCTCCTTACCTGGCCTGGTCCAGGGAGGAGCTGTTCTTTTGTTTTGTTTTGATTTGGTTTGGGGGAACAGGGTTTCTCTGTATAGCCCTGGCTGTCCTAGAACTCACTCTGTAGACCAGGCTGGCCTCAAACTCATAGAGATCTGCCTGCCTCTGCCTACCAAGTGCTGGGATTAAAGGCATGTGCCACCACTTCCCAGGAAGAGGTGCTATTCTTATCTCCATTTTACAGATGGAAAAACTGAGGCACAAGATGAGGCCATTCCTCCCCTGCCAGACCCAGTTAGTCTGAAAAAGAGTGGGGACTGGAACGGAGGCCAACTGACTCTGCGGCAGTAATTTTCAACCTGTGGATCATAACTTGTTCAGGGATCGACCAACCCTTTCATGGGAGTCACATATCAGATATCCTGGATATCAGATATTTACATTACAATGCACAACAGTAGCAAAATTACAGTTATGAAGTAGCAACAAAAATAACTTTACGATTGGGGGTCACCACAGCGTGAGGAACTGCATTAAAGGGTCGCAGCATCGGGAAGGTTGAGAATGGCTGCCCTAGAGGCCCCCCTGAAGCTGAGCTTCTCGGGCATCTCCACCTCTCCCTTGTTCCGGGCTCTGAAGGAGAGAATTGTCACCATGGGAAGCCATAGGCATGAGTATGGACCAGGACCTGTAATAGGCTCTTTCTCTTGCAGTCTGTAACCCCTGGAGGTGATCTGGGAGACCCCTGGCTAAACCCGCTTTGCGGGGTCCCATGAAACAAAAAACTGGGATTGTGCATTCTTCCTCACTCCCTAGGAATGGTTGAAATTAGGAAGCTTGAGATGTCACAGGGGATAAATGCTGCAAGAAAGGAAAGGACCAGAAGCCCTTGCTTCGGACCTATGGGAAGCCCCAAGCAGACAGCAGGGCAGGCCCTGCCTCCTTGTGACACTGTGGAGTTTGGATTGGACACCACAGCACTTTTTCCCCCAGGAGAGATTATAAATGGCCCTCAGCATCCTCATCTTGTAAAGGGTTGGCCTGTCATGGCAACAAAATCTGACAGGTTGAGCGATGGGGAGATAGCTTAATTGATAAAGCATTTGCCAAGCTAGCTTGAGGACCTGAGTTCCTGAACTTGGGTCCCCAGTACACATGTGCTGGCTTGGTAAGGTGGCCCCATCTGCAATCCGGTAGAAGAGCTGTTGAGAAAGACACTAGAATCAACACTTGTCACACACACACACACACACACACACACACACACACACACAAGCTCCTAGCAGACCTGACCACCCCTTCAGTACTTCATTTGAAAGCCACTTTCTTCTTCAAAAGCCTTGCTGACCCCTGACATAAAAGGACTCGTGGCCTGGGTTCGAATCCTGACAACTTCCGGCTGGGTAAGGAGAGCAGCAGAGGAGCCAGGGTGGAGGACCTGGGGTAGAACTGAGCAGTTCTGGGAGACCCTGAGGCCCCTGGGGATCTACATCTGATGTCTGCAAAGGTGGTGGATGAGCACAAATCCTGAGGGACAGCCTACAGTAATATTACTGTGGTCGGTTGAGCCAGGTGCAGAGCCGGTTCCAAGGAGAGGGATAAGGTATGCCTACTCTACGTGACGTCATTTTACGCAAGCTGCAGACAGACATTTTTGCTTTTTATAGTGATAAATTTATTTTAATGTACCTTATAAAAATACATGATAACCACCCCATGAATTCTATGATTCCCCCTTTATGGGAGCTTATAAAGTTCCAGTTTAAAGCAGACACATTAAATTAAAAGGCGGTCGGTGGATTTAAAGAAAACAGGAAGGAGGTCTTGCCTGAATGTAGACATGGCGGCTACAACCTAGCTTGAAATCTCTGGGCCCTTGGAAAGCCAAGTCCCTCTCAATTGCAGTGTTATCTCGAGAACAGAACTTGGCCTCTCTGAGCTGCTGTTCCCACACTGCAGAGATCTGCAGGGCAGACGAAGTGGGGACACAGGAAGCATCTTTTGGCTTCTGCTCTGGCAGCCCCGCCCATACCTCCATCTACACCCTGCTGGAGGGCTGTGAGGAGGTGAAGGTGAGATTTGAACCCTGCTCTGCTGGATTCCAAGTCCTCCACGCTGTAATGCAAGTACCCCACAGACACACACACTTTCTTCTTACACTATCTACCTGCCAAGACCTGGAGTCCCTTGCTCCTGCTGGGTCGCCAGCCTCCAGAGGCTAGTGACTCCCCGTGGAGGCCACAGTCCCCTTTGGAAGGAACCTGGCCAGTTCTGTCCTCTAGCAACTGTCCTGAGGAGCAAGTGACCATTATCATCAAAATTAGACTCTACTGAAGGCCACCATTATTGGCAGGACAGAGCACCCCACAACACCCACCCGGTAACCCTGAAGTCTGCACTTGCATTATTTTGCATGGTAAAGAGACTTCTGGAGGGGTAGGGTTACAGAGTACATGTTACCAGGCATGCTCTGTAAGTGAAGGGAGGGAACAGGGGTCAGTCGGTAAGATAGGAAGGTACCACAGGGCTGGCTCTGAATGTAGAGAATAGGTCTAGGAACCAAGAATTGCAGGCTGCATTTTGGAGCTGGTAGAGGCAGAAGAGAGGAACCGCACCTGGGGGCTCCTGATCTCTGAGCTTAGCTGTGGGGACCCCTCTGGATTCCCAGCCTTCAGACTATGAAACAACAAACTCCTGTTATTTGTGGTGACTTGCTCTTCAGACGCTAATATGGCTGCTCTAGAGCCCACGGTCCCTGTGTGTGCTCCACTGAAGCTGTACTCCCTGTCAATATGCATGGAGCCCTCGGCTTCCTGGTGGTGACAGTGGTTGGGCAAAGATGGCCTATGAGCCTCTGTCTCTACGTGCACAGAGACCAGGACAACCCCCACTTCCTAGGTGAGAATTAAGAACGTGCAGAGGCCAGCAACAGAGACTTCTTCTGAGCACCCTGTCTTTTCCTGGTAGAAATGGCAGCCCTGAGTTCCTTCCCACCAAACTTGCACCCTCCCTGCTGGCCAATGGAGCCCTGGGTAGCTCAGAACCTCTGCAGTCACCCGGGTAAGAGTAGATCTGGGACCCCAGCTGCTCAGGATGCTGAGGCAGGAAGATCAAACCTTTGAGATCTGTCTGAGCTACACACTGAGTTCAAAAAGAGAGGTCTGGGAGTTCAGCTAAGCGGCAGAGTGTGTGGGTGGGTAGCATGGGAGACTCTGGGTCCCAACCTCAGTGCTGCGAACCATAATAAATCAGTAATGTAAAAGCATCATTGCAAAGGAGCTGTCTGGTTCAACTTCTAAGAGCCTAGAACATCATCCCTACTGAGGAGACTTCGCTCCTGGTGGGGGGCCTGGTTCTGTGGCATGCCACAGCCTGCTCCCATCTAAACAGACCTTTGCCTCCTCAGAGTGCTCACCATTCTCTGTGAGGCCAGAGCTGGCTCAGAACATCCCTCTCCACCCACATGCTGAGAGGTAAAAATAACCCTCACCATTGCAGCAAGCCTCACAGTTAAACAATGAACGTGGGAGTCTGTGTCCTCTCTGCCAACCCAGATGCGGCTTTAAGAGAGGCAGCTATGGCAGCGGGCCGGGTGGGGGTGCTCTGACCTCCATTGCTGCTGCTACCTGTCCTGTCCTTGTTTGAGCTCTCCCACACACCCCACAAACCCCTGCTTCAGCAGGAAAAGGAAAGCAAAAGGGGTGTCGGTGTACTCCTAGCTGACCCAGGTCTGAAACAGGATACACATGGCCCAGCAGCAGAACCTTCTAGAAGGTCTGGGAGGCTATGAATGGGGTAGCTTTGGGACGCTTCAGAGGGGGGCCTCTTCCAACCCTAGGGTGATCATTTTGGGTCCTTCTGCCTGCTCAGAGGTGTTATACTGATGGGGCCCTGTGACTCCACCCTCCTCCGCCTTTGGGGCTTGGAACTGAGATCTATAGGCCCAAGGATAGAGTCACCGGAAATGTGAGAAGCCACACAGCACCCTGTCCCTTTCAGCCCCACCCAGTGTGCTGGCCCTGACCTGCCTGCTCTCCTATTCCGCTGAAAGGACGCAACCTTGTGAGGGTCACCTTGGCAAACACAGTCTCGGGCCTGGCCCAGGAAGATCCCGAGCTAAACTGAGCTCCAGGCGCACAGGGGCTCCTGCTCTGAGGTCACGTGTTGATCCCTCTGTCCTCCAGGGTCGTCAGCGGACAGTTTAGAGGGCATGGCTACCCAGAAGACACAGTTATAAACACACACTCTTATGTTGAGACCTCCATGGGCCCTGCAGACAGGAAGCCTCAGGGTTACCACCCCATGGTTGGCAGAGTCTCTGTTGTAGTCTGAACATCCTGGCTGGTGCCCTTGGTTGAAGATTAGCTCTGAGTGCCCACCAGGACCAAACACAGGGAATACGTATGACCATTCATGGGAGGGAAGTGAGATTGTCACACTGAGTCCCAATGCACACACATGCACGCACACATGCACATGAGCACACACACATACACACGTGCACATACACATGCATACACACACGAGTGCACATGCATACACTTGTGCATACACATGCACACACACACGCGCGCGCTCTTGCATGCACATGCACACGTGGACTGATGCACACACACACATACCCACACAGACAGGCATGAGCCCACACACATGAACTTGCACATACACATACACTCACATGCACACTACACACACACACACACACACACACACACACACACACACACTGTTAACCTAAGAAGTGCCTAAAGCAGCACCTGTACCTCACACTACAGGAAGAATTACTTCACAGGGCATTTCCCCCACAAAGGGGATTTCTATTTAACCAAATAAAATAACAACAGCCACCAAACAAAAATAATAGGCCCTGCCCCTGAGAAAAGCTAAAAATACAAAGCAAGGCAGAGGCCATTTGTGCTATTTATGCTTCGAACAACCTGCTGTCCAGGCACTTCTAGGAAACCTAAAGTGGTTTTTGTCTGATTTAAAAAACACAGCTTCCCGTGGTCATGTGTCCTCTGACCCTTGGCCGATGAGTTCCTTCATCCCAGAAAGGCAACTACAGTGCTTGGAGGAAGAGCCCTTTTGAAATCATGGGGACAAAATCTATGTATGTCAAGTGGAGGGAAGAGACAGAAAGAACCCAGGTCCCCGGTGACACCGGAAAGCCTGCCTCAGGCCTGGACTTCCTTCCCAAGATATTTTATACTGTGGAGAGAGAGAGAGAGAGAGAGAGAGAGAGAGAGAGAGAGAGAGAGAGGGTGTCCAGGTAATCTAAATTTCTGAGTGAGTTCAACAAATGGCTTGTTTTAAAGCCACTGAGATAGCTCATCGGGTAAAGGCGCTTGCTGCCAAACCTGATAACCTGAGTTCAATCCCAGGGACCCATGAGATGGCGGGAGAGAACTGACTCCAGCAAGTTGTCCTCTGACTGCCACATGTACACCAAGGCCTGTTTCAGCTGCTTGGATCAGAGCCATTCACAAGACACATAAGGTGTATGGTTAGCTTTGTTAGCTTGACAGAACCTAGAACCATCCAGGAGATAAGCTTCTGGATATTCACTTGTGTGAGGGATTAGCTACACTTGGTTAATCGGGGTGGAATGTGGGCTGGCGTCCTGGACCAGATACAAAGGACAGTGCATAAACTGAGCATTGAACATTCTACTGTCCTTGCTTCCAGACCAAAGATGTGATGCAATCAGAGGTCTTACAGCTTGCACCCACAACTTCCCCATCATGGCGGACAGTACTCTCAAGCCAGGAACCCAAACAAACCCTTATTCCCTTATGTTGCTTTGCCGGGCATTTGCTTTTGCCTAAGCCATGAGAAAAGTAATTCACAAGGTCGCTACACTCAATGAGACAGTCAACAAAGATGCCCATCAAAGAGGCCTTAGTAGTCTGAGTTCACCGCCCCCAAGCCAGGCCTTCACTAGAGCCCTAAAGTGATGTGTGACTGTGGGGTATTCACTTCCCCACTCCAGCCTCTATTTCCACATCGGTAACATCTGGGAGGGGCCAAGTACCCCCAACTCCACATTCTCTGAGGTCCTCCTGCATGGTTGGACCCACCCCTCTACACATCTGTGCCCAGCAGCTGGCTACTCTCCAGTGGGACAGAGCTAATGCTGCTCTCTGATTTCTTGACTTTGGGTAAAGAGCCAGGAGGTTCTGCTGCCTGCCAGGCCTCTGGCCTGCAACTCTCTGGAGTTGCCAATAAATCTCAGCAGGTGATGAAAAAGCTGGCTCCCGCCAGCAAGCCATGGGCTGAAGAGCCCCATTGTGGCTAGGCTTCCTTCTGGCAGAGGAGGGCTCAGCACTCTGTGAGGGAGCCAGCTCTAATCTGGGTACTCAGATATAGCTAGTGCCTGCTAGGCCATGGCTGGGCCTCCACCTCCCTACAGGATGCTTGCTCATCCACACATGTGTGCACACACATATATACACCCTTACAACCATAATGCACTTGATACATCTCAAACTGACCCCTCTAGGGGTGACTGTCTATTGCACCTATTGCTGGCCAGGCTGGGATGGCAGACTCGGCCTCCTCTGTCTTCAACTCCAATTTCCTCTCTCTATTCACCCAAGCCCCGTGGTTTCAGTCTCTCTCTCGTGCCACCACCAGGGTCTAGCCACACCAAATGTCCCTGTACCTCAATATACAATGAAGCTGAGGTCTGATGGAGAGAAGACCTCACCCCAGGCAGCCTCCTGGCCACCGAATACAGCTTTCTAGACAAAGAAGGAGCTGAGCCCAGGGAGTCGGGGGGCTGGATCTATTATTAGACCCAAGGACCACTGTGTCTAAAGAGCAAGTAACTGGGCCACCATGCCACAACCAGATACACCACCAATTAGGAGCTTTTAACAGACAGACCAAGAACCCTTGTCCCACTGGAGAGCCACACATACCCCTCCCCCAGATCAGCCCTGCTCCATCATAAGCATCCATCTGGATCCTAATGGGATACAAGTGACCTCATTGCAGTGGGAACTTGGTCCTTGATCTTGCCCTTACCCAGGATTGCATCATGAATGTGCTATCCCAGTCTATGTTGCCATCACTGGATGACTGGGTGCTCATTGGTTCTTTATGGAGCATCTACTCTGTGCCCAGGGCTGGGTTCCAGAAACATAGCAGTGACCCTCACAAGGTTCTGCCTGAAGGCTCCCAGAAGATCCCATTCCCTCCCCCCTCCCCCAGAAGTCAAGCAGGGCTTTGGCAAGGCCCAGGTTTCAGACCCTAGGACCCAGCAGAACCTCTGCAGGGGCTGGTGGAGACCGCAGTCTCCACATTAGTCACAGTTCCTAAGACAGGTACCAAGACCCCCACTTAGTAAAAGGTGACATCGAAATGACGCTAGCCAGCTAAAAATACCTCCCTGGAGAAGAATCAGGTGCAGATCCTGGGGAGGGCACAGCCTGGCTTCCCATCCCCACTCTGCTGGGACAAGCTGGGTGACAAAGACTGATGTCACCTCCCTGGGGCTGTTTTCTCAGTGGTTAAAAAAAAGGAGGTAACAATAGCCCCGGTCCTGCTTACAGAATTACTGTGAGGACCAAGATAGGATAAGGCTGGGGAAATGGGACTGGGCAGGTGGCCTGTGAGGACCCACTCCTCCCCCAACCTGTCACCTTCCCCCTTGGCCACTTGTGCTTCTGAAAGTTAGTTCTGAACAAGCCCTGCCTGGTTCAAGGGCTTTCAATGGCTCCCAGTGGCCTTCAGGCGCCATTTGGCACAGCCAGAAGAGCAAGTGTTTCTGCTGACAGGCTTCCTGGTGGTTCTTCCACAGGCACAGAGCCTCTTACTGGACATAGTCTCCAACCCTGAGGGCATCTTGTCCAAGAGAACCAGGGGTACAGGTCCAAAACAACATCGGTATTGCTACCCCCCAAAGCCTCCTCACGCTGGAGGGAAATGTGGGGGTGGTTTTGGTTGGAGAGGCAAGCCAGTCAGCCTATCTGAGGCCGTCATTTTCCACACACCCTAGCTGTCTTAGGGCATCTTGGCCTGGCATTCTGCCCAGGAAAAGGGGGGGGGGTCTTGCACTAAATAGTGTCTCTATACAAGGAGAGCCATGCTGCCCAGGCATGGGGAAAGACCACACCAAAGAGCCCCTGGGACAGCCGGCCGCTCACATCTGTCACCTACAGCCCCCTGTGAGATGGTTATTGTCCTTACATCACAGATCATGGCAGACAAAATATATGTGAGTTACATATGTGAGAACAGGGGTTCAGGCATGGAATCCCAGACACCCCATCACACCACTCATGTGGGGGTGCAGCCTTTCTCTGCCTCCCTGTCTCCTCTTAAGTCTTGGGTGACATTTGGATGCCTGTCTCCCACACACAGCTATACCTCAGCTCTGCTGTACACATGGATTTCTGAATCAGTGACAGATAGTACCACAAAGATAATGTACCACTCTGACCCCTTGGTGATGATGTTCTTCCCTGGGGCAACACTCTTGAGTGAGCTCTTCTGCTTCTTTCTAGAGATTTCTATGAACAGACAAGCATATTCATGTCAACACCATGATCACACATGGTAGGGGACATCATACACGGGACTTTGCATATTGCTTCATTTAACCACATTAAGAATGGGGCTGAGCCAGGCCTAGTGATACAAGCCCTCAGGAAGCTGGGGCAGGAGGCTAACCTAGATTATAGAGTGAGCTCAAAGTTAGCCTTGGCAACTTAGTAAGACCCTGTCTCAAAATAAAGAATACTAAAAGGTCTGAGAATTTAAGTCAAACGGTAAAGCACTCTGCTGGCTAGTTTTGTGAGAACTGTCTCTGACATGAGCTAGAGACATTTTGGAAGAGGGAACCTCAACTCAGAAAATTCCCCTCCAGACTGGCCTGTGGGATATGGCAGTGTCACCCCTGGATTCGTGGTCCTGAGTTCTGTAAGGAAGCAGGCTGCACAAGCCAGTAACAGCACCCCTCCATGTTTCTGCTTCAGTTTCTGCCTCCAGGTTCCTCCCCTGTTTGAGGCCCTACCCTGACTTCCCTCAATGATGAACTGTGAGGTGGAAGTGTAAGCTGAATAAACCCTTTCCTCCCCAAGTTGCTTTTGGTCCTGGTGTTTTATCACAGCAATAGATAATAAAGCAAGTCTTATCTAGCATATGAGAGGCTCAGAGCATGGGGTGAGGGGCAGTGACTTCAAGCCTGAGAGAAAACTCTGCAGGTAAAGGCCCTTTGGCACCAAGCCTGACAACTTGAGTTCAATCCCCAAGTCCCACATGGTGATGGAAGGCAACTGACTCCCACAAATTGTCCTGTGAGCTCCATATATCATTGTGGCATGCATGTGGGTACCCATGCACACGCACACACAAACACACACACACACACAAATCAATAAGTAAATATTTAAAAGATAAGGAATTTTTATGGTTTGGACCTAAATGTCCCAAAAGGCCCTGTAGTGAGGGGTCTGGGCTCTGGGAAGGGGATCTTCCTCATCAGTGGCTCATCCAGGCTGGGACTCTGAATTTTCTGGGCTCCTGAAAAGTATTAAGCATTCAGGAGGGGCCTCACTAAAGGGAGCAAGGCACCGTGGACCCTAACCCTTTTCCCAACCCTCACCCCCCAGCTGGTCTCTGCCTAAATATCTTCCTGGAAGTTGATTCCCTCAAACGTTTTGTCACCAGTAATGGAAATACACAGAGCCACCCTTTGTTCTTGCTGCAAATTGCTCCCTCAAGCCAGTGTCACATACCCTTGAGCCAGCAAACTCAAGAAACATATGTGTGTTTGTGTGTGTGTGCGCGCCCGCCCGCGTGCGCATCTGTCTGTCTATGTGTGTCTCAATGTGTCTGTGTATGTCTCCATGTATGTGTCTCTATGTGTGTCTCTGTGTGTGTGTCCATGTGTGTCCGTGTGTGATTGTGACAGCGTCTGAGCTATGACCAAGTCAGGTCTCACCCACTCCACTCTAAGAACACCTGAGCTCTCTCCCTCAGAGGCCTGGGATGAGCCACAACTCCTGAAGTGGATTCTTTATGACCTAACAGTGACTCTGCTGTTTGCTCCATGGGTTCCCAGCCTGTGTGTTCTGGGCTGTGTGGCCAAAGTGGGCAACTGGATCAGTGACAGACGGTGCCTCCTAGGTTGAGAAGGAGGCAGAAGCCACAGAGGGTGTCTGCACACTGTCCTGTGCCACCACTACTCTGAAAGCATCTAGTTTATTTTCAAACAGCAAAAACTATCCAACCACATTCGTAAAACTTCCGTTTTTGTCTTTTTTCCGTCTTCCTTAACTGCTGTATTTCTCAAGTCAGCTCTGGTAACCTGCACCCAGCGTGCATGTGCGGGTTGTGTGTTACACTTTGAAGTAAGGGCTGGATCTGGGACTGGCTGGGGGAAACAGGATGAAGACAGACAGACCAGCTTCATGGACTATAAAATGAAGAGAATAGGGCACGAAGACAGCCCTGTGGCCAGAGGCCACATGAGGCTCCCACCAGCTCCTCGGGGAAGGGGAACAAGAATAAGTAATAGCAGTGGTTCATGGCCAGGCCCTGAACAAGCCGGAAGCCACAGTCGGAGCTCCTGTGAGAGAACAAGCAAGCAGCTTGTTTAAACAAGGAGGGTTTAGAAGGAGGGCCAATCACTATCTCCAAGAGTTCATTGCAGAAGGAAAAAGATCTGGGGACAGCCTCGACCACAAAGAGCCCAATTGACTGCCATCAGTATTAGAGCAGATCCGAGCCTCCTAGGAGAGATTCATGCTTGCTAAGCAAAGCCAGCTGAAGGTCCTGCACCCATGGCAAGGAACACATGTTAGGGACCCTAGGAGGATCCACAGTGTAACCCTCATACAGGAGGCCGAGGGATGGCTCCAGGCAGCAGGAGGCTAAGGAAATGGACCAGGGTAGAGTCTGAGGTCAGGCACCGAGCTGCTGGCTCCTGTTGCCCTGTTCTTGTAGGAAGCAATGCCTTCGTTGGCATAACGACACTTACATTCCCAGTGTGCGCGTGGAGCATTATGCCCACAATTCATCCCCAAAGGATCAAGGGACATTTCCCACTGTGTTTATCTGCTCTCTTGGGAGCTCGAGGCTCTGAGAGATGGAGGAGGCCCCCAGAAAGAAGGATCTTCTGCATCCTTTAGTCTTTTTCCACCCGAAGCGTTCCAGTTGGCAAGATGATGAGCTGAGGACCAGAGACAGTGAAACCTTGCCTGCAGCCACACAGCACTTGAAACCCAGAGGCAGCAGCTGTTCCTTCTCACATCCCTCTCACAGAGGCCTTCCTCAGAAGCTCTGCACAGCCACACTCCATGGAACCCACAGCTATGGCAGCCTTTGCTCTGCTCAGACTCACTGTCTCCACACTGTCAGGCTTTGTCCTCTCTGGGTCTCTGTCCACACCAGAGCAAAGTAGACAATGAGCTTAGTCCAAAGGTTTTTTTTACTTTTGCTTATTTTCATTCACTCATTCTTGTTTGTTTGTTTGAGACAGAGTCTCTCTGTGTAGCCCTGGCTGTCCTACAACTCACTCTGTAGACCAGGCTTGCCTTAAGCACAGAGGTCCTCTTGCTTCTCCCTTCTGAATGCTGGGATTAGAATTGTGTGCCACCATGCCCAGCCCAAATGTCTAGATAATTGTTTTCTCCAGGGCTACAGTGTGGGGAGTTGGGGATGGGCTTGCCCGACCTGGGACAGCCTTTACATTTGCTTTATGTTTTGTTTTGTGATAGGGCCTGACTACATAGCTCCAGCTAGCCTCAAACACACTATATATAAGAGAATGGCCCTTAGCCCCGATGCCCCTGCCTCAGTGTAGAGAACACAGGCACGCCACTCTGTTATATCTGTTCTTTATCAAGACAATATGGTAAAATGCTCACCAACGCTGCTTCCTCCCGGATTTCTGGTTTCTCCTCCCTCCCACCTGGCTGCCGGCCCCAGTCCATGCATCATCAAACCAGGAAGCTAGAGAAAGAGACAGAGCCCTTCCTTAGCCAAACCTCGAGCCACAGGCCTGTGATCCCGCCTACTCCAGAGACTGAGGCACAGGCATTACAAATTCAGTAAAGTTGGGCAACTTACTGAAACCCTGTCTTGAAATTAACAGGGGCTGGAGACAGGGTACGACCCAGTAGATAAAACACTTGCTGTGCTGTCATAGTGACCTGAGTTTGAAGCCCAGATCCCATGGTAAAAGGAAATAACTAAGTCCCAAAATTTGACACACAAACACACAATAATAAAATAATATTTTTTAAAAGCAAGGCTAGGATACAGCTCAGTGGTAAAGCATTTGCCTAGCATTCATGAGACCCTGAGTTCAAACTGAAGTGTCAAACCCAGAAAGGAAACAGAAAATAAAGAGCCTCCCCTGCCACAGCAGGTTTGCAAATGGAGTTGCTGCTGGTTGTACTGCAAAAGGGATGAAGCCCAAAGCAACATCCCCACAGGGGTGGTACCCAAAGCAGCATCCCGTAGAGGTGGTACCCAAAGCAGCATCCCATAGGGGTGGTGCTTGTAACCTATATGAACAGAGTTTACATTTTTCTCTTCCTGCCCAATTCTTGCTGTGCATGGGGGAGGGGGAGCTTTTAGCTTTGTGTGCCATTAAAAACACTCTGTAACACACACACACACACACACACACACACACACACACACACACACCTATACCCAGAGAATGCCTTATCAGGAGGGAGCTTCACTCTTAGATCAAGTCTGCTGTGGAGACAGGAATGCCAGGCCACTGTCAGTGTGACTCACAGGGAACTGGCAGATGGACTTGAGCCTCTGGTAGGGGTAGGGGGACACAGAACAGTAAGGTAGAGTACAGGGAGAGTGCTTGGGACCCTGGACCTTGCCCTGCCGCCAACCCTACAACCCAGCCTTACGTGGGCTGAAGTACAGCTCTGTGGAAAATTCAGAGTTGTTCAGGTCACATGGGCCGTGTGTGAGTGAGCAGGTGACAGGAAAGTGGTTTTCTTCCTGTCACAGGTCCTGTTGAGCACTGCTCTGGAGGCCTTAAGTGTGACATGACTGTTTATGTTGACAAATGCCCCAGCTCAGCCCAGAGACCACAGTGCCACGAGCCAGATGAGACACTTGTGCTCCACCCATAGGGTCCAGGGAATACAGGCCTCATGCTAGGCCTGGATCCTGTAAGGAGGAGGGGGACTCTAAAATGACTTGTTGGGTTTGATTTATTTAGAGGAGGGCACGGTGACCTTGCCAGGGTGTCCTAAAATAACTCAGAGACCAGACCTGACAGCAACTCTCCATGGAAAATTTAAATTAATTCTTCCTGAATGTGAGATCTAGTCCCAAAGCCATCTCTGATGTGACCAGAAGCCCAAGGGAGCCAGGCCCCTGTTTATGGGATTCCTCATGCAGCCAGTAGTTGTAACAAGCAAGAAGAGGAAGGCCACCATGGCCTCAAGCCTCAGGCTTTGGTTCTATAAGCAGGCAGTGTCCCCGAAGGGTGACACTGTTCCTTCCTGAGTGCCTCAGCTCCTCACAGCTGATCTTTATCATCCTCCTCTTGATCTATCTGAGAAGGGAGGAGACTCAGTGGTCATTTCTTATGCAAGGACTCACACCTGTGGCAACTATTATGGCCAGAACACCAGGCTGTCCATCCCAGTGGCCACATGAATGGCCTCTGACTGGGCAAGGTTGAAAATCATTGATAAAGAGGGCAGCAGATAGAGGGGCAGTGCCCAGGGGATGAGGAAGAGATAGTGCTCCAGGGAGTAAGGGAGAAGTGCTCCAAGGGATGGGGAGGAAGAGTAGTACCACAGGGGATGAGGAAGGACAGTAGACAAGGAGATAGGAGAGAGAGTGAATGTTCCAGAGAATGAGGGAGGAAGAGTGCTCCAGGCTAAAAGGGTGAGTGTTCCAGGGGGTGTGGAAGGAAAAGTGCTCCTGGGAGTGAGGAAGAAGAGTGCTCTAGAGAATCAGGGAGGAAATGTGATCCAGGAGATGAGGGAGAGTACTCCAGGAGAGGAGAGTGAGTATTCAGGAGAGGCAGTGAGTGCTCCAGATGAGGGAGAGTGCTCCAGGAAACAGGAGGGAGAGTGCTCCTGAACATGAAAGAGACAGAGAGAAGAAAATAAGCCAGCTCCTCAATGAATGAGTAGAGGCATCTGAGAAGGTTCAAGGAGCGACCTGGACAATTAGAAAACCCCCGATGGCACGGCCCCAGGGCTTAGTACATGCAGAACAGACAAGTAAGAAAAAGGGTAGGGAAATGAGCCCCCTGGTAGCAGAACCCACTCAAACAAATTGAGGAATTAGGAACCAGGCTGCCATCACCTCTGTGCGGATAGACACACACACACACACACACACACACACACACACACACACACAGCATAAAGGCAGTCCTGGGCCCCATGACCAGAGAGGGAAGAACCTGCGAAGAGGCTGCGGCCCCACCTGCAGAGGGAGGGGCCTGGAGAATCTCATCAGGTTGGAAGGAGCCAGAGAGGTGTTAGATCTTCTCCAGACTCTAGATGTGCCTCATGGCTGCTAATGGGTTACAGCTACCTCCAAAGTGCTCTTTCCAGACACAGGGCACATCCTTCAGTGTCCTGAATCCTGTGGCAGGAAGCACTCAGTGTCCCCAGTTCATATGATGAGCCTGAGGCACAGAGGTTAAGACACTTTGTCCCCCCCGCAGCTAAGTGGCCAGTGCAGGCTCTCAGCCCCAGCTACTTGTCATGGAAGAAGTCCCCAAGAGAGTCCCTTTCTTTTCTATGCCCCTGAGGTGGCCTCAGTGACCCCTACCTTAGGAGGGGGAGCCTGTGAACTCATGAGGGCCCATGACCTGGTCTCTAGTTGGTCACCTTTCCTACCAGACAACAGAGCAGCCCCTCACTCTTCCTCAGTATCTGAGCACCAGGGAAGAGCCCCCTCTCATGGCCTCACACCGCAAAGGTTCATGGGAAGCAGAACCCATGCCTTGCGGCCCAGGTAAAGGCCAGCAGAGCCACCTGAGAAACACAGGGCCACTTCATCCTCTCTCCAGCCAGCTCTGTCCTCCCAAGGCCCAGGTACCACTGGGGACTTGGGGTTTTCGTGCATCTGATTAGCATAAATTAGCAGCTACAGCAGGAGGCAGGAATTCACTCTCTTGTTTTTGGAAGCCTTGTAAAAACTGCTAAGGGAAAGCCTTGTTCCCTGCTTCCAATGTGCCTGGTGTTTGTGTACCCAGACCTGACCATCTCAGGCCCTGAGAGATGAACCCTGGAGCCCAGCTCCAAAGATAACATCAGCCAAGAGCACGGTGTGGATAGGGGGGCTCCATCCCCACACCCCCTCACAGGGGCCCCCTTCATTCCCAACCCCCCCCCCACAGGGGACCCATTCATCCCCATATCCCCTCACAGGACCCTCCTCCATACCCACAACCTTCAAAGGGCCCCCCTTCATCCCCATGCCTCTCACAGGGACTCCCTCACACTGAGAGCTTCTATTTGGGGCCCAAGTAGGAATACACCCACAAGCTCTACCAGTTTCCCCAGCTAGAGAGCATTGGTCCATGGCAGCCTTTCACCTGGCAAGCACCACAGGTTCCTTGGGGACAAGACTGCCTGCCTGGTTTTTCAATGCTAGGCCTACTATGTACCAGACCCAGGCTGGTACTTCACAATCACTGACTGTGTGGGCTAGGGGACCAGTTTTACATTTGTCTACCACAGCCCATCTGTCCCCTCCTGCTTCTGCTAACTGCCACCTTCCTTCAGGTGAATTAAAAGACTGGACTACTGAGCCATGGTGGTGCACACTATAACTCCAGCATTCAGACGTGGAAGCAGGAGGATCAGAAGTTCAAGATCATCTTCAGCTATAGGTGAGTTTGAGGCCAGTCTGGGCTACACAAAACCACAAAACCCTGGCCACACACACACACACACACACACACACACACACGTGCAGGTCCAATTCCAACCCACTCACCAGCTGTGCCTCAGACTCCAACCCTGTGAAACAGCCCTGTGACAGAGTATATGCTGGCCTCCAAGCTCGGCTCAGATGCTGAGCCTAGGTCAAGTCCGCCCCCTGCTGGCCATACAGGGAACCTCACCCAGGGGCCTGATAAATCCTAGGGAAAGGCAAGGTAGTCATGGTGATGGTGGTGGTGATGGTGATGGTGGTGGTGATGATGGTGGTGATGGTTATGGCGGTGGTGTTGATGCTAACAGGGAAGAATAGATATTAATTTTAAAACAGTAACAAAGATCAATATGCTCTTGAGAAAACAGACACCCTCATTAATCATTGGGAAATGTGAACAAAACCAGAATACAATGCTGCATCCTGTCCATTAGGATGGCTACTGCATTGTAATTTTTTTAAGAAGCAGAGAAAGAAGAAGGAGAAAAAGGAGACAGCAGCAGTCAGGTCAGTGATGTGCGTGTTGCTGGCAGGACCGTGAACTGGCGCAGCTGCTGATGAGCCTCAGAAACACAAACACAGACATTAGCCAGCAAAGCCCTTTCCCAGGACACACCCAAGGGAAGCAGAAACAGGAGCTTAGATGCTTTTGTTCAAGCCCTGGGTTTACAGAAGCATTATTCACAATAGCTCCAGGTGTGGGAGTCACTCAGTCTCCATTGAGGGACAAACTAGCAGACATGCACATGGGGTGGTTATTTGGTCATAAAAATCAAGAAAGCAGGGACAGGGAGGTGACTCAGTCAATAAGGTGCTTGGATCCCTGGCACCTATGTATAAAAGCCCAAAACAGATGCTCCTATAATCCTGGCTCTGAAGAGTGAGGCCAAGAAGATCCCAGGGGCTCCTTGCCTTGGCCAGCTTGCCTAGCCAGTCAGTGAGCTCCATATGCAGTGAGCATCTCTATCTCAAAATCCACGGTGGAGGCTCTGAGCCATCTTCTCCTGGCAGCTGTAGCTCCACCCTCATCAAAGATGCTCTTGGGAACAAATGGAGACTGGAGACTGGAACAAAAAACCAAGTGGCCAAATGATAGAGAACAACACAATGTCTGCACGTAAGGCTCAGAGGACATCTCAGAAGATGGCAGAAGGACTGGAAGAACCAGAGGGCCGGGAAGTCTGCTGTGAGATTGTATCTTCTAGAAATGTCAGGGCAGTTATGCCCAGGGTACCTCACCAACATGACTGCCTAAGCAAGACCCAAACAATGACAACACCAGTAGGCACACTGACAGGGAAGGGAAATCTCACAGGGCCCCACCCCAAGACAAAGAACAACAGACAAGCAATTAAATAGTTATACAATCCCAGGTGCTCAGCCCTAAAATCATATACATACAAGCAACATTAAACAGACCCAGCAGACTGTATTTATATAATAACACATATATGTAACAATAATAATCAAAAGGAAAAAGCCATGAATCTGGGAGAGAATGGCAGGGGCCATGGGAGAGGTTGGAGCAAGTGGATGTGGGAAGAGTTGGAGGGAGAAGAGAGAAGAGAGAAATGATGTAATAATGTTTTAACTAGGGCTGAAGAGATGGCTCAGTGGTTAAGAGCACTGGCTGCTCTTCCAGAGGACCGTGGTTCAATTCCCAGCAACCACATGGTGGCTCACAACCATGTGTAATGGGATCTGATGCCCTCTTCTGTTGTGTCTGAAGACAGCTACAGTGTACTCACATAAAATAAATAAATAAAATATTTAATAATAATAATGCAACTAAACTTTTAAAATTATTTTAAAAAAGGTAAAATACATGAGCATTGCAGAGTCATAAAACATAAGAAGATGAAGAGCTATAGCCAAAGGTGTCTGACATCTCTGTCTGGCTTCTACATGCACACAAGTGCTCATGTGCATGTACACACACACACACACACACACACACACACACACACAAGTAAACACACACACAGGAGGTTCTGGCATCTACTTACAACACAGATAAGCCTCGAGGTTTAAGCAAATTAAGCATACTATGCAGTCATGAAGTCCCCAGAGTGGACACTCACAGAGACAGCAGAACAGACGGCTGCTAGGAGGTGGGGAGGGGTGTGAGGTGCTCTAGGGATGCACACTGGTGACAGTCTCCCAACGATGAGAGCATGCATGATGCTGCTCAACTATGCGTGAAAGACAGATAAATAGTCAATCTCAGGTTATACACCTGTTACCACCATTTTGGGCTGAAAATAAGTAAAACTTCCCCAGGGACCTGGAGGCCTGGGGACCTGGAGCCTGGGGACCTGGAGCCTGGGGACCTGGAAGCCTGGGGATCTAGGGCCTGGGGACCTGGCTCAGTTGAAAGAGTGCTACCTAAGGTCACATTTTTTGTCAGCCTGAGAAGTTGCCTCCATCAGGCTGTCCTGCAGGCAAGTCTGGGAGGCATTTTCTTGGTTGCTGATGGATGTAGGACCAAGCCCACTGTGGGCGGCACCACACCTAGTCAGTGCATAAGGAAAGTAGCAGAGCAAGCCATGGAGAGCAAGCCAGTAAGCACTCCTCCATGGCCCGAGCTTCAGTTCCTGCCTCCCGACTCCCACTTTGAGTTCCTGCCTTGGCTTCCTACACTGACGACTGTGACTTGTAAACCAAATAAACCCTTTCCTTCCCATGCTGCTTTTGGTACAGGCTTCATCACCTCAACAGAAAGCCATTAGGATACACAGCACACCAAGCTCTGTATCCAAACCCCAGCACCACATAAACTGGGCATGATGTCCACAGCACTCAGAAGAAGAAAGCATGAGGTAACCTCCGCTACATATTGAGTTTAAGGGCAGCCTGGACTACATGAGTCCCTGACTTAAAGGGGTTAGGGAATTATTGAAGTCAAACTAGTAGCATTCTTCTAAGAAAACAAAGGGTCTTCCGAGCAGAGCTGTGATATATACCTTCCCTTGGAGCCAGAGACCCTGGGAGTCTTATTTGTTTGTTTTGTTTTGTTTTTCCAGACAGGGTTTTTCAGCATAAGAAGTCCTGGCTGTCTTTGTGTCCTGGACTCACTTTATAGATCAGGCTGGCCTCAAACTCACAGAGATCTACCTTCCTCTGCCTCCTGAGTGCTGGAATTAAAGTGTGAGCCACCACACCTGCCTTGGGGTCTCTAGAAGGGCAGGATCTCTAAATGCTTTCCCTATTGCTATGATAAAATACTCTGACAAACGCAAACTGAGGGGAAAAGGTTTTATTGATCTGACAGTTCCAGCTTACAACCCATCAAGGTAGAGAAGTCACATCACATCCTCAGTCAAGAAGCATCTCGCCAGGAATGAAGACATGCCAGTGCTTAGCTTGCTTTCTCCATTGTCTACAATTAAGGGTCCCCTGACCTTCCAGTGGTCCTACCCATAATTAAGATGTGTCTGCCCTTGTTAATTAACATAATCAAGGTAACTCCCCACACACAGAGACCCAGAAGCCCATCTCCCAGACAATTCAGGATTCTGTCAAGTTGATAACATATACCAAAACAGAAGGAGTCTGGGCAGGTCACATCCATCAGTGTGGGCTCTTAAGGCTTACCCTTCTCGCTCATGGTATAGGGGTGACCATGCTGAGTTCCCAGGGACTAAGATTCCCACCAAACAAGAAAGGAAGCCCCAACAAGGGACTTGTCTTGGGAGGAGCAGGGATGACAGCAGGCTTGCAGGAGCTGTAACAACTTCACTTCTGCCTATATTCCCCCAAGCAAGGAAAGAAAACAGGGTTTCTCCAGGAGAGAGGATTTGGCCACCGGGGCCAGGACAGGGCAATACTAAAGAATGGCCACCAGAGGGCAGCAGGTCTCTGCTTCTAAATTGTGGTAAAGCAGATTAAAAAGGTGTGTCCGAGAGCACCCTCCCTGGTGATGTGGGTTGTCAAACTAGGCAGGTGCTTAGAACTGGAGCCCTTGTTCCAGAAGTGGGGCCCAGGGAGTAGATGGCACCCAGACAGCTGAAACAAGATGCAGCATGCATGCCTACCTCTGCCCTCCAGGGAGCTCAGCCCAGATGGAAGCCAGTGTGAAAGAAAGCAAAGAGAGACTGAGAAAACACCACCCACACCTACCCAAAGCAGCCAGGGGAAGGGGAAACTGAGGCATATGTTGGAGATAAAGCAGTCAAGATTGTCTGCATCCCTCCTGCACATGGCAGGCTCCAAGGTGGGTGCCCGGAAGCCTCTCCCCCCTCCCCCCGGGAGGAAGCATATTTAGAAACCATGACATAGCTGTAGTCATGGCTCACATTCCTGCTGGAGGCCATTGATTAGGTACAGGGTCCCTATCAGGCAGGGTCGGCCCATGATGGATCCATGGGGAATAGACTGTCTATTGAGTCCGTAGGTCCTGGAGTCAGCTGAGATCTGGCTTATGACCCTTTCTGGACAAGGAGTGGGTGTGACTCTGGGTGGGTGTTTGGTGGTGCAGGATGATAAGCTACAGGTTCCTCCATTTCTACATCTAAGACATGGTCACAGCATGCAGACCTACTTTGAAAGAGGCTAGGAAGGTACAGAAGACCCCAGGTTTCCCATTCAGAACTAAGAACACACACAGGCTTACTCAACTGGTCTTAGAAAAGGAGACACCCTGAGCTGGCTCCCTCCTCCTGCCTGGAAAGGAAAACTGAACAGAGACTCTGAACAGTGGTGAAGTTAAGAGTAATCACGGACTCCCAGCCCTTTAATGGAAAGCAAAGCCTAGGGGACTCCAGCAGCTGGCCCACTAGGCACACAGGAGCTGACCCCACACACGCCAACATTTTCCATCCCTTCCCACGTGCACAGACAGACATTCCACCATTAAGGGGCCCTTCCTTTATCTGTGGAGGGCTGAAGAAACTCTCTAGGTAATTAGCCATCTCTCTGAGACGCTTCTGAGGCTGTCTAAGTGTCTTGGAGGGTGTCATCACCTAAGCTGTGGTCATCTCTGGCTCCTGGCAGCGGAGAGGGGAAGGATGTTGTTGAGCTCATGTCCATGCGCGCGCGCGCACACACACACACACACACACACACACACACACACACACACGAGACTAGCAGAAGGGCTCAGAAGAGAAGCGTCCTCAGAAAAGGGACACAGGTTTGCTGGGGGCGGGGTAGGGGATGGGCTGACATGGTTCACGGAGGACCCAGCAGGAGTTGAAGGAAGAAGCCTTCGGCAATAGTAGCAACATCCATGAAACAATAATGTCCCAGGAACCCAGGCTCCAGCTCTGTCTCTCAGATGGCTCATAAGTCCCTGAACAGATAACCTCAGTGGTCACTTCCTGGCATCCAAGAGGCCCTTTGTCTGGTGAGTGCCAGAGATCACTTCCTGTCCTACACGGTCAGATCAAATTGTAGAGACCATCCCAAACAAAGAGCCTCACAGGCCAAAGAAGCCTGGTTTTGCTGGGTATGTGCCCACTGACCCAGTCTCTTGCTGGGGTAGCCCTGGGGGCCCACACAGCCTGGCAGAGATCAGAGACAGCAGGGACAGAGGCCATGACCCTACTAGAGGCCAGAGGAGCCAAGATAGGGACAACAGGAAGGGGTGTGGGAGGGGGTGTACACAGATCAAAGGCCCCCAAAAGCCACTCTGCAGAAGCCAGAAGGCATTGAAATAAAGAGTACTCACAGTCCCTAGTAGCTTCCTGTCAGCTGTTGACAGGCTCAGCTCCAGTTTGCCGTATGCACGCACATGCACACACATGCATACACATGCACACGCACACACACATGCGTGCACGTACGCATGACCTCATCCCATCCCACTCCCCACCCCATGGCACTTCCTTACCTGGTAGCAAGGGCAACCACTTCCCTTGCTCCACGAAACTTTGCTCTAGAGACCTCCCTAAATCCTGACCCCTGACTCTGGTGCCTGGAGAGCCTGTTTCCTTTTGAAGGTTTCAGGCCCTGTCTTTGATGCTCTTGTCAAAATTAGCATGTCCTGCTGCTCCGGGCTGCATAGCCAAGCCCTGACCTGGGATGGTGGCTGGCTGGCAGCAGGTGGCACTGGAGACAACTGTCCTGATGACTGTGCAGTTCTCCTGGGTCTTGCTCCAGCTTCCTGGCCCTCTTTGGCAACCTGCTGTACCTCCTCCTCCCTGGCCTTTGACTCTGCCAGGGAAGGTTCATATCTCTGGCTTTACCTGCCTTCTTGCCTCCCAACATGGCAAAGCCTTTACCTGCAGCTTCCCACATCTAGCCTTGACAGATCTCTCTGCCATTCCTGCTGCTCCACTCTGGATCTCTCTTGTCCCCTCCAGACTCTCTCCTTAAGCCCTGTCCCCTGGACCCGTCCTTCAGTGTAAAAGCCAGTGACCAGCCCAGGAGACTATATCCCCCCCCTTCTCTGCCTCCCCCCTCCCCCAGGCACTCTGTCCATGGTATCTCTGTCTGACTCCCCAGAGCATTCTAACCCCACCCCCACTGCAGGGCCTTTGCATCTTCGGTCCTGCCTTTCTGAATGGTATGCATGGTTTCCTCTTACCTATTGGGTATTGGCTTAAATGTCCCCTCTTTCTCATAAACTCTCCCCAGTAAACCAGAAAGAAAGAAAGAAAGAAAGAAAGAAAGAAAGAAAGAAAGAAAGAGTGTGTGTGTGTGTTAGTCAGGGTTTCTATTCCTGTACAAACATCATGACCAAGAAGCAAGTTGGGGAGGAAAGGGTTTATTCAGCTTACACTTCCACATTGCTGTTCATCACCAGAGGAAGTCAGGACTGGAACTCTAGCAGGTCAGGAAGCAGGAGCTGATGCAGAGGCATGGAGGAATGCTGCTTACTGGCTTGCTTGCTTCCCCTGGCTTGCTCAACCTGCTTTCTTATAGAGCCCAAGACTATCAGCCCACAAATGGTACCACCCACAAGGGGCCCTCCCCCCTTGATCACTAATTGAGAAAATGCCTTACATCTGGATCTCATGGAGGCATTTCCTCACCTGAAGCTCCTCTCTCTGTGGTAACTCCAGCTTGTGTCAAGTTGACACAGAACCAATCAGGAGAGAGAGAGAGAGAGAGAGAGAGAGAGAGAGAGAGAGAATTTCTACACATACAACCCTCCCTCCCTCCTCCCTGCTTGATTTTCTCCACAGCCTTAGCATTGGCTGGCCCTGATTGGTACCTCACTACCTCCCCTCTGACCAGTACCACCAGCTCATGGAGCAGGCCCCAGTGAACAGCAGAGCCAAAAACAAAAACAAAAATAATAGTATGGCTCTGGGCGCAGTCCTGAGTCAGGGGACACTACCTGAGTTCAGCGCAGGCTTGGCAGTGAAGCATGCTCATTCCTTCCTTCGTCTTTGTTGTGTTTATAAGACAGTCTCAGGTACCCTTAGGAACCTGCTATGGTGCCAAGAATGACCTTGAACCCCCTGCCTCCACCTCCCAAGTGCTGGGTTTCTAGGCATACACAGCCACAATGGCTCCTGCAGTGCCAGGGCCCCACTTCGGGTTTTGTGCTGCCTTTGTGGGCCCCTACCGACAGAGCTACATTCCAGCTCCTCCCTCAGACTTAATCCTGGAGAGACTGGGAAGCCATTGAGAGACAAAGCAAGGCGAGGGTGTGTCTCTCCTGACTGCAGTGCTCCTCTGCCCTGTCTTCATACCAGGGTGACCATGGATACAAGGTGTGCCCTGGAGCTTCTGAGAAGGCTGCCAAGCCACTGCCTGTCTCAGTGTGACTCTCCTCAAGTTAGAGTTCTACACCCCTCCCAAGAAGGAAGAGCCCAGAGGGGACACTGAGGCCTCCACAGAGAAACAACCTACCTAGTCAAGACATCATTTGTAGTTCTTGTTGGTAAATGGGGGGTCACATGGACTGACTTGAGAGTTTGGTGGGGTTTTGTTTCTGTTTGTTTTGTTTTGTTTTTTGTTTTGTTCTTCAAGGGGAGGGTTTGGGTTGGAATCCCCAGGATGTTAAAGGGTCAGCCTCAGGTGCATCTGGATCCAGCTGAAAACACTGGCTCAGCTTGGAGCAGTTGGCCCTCTGGGGAAGTCTCAAAGATTAACCCTGTGCCTGCTGGGATGGAGCTGGAGAAAGGAACAGATGGGACCCCAAAGGAAAGTCAGAGTATTCACCCCCAAATGAGGGGAACAGTAGCCTAGGCCAGCACACAGCCCCCAAATCCTTGAGGAAGATTATCTAGATAAGCATCCCCTAGAGGGTAGCAGGGGCAGATGGGGCAGGCAGAGGGAGGAGGTGACCAGGCAACCATAATGGGCCCCTTGACAGGAGCTAATCAATCTCCTGGCTCCCTACCTCACACTCCCCCATCAGCGATATGCTGAGGGAAACATCTGTCACTTTTCCAAGATGAATAACACACCAACACCATTATTAATGTGTTTTTAAGTGGTGTTTAGAATCCACTTCATTTTAAATAAAGCGACATGGCTCTCTCCTGACTGTTTAGTGCCCAAGAGGCCTGGTACAACATGGCCGCTGTGTCAGCAGCCTGACTTCTGAGTACTGTTCCCATGTGTATGCACAGAGCCAAGGTCACAGGTGCCTGGCAAATGGTAGGAGAAAATGATGGAGTGAGCAAATCCAGCACCAGAGAGTGAGGAGGGGGGCTTAGTTAGGGTTTACTGCTGTGAACAGACACCAAGACCAAGGCAGCTCTTATAAGGACATTTAACTGGGGCTGGCTTACAGGTTCAGAGGTTCAGTCCATTATCATCAAGGCAGGAACATGGCAGCATCCAGGTAGGCATGATGTAAGGAGGAGCTGTGAGTTTTACATCTTCATCTGAAGCCTGCTAACAGAAGACTGACTTCCAGGCAGCTAGGATGAGGGTCTCAAAGCCCATGCCCACAGTGACACATACACCTACTCCAACAAGGCCACACCTCCTAAGAGTGCCACTCCCTGGCCCACAAATATACAAGCCATCACAGAGAGGGAGGTGGCAGTTACACATATCAGTGATGGAAGCTTCTATATGAGCTTTCTAGAAAGCCACATTGCAGGGGTTGAGTACCTGAGATCTGCAGCCTTTGTCCCCTCCCCCTCCTCTAAGAAGACGCATAACTGGATATATAACTGGGTATATACAACAAAAGCTATGAGTGCCAAAGATGCTCATTGAGACATTTTGTGTTATAGAACACAGGATAACCTAAATGTTCAGCCAGAGAGAAATGAGAGCAGAGACTAGGGCAGACATGGTCTGTGGGGTGTCTTGTATCTGTCTGGATATAATGTTTATAGGGACTATTGTCCAACTGCCATTGGACAGGTGCAGAGGATTCCCCAGTATTCAATGGCCAGGGGTCTTTTGTTTGTTTCTTTTGTTTTTTTGAGACAGGGTTTTTCTGTGTAGCCTTGGCTATCCAAGAAGTAGTTCTGTAGACCAGGCTGGCCTTGAACTCACAGAGATCCACCTGCCTCTGCCTCATAAGTGCTGGGACTAAAGGCGAGTGCCACCATCACCCAGCAACAGCCAGGGGTCTTTGAAGGCAGAGCGATCCATCAATCGATAAATCGGTAAAACCACTGCCTTGTGCGTGGCTGCCCCAGCAACCAGGAGTGATCCTTTCATTAGGAAACCTACCCCACCCTTAGGTTGCACTGGCTGACAGGAAGTTCTCTCTGTAACATTAACAAAACTTGTTTCTCTGAAGGTCTCTCTGACTAGCCCTTGTTCTGCTACCTCATAAGCCCAACGAGCATGCAGGCAGTGATGCCCAGTGGTCAGCCTCTCCTTACTTTGTCTTTTCCCCATCCACCGTAGGCCATGAGAAGCCACATGCTCTAGTCAAGTATGACACACACCTGTGACCACAATACTCTTCGGGTGACTGAGGCATGAGGGTATTGAGTTTGAAGCCAACCTGGGCTGTACATTGAGAGCCTATCTAAAAAGCAATTTTTTAAAAAATTGGGAAAAGGAGCCAGAATGATCTTCCTACCCCCAGCACAAGTCCTGTGGAACAAAACTAACTGGGTAGAATTATCTGGTAAAGGACAGAACGCCTGACCACCCAAAGCATCACACAGGGATGCTCCCAGCAGTGTTAGTGTTTGTGGGGGCGAGGGGCGGTCATGTGGGATCAGGCACACACTTCCATGCCAGCGTACATGCAGGTGAAGGCCAGAAGTCCACTTCAGATGTCCTTCCTCTGGAGCCAGTCCCCTTGACTTTTTAAGACCGAGTCTCTCATCAGGACCTGGAGTGCATTGATTCAGCCAGGCTGTCCGTCCAGTAGCCCCAGAGAGCCCCCAGTCTCATTCCCAGTACTGGGATTAGAGCTGTACCCCACCGCAGTCAGCCTTTTTTCTATGAGGATCAAACATAGTCCTCCATGTCTTCATGGTAAGCATTGAACCATTGCGAGCTACCCCTCCGCCCACCAGCAGCGAACTTCCTTACAGCCCGGACTGGGAACAATACACACATCCGTCTCTAAATGAGTGGAAAAGGAAAGGGTCATTGATCCCTGCAGCAGACGTTCACAATAGGAAGAATACACACAGTGGGGTCACCTCAAACACTGTGCTGCAGAAAGCAGCATTGTGTGGCTTCATTTAAGAAAAGAGAATGATCTAGCATGGCAGAACACAGATCAGGGTTTGCCAGGGGACAAGATAAAAAAATGTCCTGAGTCTGAAGGGATCTGGAAACCTTCTAGGGGAGACAAGTATGCTGGCTTAGCTTCACAAAGAGCGCTTCTGAGGTGCAGATATGTGGAAACCTCTTGCATTGCAAACTGAGCCTCCTACTACATATGCCTCCTGGAGACTGTGGTGCGAACTCTTACTCAGGAAAACAGAGGCAAGTGCTTGCCCCTCCCCAAATAGCATCAATGCCAGACTGAGGTGCGATTCCACCAAAGTCCAGCTTGGTGAATCAATGAGTTTATCAAGCTCACTCACTCTCTTATCCCCAAACCAGCCGTATCACTGGAAAGTCTCACTCTTGCGAGATGACAGCTCCCTCAAGCCACAGAGATGGAATCCTTTTGGCCTTCTGAAGTCCATAGCTCCAGCCTCTACAGTTAAGCCTGAATTTTATACAGCTGGCTGGGTGGGTCGGGGGCGTGGCCAGAGTGTCAGGTGAGGGTCTGAGGTCCCTCCCACCGCTTCCTTCTATGAGGGAATGCCGATAGGGGTCTCCTGATGAAGAGCACAGAATCCCTTCATTGAATGACATAGCAAACAGAAGCCACACTGAAGGCCTCCAAGCCCAGCCGTTTGTAATTAGCACGTAACCTGATGGGTGCTAATGGACACCAGCTGCTCAGTGGGCTTGGCTCTAATCACTAGAGACTCTGGGAACTGATGGCAGAAGCTCCTGATGGAGCCAGGATTCAAGCCCTGATCTCCTGACTCACTGGCCCGGTCTCCTTCCCCACCGTGTGGGAAGATCTAAAACCCAAGGCTTCCAGAGTATTCTGTAGTTCCCCAAGATGCCTGACATCTGTAATCTCATTTCCTGAACTAATCCCATTTAACACAGTCAACTATGTAACGGATATGCGGGCCTGGGAGAGCACACCGCTAGTTTATTTCCGGCAGGCATCTATTTTGCTGGTGTGGGGCCCAGACCAGGCCGACCCTTAAGCAGGTAGACAACCCACCTGGTTGAGTATTCTAAGCTGTGGAGTCACAGGTTGGGAGAGACACCAGGCACTAATGGAAGCCCCTGAACAGGATGCTGAGTCCCTCTGAGCCTTAGCCTTCTCTATAAAATGGGGATGCACAGTGCCCTGCCTCTCAATCTTCCGGAGATTCTGAATGCGTAACAGCACCTGACCAATGCCATCACTTCTGACCCGGCCACAATTATTGACGCCTTCGTTCTTTGAGTTCCCACAATTTGGTCATTTAATAAGGCCTGTATTGTTCTTACTTCATAGATACAGAACTGAGGCTACAAGAGACAGAATGGCTTGCCTGAGATCATACAGCAAATGTATGACAGAGATGGATCCGACCTGACACTTCCTGTGTGCCTGAAAACCTGCCTCTATGGCACCATAGTACCTCTCAACTGGGCAATGGTGACAGGTGCACCAGGGTCTCGAAGATAGAAAAGCATACTCAATGCCCCCTCTTTAGACTCTGGGTCCTCCATTTCGAAACCATGGATAGCACAGACAATATTCTCATGGCCACATCCCTGAGAGTGACCTGGCTTCAGCCAGTAGGGTGAGGATCAGGTCAGTAGGCATGCATTAATTGAAAGCCTATCATGTGGCCCTCAGCTAAGGGGTGGGTCAGGTGGTCCCAGGGGCATATTTGGGAGAGGTCACCTTTGGAGAGTACCTAGGGCACCAGTGACACTCACCTGCAGGTAGACTGGATTCCCTAAAGGGACAAAGACAGCCTCCAGGAGTGGGGTCCCAATCCCAGCAAGAGATCTCCATGGATACAAAGGGACAGTGGAGAGATGGGAAGAAGATGGTAGACCTGGGTTTAAATCCTGACCACTCCATGAGCCTGGGGATCTTCTTGCCTTCTCTGAGCCTCGGTCCATTTATCTATAAGATGGGAACCAGTGTGCCAGCTGTACATGGATGGGTGGCACTTTGGTAAAATCATTTCTCGGGACAGCATAATCAATGGCCGCTTTAATTACTGTTTGCCACCTTCCCTGTCAGAAGGAACATCTTTGCAGCTTCCCTGAGGGCATGAGTCCCAGACTCTCCTAACATCTGCCTGGAAATCCTTCCAAGTATCTCCCCGCTGTGGCTGCTGCTTGAACGGACAAATGTAATAAACACCTGGTGCAGGATCAAGGTCAAAATCAAGGGAAACTGAAGCCTCACAGTGATAGAGGCTAGAACAGAAGCCAGCCTGGAGATATCAGCTGCAGAGACGGGGGTCCCTGAACCCTGGCAATAGTCACATTAGTGCAAATCTAAAATCTGATCTCACTGTTCCTCCGAAGCATCCACGCTTTCTGTGAGTAAATTAACCCTCAGTTCTTTATAAACCCTTAAGCCTCTTTGATGCCCAAGCACCAAACACATGCATCCCCGTGTGGTCTCTAGCATACCTACCCCATCAATGATGCACACAGACAGAACCCACACAGTGGATACCTGAGCCAGCAAGATGTGCAGGTTGCAGCTTCCTGGGCCCAGATGCAGACACATGGCGCATGGCACCTGAGCTAGGCAGGTGTGCCCTCAGAGACACGAATTTTGAGAAATTCTTCACATTGCTGGAAATAACAGGTTGACAGGGGCTCTGCTGACCTGGGGTCTATCCGAACCCCATCACCTCAAGCATGCTCCAGAGCAGAACAATCTCTCAGCAGAACCTCAGAGGGGAGGGGCATCTGCTTACATCCATAACCACTGCTCATCAGACCCCAGATTCCTACCCAGCCTGCAGCACTAAGGGGTGCTGGGAGGAGCAGGGGTGGTGGTCAGCCTGACTCCTTATCCTTCCGGGTCAGACTGTATCCAGGGCTGGAGAGATAGATCTGAGGTTAAGAGTGTAGTAGAGTGCTTGCAGACAACGGGAGTTCGGTTCCCAGCAAAAACATTAGGTGACTCACAACTACCTATAACTCCAGCCCTCAAGGAAGGGGCATCCGAGTGCATATTACTGAGACACACACACCCACACACGATTCAAAATAAATCTTTAATATTTTTAAAAAGATGGTGCCCAATCAGCCATGAGTCAGCCAGGGAGTGTATAAGACCCCAGAAAGCCAGGATCAGGGTTCTGAAGGACAGAAAACTGAACAAAGTATGTCTTGTGGCAGGTTGGTGAAGTATTTACACAGATGACCTTCAAAGCAGGGAGTCCCCCTTTTTGCCTAGTCTGCCATTTATGTGCTGTGTGATCCTGGAGAAGTTAAGTCACCTCTCTGAATCTCTGCTTGCTCAGCTGCCCAAAGGAGATGACATGTCCTACTGGGATATTACACAGTAGGAGAACTTGGGAGGGAGGAAGGGATGGAGGTTAAATGACTTCACACACAGAGCAATCAATCACTCAGCTATGAGAGTCATTTCTAAGAAGCATCTTGGACAGGAAGGGGTCTGTAGCAACTGGGCATGCCATGGATTGCAAAGCTACTGCCCACGAGCCCAGACACAGGCCACAAATGGCCTCTGTTTGCCCACACAGACTTCTTTGTTTCTTTTTTCTTTTTAAATTGTTGCCAACACTTTAAAAATCAGATTTCACATCAAAAATCCAAATTATCTGCTTCTCTTTGAAAAGTTCAAAGATTTGGCAGGGCCAGCTACCTTCTGGCCTGGCAACTTTAGCCAAAGCCCTGCAGACTCTGTGTCCACAGCTCCTGGTTCCTCCCAGACTCATCTGTTCTCCTATGAGCCCTCATGCACCGGACCTCCTGTTGGCTTGTTGGTTGGTTGGTTGGCTTGTTGGTTGGTTGGTTGGCTTGTTGGTTGGTTGGTTTGCTTGTTGGTTGGTTGGTTGGCTTGTTGGTTGGTTGGTTGGCTTGTT
>JADRCH010000213.1:801621-833507 GCA_019843965.1 Rhynchomys soricoides | reverse complement strand
TGGTTGGCTTGTTGGTTGGTTGGTTGGCTTGTTGGTTGGTTGGTTGGTTGGTTGGTTTCGAGACACAGTCTCTTGCAGCCTAGGCTAGCCTTACACTTACTATTAACCAAGGACAACCTTGAACTTCAGATCCTCTTGCCTTGACTCACATAGTACTGGGATTGCAGGCTTGTGCCACCATGTCTGGTCCATGTGGTTCTGTGTTATCTCCCCAGGCCCTGCACCTGGACTTCCTTGAAACATGAGGAGAAATGGGCTTCTCAGGAGTCATGGATCTCCATGGCCACAATGAGCTAGGATAGAGCTGAGACTAGGGCCCTCAGTTCATCATCCTGAGCTACAGCAGTGCCTTGGAGGCTGGCCAGGACCCAAGTCTCTTGGCCCTACAGCCCTGGCTGGGAAGATGAGGGTAACACTGGGCATTTGTCTTATTTCTCAGTGTCTCCACCCCTACATTACCCCACCCTCACCCCTACTTCCACCCCACCCCACACCCACACCCACTCCACACCTACCCCCAGCCCTTACCCGACCCACCACCCATTCACACCCACGCCCCTGCCTTAGTGGTAGCGACGGTAAAATGAGCCTAAAGAAGTGAGGATCTGACACATGGCCTGCCCTCCTGTTACCACTGGGGATGCCAGATGCTGCCTCCCACACGCTGACATGTGTGCAGGACCTCACCCAGCCCTCCAAGCCCGCTGGGTATCAATCTAGTTAGCCCCCACCCACCCAGGGCAGAACCAGCAGAGACTCAAAAATGGGGAGACATGAGTGATATAGCTGGGGCTTGGGATTCCAACCCAAGTTCAAGTCAGAATAGTCTAACCCCAAGTAGCTCATAGCAGAAGCTTCTGCCAAGCCCAAACATAGCTATTGACAGCCTACTGTGTGCTAGACACTGTTGTTAGTCCAGAGGCACAGTAGGGAATATAAGAGATGAGGTCTCCACTCCAGAGCTTAGTTTGAGAGAGAGGCAGGACTCCAAAAGGAGCAGGCCCAGGAAGAGGGCTGCATAGTGGGTTAGCCAGGGTTTGGAGGCCTTGGTGAAAGTCAGGGGAGGAGCCCCTGGAAGATGACATCACACAGGAGGATCCCACCTGGATGAGATATTCCAAGCCGAGAAGGCACCACCACAGGGAGGAGCCTGGTGACTTTTGGATGTGGAAGGCCACCTAAGGCCAGCATGGCTAGAGCAAGAAGAGGATACAAGAAGAACAAAGCCCACATGTTGACTCCCAGTGCTGAAAAGCCCAGTACTGATAAGCCTCTTTCTGGGAGAGTCAAGCCAACAGGGTTCCTGTCTCTAGCAATCCTGACTTCCAGCTCCCAGGCATGATGATGGGCACCTATGTACCCCACAGGACATGTGAACATGCCTGCACACCACAGCTCAGCCAGGAAGAAAAACAGAGGGGAAGAGGAGATCAGACAGGCACAGAACACATCACACATCTGTGGCCTCCCGGGCTCCTTGTGGCACTGAGGGGCACCAACCCCCTTAGTTAAAGGCTCAGGCACCCCCTCGTCAAACGACTTTCCTACCTTCCTGTTCCAGCCTTAAGGAACTCTGTCTGAGTCCACCCACCTCCCCTTCCACCCACTGACCTGATTTTGTGGCCCTGCCCCATCACTACCACCACCTGATGCTAGAGAACCCAGAACAAGTTCACAGCGGCAGTCCTAGGGACGTGGGGGCAGGGACACCGCTTTATAGAGACAGCAAAGTGTTAGCTGGGTGATGTCACCAGCCCAGGGCAGCTGCCAATAGATGTCAAGACACAGACACACACAGTACATACACATACACACACACATGCACACATGCAATACATACACACACATGAAGTGCCCCCACACACATGCAGTACACACACAAACATTCAGTGTACACACACACACACACATGCACACATGCAGTACATACACACATATGCACACATGCAGTGCATCCACATACATGCAGTGTGTACACACACACACACACACACACACACAGACTGGTGAATACATTTTCATGGCTATCAGGTTACCCCCTGGGGCTGATCTGGGACAAAACAGGAAATCCCAAAACCAAGCCCGCCAGATGAGGCAAGGGTCTGGGAATTTGAAACCCCCTCTGCTCTCTACGCCTCCTACCCAACCCTGCCTCCTGCAAGCTGGTGCTAGCTGCCAGGATTCTCCCAGAGGAGAGGTTCCCCTCCCTAGGTACTGCCAGGGCTCAATCATGGAGTCACATCTTCAAATTCCTGCCCTGTACAAGTCCCCAGACCCACACAGAACTTCCTATATCCATTGTAAATCCACCTTTACGGATATGTCATTTCCCAGACCTAGTGGCTTGGCGTCTTTGAAGGCAAACATGAAGTTAGCCAGATGTCCAGCAGGGGGCGTGCATGCTTCATTTGCCAGAGTACCAGCAGTGGGTTCAGGAGGCGGCTGGAAACAACCCTCCCTCCAGAAGCTCACGGACCACGCACAGACCAGGCTTCTGCACCTTTGCAAACGGAGCAAACCCGCAGCTCACTTCTGGTGAGCCCTCTTCTGCACATTCTTCACTAGCTGCTTCACCCAGAAACCCGTGCCTTTTCATTGCCAGCCTGCTCTCAACAGGGAGAATTGCCTGGGTGGATGAGTGACTGATGGGTAGAGAAACCTAGCTACCAGCCACCCACACCGTTCAGAAACAAATAATTCAATGCAGACATTCTGGGAGAAGACAATCTTTTTTTTTTTTTTTTTTTTTTTTTAAATGGCCAGGCAAGCGTTCTAACTCTGAGTTAGGCCTCTTTTTCACATTGTTTTATTTTGAGACAGGGTCTTACTCAAAGCTCAGGCAAGCTTTGAATTTAGGATCATCCCAATTTGGCCACCCTAGTAGTTGGAAAAATAGGCTTAGCCACCAAGTCGGTGCAATTTTTAAAATATAAAACATTCATCGGGTCTAAGGGTCCCCTCATGATCTGACTTGATTTTTTTCGGTCTGCTGGCTTGGCTTGGTGATGTTACTCAAATTTATAGAAAGGGAAACTAAGATTTGAACGAGGCCCAAGGTCGAAGCCCATGGGCAGATGTAGCAGGGTTCCAAATCCAGTCACCTTCCCCTTCATTCAGCTATGCACCAGGCCCCACCTATAAGTCTCTGGGTGACCCCAAGAAGCAGAGAAAAGTGGCTAAGTCCTGGTGCTTGGCTGGAAGTGCTGCTCCTAGCTTCTCACAAGTTCTAGCCTAATTCTCAAACTAAGCCAAGTCCCAGCTTCACGTGACTCAACGGAGGTGAATGCTGGTGAGACACTCATGGGGGGCGTGTGAGTGGGTGCACATGCATGTGCATGGGTAAGTGTGGGAGTGCGTGTATACATGAGTGTGCATGTGCACGTGTGTGTGTATGTGTGTATGTGCATGCATGTGTGTAGGTGTGTGTGAGTGTGTGCATGTGTGCGTGTGCCTATGAGCATGCCTGAGTGTGTGCATGCACATATGCATGGGCAAGGTGTGCTTGTATATGTGCGTATGTGACCCTCACATAGACCTGATAGGAAGCCCCCTGTTTCCACTTGCAGGTGAGAGGAAGTTGCCCAAGGCCACTCAGCCAGCAGGTAGCAGAAGCAGAATTCAAACCCAGAAGCAAGCATTCACAAAGGCTGAATTCCCAGTTGGGTCTACACACCCTTCCTCAGGTACAGTGGTTCTCAATCTGTGGGTCGTGACTCTTTGGAAGGTCTAATGACCCTTCCACAGGAATCACATATCAGATATCCTGCAAATCAGATGTTTACATTACTATTCATAACAGTAGCAAAATTTCAGTCATGAAGTAGCAATGAAATAATTTTCTGGTTGGGGATCACAACAGGAGGAGCTGTTTCAAAGGGTCCCAGCATTAGGAAGATTGAGAACCACCGATCTAGTGTGTTCTGAATAGGCTCTCTGGGCTAAACCTCAGTCAGCTAGGTTCACCCCAAAAAGCTAATAACCTGAAAGGCTCCCGACAGAGTCAGGGCCACAGCCCCAGGCACAAGAAGGCAGCTTTGCTCAATAAAATGGATTCCTCCTCTTCCCAGAAATAACTTATCCTCAGATCTTTGTCTTAATACAAGCTGTGACTAACATAGACCCTGTCCTTGCCACCACCTCTCTCTGGGCTTAGTAAAGTCATTTTTGTAATCAAACCTCAGTTTTAACATCTGCAAAGTGGGATAATAGTGCTGGGATCATGATTTCTCTTCCATCAAGCTCCTAAGGCTGTGATTTAGCCAAGGGAGAACTCTCACATAATCATTCATTCCCCTGTTCATCCATTCATTTAGGAGACTTCCAGACCCTGCTAGGCTGAGCTGGACCAAGCCTGTCTGTACTCCTGTTCGTCACATAAATGGGATCAGGGATTGTATGGAAAATGGATATCAGGCAGGTAAAGCCCGTAGCAGCACCCAGCACAGAACAGAGCCCGTTGAAGACAGCTGTTTGGGTATCATTACAGATTCTCAAGGATGAGGGAAAGAAGAGATAGTTATTTAGATAACTGTCACTTGAGGAGACTGCCGCTGATTCGGGAGAAGGACCAACAGCCCTCTGTGGGAATCAGGGGGACATTCCCAGAAAAGGTGCCAACGGGAGACTAATTCGGAGGGGCCATGAGATTAAAGGTGGGGGTCACTCCCGGCATGTGGCAAAGGAGTTCAGAACCTCGGAGGCCACTAGGCACGCTAGACACTGCCCTGGGCTATGTCTGCATCATTTTGGGGACACAGGTGGGAAGGTAAGTCTTACTATTGTGAGGCCACCAGTAGAAGAGGGACAGAATCCAATCAAAAAGCTGTGTTGTGGACCAGACGTGGAGGATGAAGAGGCTGTGCCTGAGAGGGAGCCACTTAACTGGGAAGAGGGGCTGAGGCAGAGCGGGGGGGGTGGAGGTGGAGGTGACCTCGACCATGGTCAGCTGGGACTAGAGTGAGGCTGGGGGGAGGGGATGCCCACACACTGAGTCACTTGACTTATTGGATTTCTGAGAAGTTGTGCCCCTCCCCCATGACCTTCCTCCCACTCCAACCCCCACCCCCTGCAGTCAAGGCCACTCTTCAGAGCTGAGCTGTTTGAAAGCCCAGGTATTATTATACAGGATCTGAAAGATCATGACAGGGACAGTCCAGTGGCTCTAAGAATTCTCAGAGCCAGCGCTGGGAAGGCTAGGGCTCATGGCTGACCACAAGGAGAGGTCTGGGGATTAGGGAGTAGTTGATAGAACTGGACAAGAAGCTGTGTGATCTGGAATCATCTCCTTAACTTCTCTGAGCCTTAGATGGAGGCCCTAACTCCTCCTGAGACAGAGTTATTTTGTGGGTTATTAAATAAAGCATATCTAGTGCTCAGCCTGATGCAGGTTCTCTGGGAGATGGGCTTGGCTGTTAGTGTTGGGAGTAGAGCTAACTACTGATCCAGAGTTGGACCTCACCCCTCAGTCTTAAAGACATACACACACCCCAACCAAATGAACTAGCAAGATGGCTCAGTAGGTGAAGGTGCTTGCCACCAAGTCCAACACACCTGAGTTTGATTCCTGAGCCTACATGGTAGAGAGAACCAGGTCCTGTGAGCTGTCTGCTGACCCCTTCACATATGCCTATGCTAAATATTCAGATAGTTGTTCTCTCTCTCTCTCTCTCTCTCTCTCTCTCTGTCTCTCTCTCTCTCTCTCTCTCTCTCTCTGTGTGTGTGTGTGTGTGTGTGTGTGTGTGCGTATCTATCTGTCTCTGTCTTTCTCTCTCCCCATCAAAATGGTGTCAAGTCATAGCCAATGTCTAACTATGGATTGTCGCAACCTGAGATGGACACTGCACCTATTTACAGACAAAGACCCTGCAGCTCCCTCAGAGAAGCTGAGGCCTAAGATCACACAGGTAGTGACAAGGCAGAGCTCAAGTCACTGCTAGAGCAAACCCAGGACCTTCCCACAAGCCTCTCCCAAGGGCCAAGTAGCCTGGGTTATCATTCTATTGAACACATGCTGTACCTGCCCTGAGCCATTTCCTGGGACCAACTCGGTTAGCAATGACCCCAATGGGTGGATCCCAGTTCCCAGAGGGGACAACTGAGGTACAAAGACTGTAAGAACCCTCCCCAGGGTCCAGGCTGAGTGTAGATCCAGTGTCTTAGCAGAGGTCAGGACTGAGATCCAGTTACAAATATCAAGTGGATGGTGAGATCAGGATGGTGACTTTCCTGCTGGCTCCTGCCCTGGATCTGCCTGGACAGAAGTGAGCCACCCCCAAGAACGCTGACACTCATCCTACACTCATCCACTCTCTCTCCAGTGAACCCTCCCTGAGCCACAGACTCATTTCTTCTTCCCTTGAAGAGTTGCTCCCTGGAGCTGGGCACAGAGCCAGGTCCTGCCTGGCCTGAAGACACAGCCCAGCCTGGGGAGGAGGCTCTGGCGACCAGCCCATTACCACGCGCCCTTCAGTAATGAGATTAATGAAAATAATAGTTCTGAGCGAGCGAGTGAGCTGGCCAGCAGTCACCTGCAGGAACGCTTCACAGATTTCAGTCATGCTGCGGTCTCCCAGCCTCAGGAGGAAGCACTCCTGTGCCTCTGCTTGACAGGCAGAGAAACCGAGGCAGTGGACAGTTCCAGAGTTCTTCCATGAGAAAGGAGAGCAGATACCCTTTATGGAACACCAATTCCGTTTTAAACCTCAGGGCACTCACTTGGGAATTACACAAGTCAAATCCCTCTTGCCTGCCTACCTCACAGTGTGCGTAGAGGTGGGAGGTTGCCCCTTCTTCCTGGGGGTGGGGGAGCTGGGCTTTGAATATAGAGTTCAGTTGGTTACTAATGCTCCATCCTTGTCTCCATGTGTGACTCCCTAGAAGTCTGTGCCCAGCCCAGAGTATAGAGGGACACCAGGAGAGACTCCTTGGAAAAGGTGGTATTGGTTATATTTGAACTGGGTCTTGAAGGGTGGATAAGAGTTCAAAGAGATGAAGGGAAAGGGCAACAGCATGTGCAAAAATCAGGAGCCTAAAGGACAGGTCCTGATTGTCTCTCCCAATTGCAGATGCTGTTTTCCAAGTTTATCTTAGTTTCTTCATCTATAAAATGGGATCAGTAGTCCTGAGCTTGTGAGGACCGAGTGAGATTCAAAACTGCATGGTAGCCTGTCTCTGGGGGAGGCAAAGGGCTCAACACCTGCTGAGTGGATGGGACTGAGCTCAGTCCCCAGCATCAATTAAACAGCATTGTTTGTTGGTTGGTTGGTTTTTCGAGACAGGGTTTCTCTGTGTAGCCCTGGCTGTCCTGGAACTCACTCTGTAGATCAGGCTGGCCTCAAACTCAGAAATCCGCCTGCCTCTGCCTCCTGAGTGCTGGGATTAAAGGCGTGCGCCACCACTGCCCGGCTAACAGCATTGTTTATACACATAGATTATCCTAGCCCTTAAGCATGGAGGCAGGAGGATGGGAGCCCAAGGTTATCTTCTGCTACATACTGAATTGAGCAAACCAGGATAAGTCCCAGCACTGGGGAGGCAGAAGCAGGATCAGGAGTTCAAAGTTATCCTTGGCTACATAGTGAGTTTGAAGCCAGCTTGGGCTACATGGCACCACCTTATTTATAAACAGACAAACAAATGATTAAATAAACAAATGGGCCGGAGGATGTCTCATTGGTTAAGAGCCTGATGCTCTTCCAGAGGACTCAGGTTCGATTCCCAGCAACTGCATGGAGGTGCACATTGTATCCCTCAGTAACTCCAGTTCCAAGGGATATGGCGCCCCCTTTCTGCCTCCCCAGGCACTGCATGCTCATGATGCACAGACATCCACGTAGGCAAAACACCCAGATATAATTTTAATAATTTTAAGGAATTTTCTAAAATAGCGAGAACAAAGAGGAGGGAGGGAAAGAGCAAGAATGAGAGAGAGAGAGAGAGAGAGAGAGAGAGAGAGAGTGTTTGACTTGGTCAGCTCTCAGCAACGTTGCTAAAGGCAGAAGCAGCCCCACTCCTTTGTTCTTTTAATTTTCATTATTTTTTTGTTTGTTTATTCTGTGTGTGTGTACATGTGGGAGGTGGTGTTCACATGTACTACGGCTCAAATGCAGCAGTCAGATGCCCGTGACTCTGGATTTATTAGGACAACCCCACTGTCCCTTCTGACTAGCCCCAGTGACATCCTTGTTCCATAAAGGGCTAGGCCAGATCCCTGCAAGGCACCAGCTCTGGAACGGGACAGAGGCTCTGGAATGTCCATTGTCATGGTCCCACCTCTGTGCAGTGAAGGGAGATGTCTGGAACCGTTTCTCCCCATGCACACCACCAGCACCCTTTAGAAGCAGAGTGAGGAAGAAGCAGATTGATGGGCATCTAAGTTTTCTCTCTATCTTCAACTTGGGTTGCCTACTACACCCACTACATAGCGTTTCTCCCTCTGAAGACCCAGGGATTCCAGACAAAAAAAGGGAACCTTTCTGGTTCTGAAGGCCAACATGACATCATCCTCCTGGTCAATTTCCCTGTGGCCTGATGGAATGCCAGAAACAACATGGAGGTTCCCTTGGCAGTTCTACCTAGATGACCAATTAGCATGTTCTCCAATAAGCCTGAATGAAGACTACAGCCTCGAGGTCTCGAGGAGAGGGCTTCTGCCAGATTCCAAAGTGTCCTAGGTTTTGAGAGTGAGCTGGCTGTTACCTGTAAGAAGCAGGCTAGGTCTGACTGCAGTTAAAGCTGCAAGACACAAAAAAGAAGCGATTGGAAGCTAATGAGTATTGATTACAAGGGGAAAGCGGGTTAATTGAGTGAGCCAGTAACTTGGTTGCCAAGGTAACATCTCACTTGAAATCTAATCATCACCCCAGTGGGCACACCCGGGATCAGCTCAGGGACTGAGGATGTGACGGAATGACTCCTGTCTGAGGACCAAGAATCTGAAACATCAAACTATGGCCAGCAGCTGCAGAAGGGAGGCCAGTCAGACAGGAAGCCCCACCACTGAGCCTGAGCCTGCATCTTCTCTGTGTATTCATCTACTCTGAAAGTCAGAGAGAAACCTGCTGTGGTCCCTGGGCAGGCCATTAGCTCTCTGCTGGCTAGAAGGCATGGATGTTGGAGGAAGAAGCCTTCTCCCATGACATGGAAGAAGAAATACCTTATTTGCATAGACACAGATGACATTTGAGCTCTGGAAAGAAGCGATGGTTTAGGTTTTATGTTTCTCTGCCTTTGCTCCAGATTGAGTTGAATACAGACAGCAGATAGCCCACGGAGATAGACTCAGCATCCGGTAGAGCACTAGCCTGGTGAACGTGAGACCCTGGGTTCAATCCTCAGCACACAGAGAGTGGCCAAGGAGGAAGATGAAGGCAAACCCAGTATCTTTGTTAGTAAGTCATTCAGTTCCTTGAGGTGTTTCTAACTTCCCAGCTTACCTTTTTTTCCCAATTTATTTTATGTGTGTGTGGATGTTTTGCCTTTGCGTGTGTGTGTGTGTGTGTGTATGTGTGTGTGTGCGCATGTGCGTGTGTGTGTGTGTGTGTGTGTGTGTGTGTGTGTGTGTGTGTGTGCACTACCCTCTGAGGCCAGAAGAGGGTTCCCTCCAGACAGGAGTTAACAGATGGGTGTTAGCCACTATGTGGGTACTGGGAATCAAATCTGGGTCCTGGGAGAGCAGCCATTTCTCTTAACCACTGAACCAACTCTCCAGCCCCTGTTTGTCTTATTTTTATTTCCTCAGGGAAGGACAAAGCCCTGAGGTCTGTGTGAGCCTTCTCCATGCACCTGAGTTGGCCTTCCTGACACACCAGTGTCAGGGTTCACTTCCTTGCAGCAAACAGACCACCCAAGTGCCCACCTTAAAAGGCATCTATTTGCAACCGTCAGGGGAGCAGACTGCCTCAGTGCCTATTAAGATGCAAGAGATTGTTTTTCTGAATGGGTAGCAGCTGGCTGCAGCCCCTGTGGGACAGTTAACAGAGGAGAGGTGGCATATATCTGTGAGAATTGTCATGGATGGGGTGGGATTTAATGGTGACCATCGAAATCACACTTGGATGATAGCTGCCATCTCAGTGTCTTGGAGAACTCACCGAGACAGGAGGGCAGCCACAGCAGCCCAGTGTAGAGCATTTACCACAGGGCACATGCAACTCACTTCTAGGGTTCTTACTGCTGCATAATGAAGTTATTACCTGGTTGATAAAAATTCCTGACAGTTGGTCTAGCAAGAGGGCTCAGCCAGCAAAGCACTTGCCGCAGGGCCTGACAACCTGGGTTGGATCCCCAGAACCTACATAAAGATGGATGAAAAGCATCAACCTCACAAAGCTGTCCTTTGACTTCCACATGGTAGAAGTGCTCTCTCGCGCGCTCTCTCTCTCTCTCTCTCTCTCTCTCTCTCTCTCTCTCTCTCTCTCTCTCTCACACACACACACACACACACACACACTAAAAACAAAAATGTTTTAGGTTTTTAAATTCCAGGTCATTCTACAGGCAAACATGGTTTTTGTTTCAGGCAGATTGGATTGTAGTACACCCTTCTGCTGCTGGCCTTCTGCATTGTTCTAAAGGCCACTTGGAGATTCACTGTGGGATGATACACAAGAAAAAGCTCCATTCTGCAAATAGATCCATCTCTTATTTGTCTTTTTGCCCATTTTTGTATCTTCAGATAGTGGTTTTTCTTTTCTTTTCTTTTTTTGTTTCTTGGGAAGTTTTTTGCTATTACCAACTGACACTTCAGAAACATCCCTGCAATTAAGTCATCAGCGTGTCCATGATTATCTCCTCTGAATAAATTCTGTGAAGTTACATTTCCAGGTCAATTTGCATGCAAATCGCCAAGCTTTCCTCAGATAGTCCCAAATTGCAGAAAGTTTAAAAACCAAACTTACATCTAGAAACCAATTTTTACATTTTTATTGCAAATTTATTTATTGTGTGTATATATGCATGTGTGTACCTGAGTGCATGTATATGTATTAAAGTGTATATGTGCATGAGCACATGTGTATGTACACATGTATGAGTAGGTGTGTGTATGTATGCATGTGTGTGCATAAGTGCATGTGTGTGTGCATGTGTATATATGCATGTGTGTACATGAGTGTAGAGTATGTATGCACATGTGTGTGCATGAGTGCATGTGTGTATGCATGTGTGTGTGCATGAGTGTATGTGTATGTATGCATGTGTGTCTGCATGAGTGCATGTTTGTGTGCATAAGTGCATGTGTGTGTGCATGTGTATATATGCATGTGTGTACATGAGTGCATGTGTGTATGCGTGTGTGTGTGCATGACTGTATGTGTATGTATGCATGTGTGTCTGCATGAGTGCATGTGTGTGTGCATGAGTGTATGTGTATGTATGCATGAGTGTGCATGAGTGCATGTGTGTATGCATGTGTGCAAGAGTGTATGTGTGTATGCATATGTGTGTGCATATGTGTGTGCATGAGAGCATGTGTGTATGAGTGCATGGGTATGTATGCATGTGTGTTATGCATGAGTGCATGTGTCTGTATACATGTGTGTATGCATGTGTGTTATGCTTGAATGTATGTTGCATGTGTGCATACATGAGTGCACATGTATGTATGCATGTGTACCACAGTTCAGTATATGAAGGTGTTGTGAGTTGCCCTGGTGCTGTTTGTATTCTGATGTGAATTCTTCGTCATCAAGAGGGGCTGCCTGATAAGGAGTGGATCACGTACTCAGGTGATTTCATGTGAGCCTTCTCCCCATTTTAACTGGTCAAAATAAAGACTAGAGCCTGTGATTGGCCAGTGGAAGGGAAAAGTGGGGCTGGAGATTTTAGAGAGTGGGGGAAGAGAGGGAGAGGGAGGAGGAAGGATGGAGAAAGAAGAGGTGAAAGGAAGATGGAGCAGAAGCCACATGGCCTGGAGAAGCCACAAGTAGCAAGGAGTCTCAGGCTGGGGAATGGATTAGTGTAATGGTGGATCTGCCCAATTTAGGCATGCGGTTTATAAATATTATTACTAAGTTGTGTGGTTTTGCACAGGCTTAAGGGGTCGGAGCCTTACCATAGCATGGAGGTTAGGGGAGACAACTTCTGGAAGTCCATTCTCTCCTTCCGACAACTGGATCCTAGGGATTTAGCTCAGGGCATGGCAGGCAACTTCATGGGCTCAGCCATTCACCAACCTTCATTTCTTTAAAAAGATCATTATGTAAGCATACATAAGGAAATCCCAGAAACTAATATGAACAGAAGTGTGAAATCAAAGTCACACACAGCTAAGATACAAATCAGTATCTCCTTCCTTCCCTCTCTCTCTTGGCTTCCATGACCTCCACCCTGGCTTAACACACAGATATACAGAGAGAGAGAGAGAGAGAGAGAGAGAGAGAGAGAGAGAGAGAGAGAGAAAGAGAGAGAGAGAGAGAGAGTCAGAGGCAGACAGAGACAGACAGAGAATCTCCTATCTCTTTCTGACTTTGTCTCAATACTTTCTAGTCTCCGTGTCTCTATTTTGTTCTCACATACACATACAGTTTTGTTTTTGTTTTTGTTTTTGTTTTTTTGCTTAAATGTGTGGGTGTTTTGTCTGTATATACATCTATGTAACACATGTGTGCCTGGTGTCCACAGAGACCAGAGAGGGTATCAGATCCAACTAGAGTTACAGATGGTGTGAGCTGTCTTGTGCGTGCTGGGAGCAGCCAATGCTTCAACCTCGGAGCCATCTCTTCTGTCCTGACACCTGTAATCTCATGCTCATTCTCTCTCCCTCTGCCCAGATCCTCACCATCTCTGTCCCTCTCTTGGGCTGCCTCTCTTGTAGGGCTTCACAGTCAGGCAGCTGTGAGCATCAGTCACATTCTGACAGAGCAGTGGAGCTGGCAGAACACTGACACAGGCCATCGCTCACTCTTCCAGGTGATGCCCTAGTCTAGCAGTTGCGGGGCATCCTTTGTCCAAAGCTCACAGCTCATAGCTGTCCCCAAGTTCAGAAATTTTAAGACTCAAAGCTTTCCCAGACAGATTCTGCAACCTGACATGTGCTCTCTGATGCACACATATGCATCAGCATGTGCTGTCTGCCTTGGGGATTATGTGTGCTAATAGGTCAGGCAGACACCAAAACATGGAAATCCAGGAATCTGGTGGCCTCCTCCGGACGAGGAAGGGAAAGGAGCCGCTAGGAGCTCTGCTCCAGAAACCAGGAGTGCCTGCAGGTTTCCATGGGTCCTCACTACTGCAGCCTCTACCTGGCTACCTTCCCATCCCCCTCCCTTGGCAAACATCTGCCTGTCTCCACTTTTGCTCTCCCCTTCCTCTTCTACATCCTTCACCTCCGGGGTACTTCTCTTCCAGCTCACCCCTTCCTAGCATCTTGCGGCAACCTGCTCTCCTTGAAGCCCAGCTGTATACAGAATGTTCAGAACCACAGTAGACAACCCCAGGTGGAGCCTCTAGACTCAGAGCATGTCTGGGACTCACCACACTTATGGAATCTTCCGTCTGCTCCTTGGTGCTGGGCGCACAGTGCACACCAGGGCAGGTCTTATGGACAAATGCCCATCATGTGATGAGCAAATGTCTCCCTTCCCTCCCCTCCCTCTCCCTCTTCCTGTCTTCCCTTTTCTCTCTACCTCTCTTTGTCTCCTCTCCTCTCGCCCCTCTGTCTCTTCCCCTTGTCTTTTCTCTCAAGCCCATGATTTAAAATAGGGGTCTACAGCACCCAAGTTTCCCTCTGCAGCTCGAATCTCACCCAGAACCTCAGCCCTCAACATCTCACCCAGATGCCCTTCTCCAAACCCAGGACACACTCTGAACCGCCTCCCTCAGAAGCCAGATGTCCCAGGAGCTGTCCTGGAGCTCCTCTGTGCTTCCTGTCTGTCATCCTGCAGGTGCTGGAGGCACAGGGGAGGGAGGTAATCCCTGATTCTTTTCTGCTCCTCCTGATCAATGGCCGTCAGCAAGTTCTGTCTGCTCCAAATGCAAATGGCATCCCACTCAACAATTCCATCTCCTCTATAGCCCAAGCCTCCAGCATCCCCAGCTTGGACCACTTTGGCAGCCTCCTGGCCTCCTGGACCACTCCCTCCTACCTGTTTCCATACAGAACCTTCTAATGGCTTCTACTGCTCTCAGAACCAACCACACTAACACTTGTCTCTAGCACTTGTGAGACTGAGCCTCTCGCTTTTCCCAGCTCTCTCCCCCACCACTCCAATCTCTAAGCTCCTTGGCCCCTTCCTACCTGAGAACACACCAGGCCCCACCCCTGTCAAGCCCACCCATACTGGCCCTGCCTAGATCTCTATCTCCGTGACTGGCTTTTCTTATTCTTCAGATCACATCCTTTCGTGACAGCTCCTTAGAGATGCCGTCATCCTCCTCCTTATGAACCTACCCCTCAGTCAGCAATGGTGCAGCATTGACATCGATGCTACCATCGATGCTATGCGAGAGGTCTGGAGTTTCCCTGAAACAAAATGATAACTATTTGACCCAAGGGATATGCTAATTACCCCAAACTTCCATCATGCGATGTGTACACACGTCAACACCTCACACTGTAACCCATGAGCCTGCATGGTTAGTGTGCATCAACCAAAAATGGAATAAAGCTAAAACAAGCATTGCCTGTATCCAGCGTCCTTTCTCCATGCCCTGCAGCAGCCTCCATCCCCCAAGAGGCAGCTCCAGCAGGGCAGAAGCTAGGAGGTCATGGTATAGTTGGTGCTCAATAAAAGCTGACAGACCACGAAATGAAGTGTTTAAGAGTGACTCTCCACTTCACAGCAACCGTAGGGCTGAGCATGAGGTCCCAGATGGAGGAGTTGGAGAAAGGACTGAAGGAGCTGAAGGAGTTTGCATCCCCATGGAGGGAGCAACAGTGGCAACTGGCCTGACCTCCCGATGCTCCCGGAGACTGGATCACCAACCAAAGAATACACATGGATGGACCCATGGTGCTGGCCAAATATGTGGCAGAGGAGGGTCTTGTTAGCCATCAGGGGGAGGAGAGGCCCTTGGGCCTGAGGGGGTTAGATCCCCCTGTATAGGAGAATGCCAAGGAGGGAAGATGAGAGTGGGTGGGTGGGTGGGTGGGTGAATACCCCCATAGAGGCAGGAAGAGGGGGGAGGGAATAGGGAGGTTCCAAAGGGGAGACCTGGAAAGGGGGAAACATTTGAAATGTAAATAATGTATCAAAAAGTAAAATTAAATTAATAAAATTGTAAAAAAAAAAACAAAACAAAAACAAACAAAAAGAGTGACTCTCAGCCATCAGGCTAGCAATGTTATTTTGCTTCCCTGGTGGCTTTGTGACAGGACCTCCCCCTTCCTCACCCCAGTGCAAAGACAAGAAGGATAAAAATTGTCTCAGGCTCCAGATGGCTCATCTGCAGGTAAAGGAACCTGCAGCCAGGCCCAACAACCTGAGTTTGATCCCAAGGTCCCACACAGGGGAAGGAGAACCACCTTCTGCAAACTGACCTCTGACCTCTACTTGCAGGTTGTGGCATGTCCATATACACGTGTAGCTAGTGGTAAGGTGCATGCCCAGCATGCATGAGAATTCTCTTAGCAGTATTTAGAGCATGAGACAGTGTAAGATCATCTTTTAGCACAAAGAATGTACCAGAATCAAGGACACCAGTAAGTGCTTGCTAAACACAGCAATTGCCTAGCTCATGCACACTGGATAAGCAGCAGCCCTATAAGAGATGCTTCAGGCATATGGGACCTAGCATGGTGGCACACACCTGTAATCCCAGCACTCAGAAGGCTGAAGCAGGAAGATCTCGAGTTTGAAGCCAGCCTGGGCTACATGAAAAGATCTTGTCTTAGAGGCGAGGGGAAAGAAGAAGAGTGATCAAGCCTGTGGCTCAGGAAGAGTGCGCAGCATATTCAAGGTCCCACACCTCACTACTAAAGCAGTCTTTTAGCTGCCCTGGAGACAAAATGAGCACAGGGTGTGGGTAGATGACGAACTGGCTGGAGCAGAACTGGGAGAGAAGAGGAGTGGGGAGAAACAGACTCAGACGTGGACACAGCATGGCAGAGCACCAACCAGTAGCCACAGACAGACATTCCCCTAGTTTGTCTCCACGTGAGAATTTGGGCTTCTGTGCCTGGATTGTGGAATCCTGGGGCCACCCACTGGTGTCCTTCCTACCAGGATTGCTACCTTAGGACTCTGCTCCTGCCAAGGTAAGCTTATGGATGCAGGCAAACCCAGAATGACCACCCACACATCTCCCCAGATGCCAAGGCCGCAGAGGCAAAGCATCAGCAGGTGGGCTTGGGTCCAGGCCCATCCTGGAAAAGGCCAGCTGAGGGTTTCCATGGAGCTTGTCGCCATGGTAACCAAACCTCAGCGGCAGGACTCCAGCAGAGCCAGGAAAGACAAGTTCCTTTCTTGTCCATATCTCAGGAGCCTGGGGAGGAGGAAGCATTGGGAGGGGGGAGGGGGGGTGAGGACAGTAAAGCTTTCTGAACCAGGCTGGGTGGGGGCGGGGAGAAGTGGAGGTCATCTTCCTGCTCTCTCGGTGGGCCAGTCATAAAGCACCAGAATGTGGCACCCCATTTCACGCCTGTATGCCTTTCTCTTCTCTTCTCTGACCTGTCCCGCCTCTTCCCCAGAGCACCCCCAGCTGTCATTCATGCCTTATATTCTGACCCTACAGGCAGAATCAGCCCTTTTCTCCCCTGACCACCCTTATCTGTCTTGTCACACACACTCGGTGTGTCTATTCACCACAAAACTTGGGAAGGGTACACAAAGAGCACAGACCCCAGGAGCAAAGACATGAGTTCAAATCCCAGCTCCACCTTATACACTGGTGACCTGAACGTGCTTTCTCTCTTGGAGCCTGCACTCTCTGCCCCACTCTTTTCCAGCCATGTGATCTTGAGCAAGTGTGCAAGCCTCTCCAAAACTGAGTTTCTTCTTCTGAAAAAGGGAATGACGTCAGTGAGATGTCTGGGACACAGTGAGGATGAAATAGATGGCCAGGCTGTGGATGTGGCTCAGTTGGTAGAGCGCCTGCCTAGCATGCATAAAGCCCTGAGTTCAATCCCCGGCACCTCATAAACTGGGCATACTGGCATGCACCTGTAATCTCAGAACTAGGAAGGTGGAGACAGGAGGATCAGAAGCTCAAGGTCACCCTTGGGGTTAAATCAGCCTGGGCTACATGGGATTCTGTCTCAAAAACACAAAACAAACAAACAAACAAAAAAACCAGTCAGGCACAGTTCTGGTTTGTAGTATACACTGCTTTTCACTTCCTGGCCTCTAGCCTTAATTCTGCCAGGATTCCCAGCCTGGCATGGTCCATGCCTTTCAAAGTACAGCCTTTGAGAAGAGAGAAGGCTCCTGTTCCAACCAGGGACTGGCATTCAGCACAGTGCTGACATTTCCAGCTGAACACGGAAACGCAAGCATTGTACAGGAGGATGGACTCCCATGGGGCTTTTTGGCAGCGAGGACAAACACCCCGTCTGTCTGTCTGTCCGTCCATCCATTTCTCTCTCTCTCTCTCTCTCTCTCTCTCTCTCTCTCTCTCTCTCCCTCCCTCCCTCCCTCCCTCCCTCTCTCTCTTTGTGTGTGTGTGTATGTGTTGCTATGTGAGTGTGTGACATTCTAACATACATATACACGTGTTTTTACAAATTCTGTCACAAATACCAAACAGACTCGACAGAGGAAGATAACAGCACATCTGTCCCTGGTCGATGAGCTTCATGGCCCAGAGAGCACCTCATGACATTGTTCTGTCCCCTGGAGCTTCTCCCTACCTGGAGCTCTCTTAGGTCCACAGAAGATAGAGCCCAAAGCCTGAAGCAGACGATTTCTCCTTGCTCATGCCAATCTCAGAGGAACCTGCCCTCAGGCAGCCCTGGGAAGTTCTGGGGACTCCAGACATCAGCCAGAAAATGGAGGCAGTATAAGTGATATCACACTGCTAGGGGGGGTTGAACACAGAAGCCACCCAAAGCAAATGGGTAGAGCGGGACTGGTGCTTGGCAGGCAAGAATTTGTCTTTGCTGATGTCACCCCGGGACCAAGAATCATGCTGTACGCTATAATAGTACAATCTCTCACATGTTCGGTGCCTCTGAATCCTTTTGGGTACTGCTAAAACAGACTCTAGTGCCTGCCCCCGAGTATCTTCAAGTGCAGCAGCAAGATGGGGCCTAGATTTGCACAGACTGATTAGGAACCTGACTTGGAGGGCACTGCCCTCAGCCTCAGCCTTGCCTTGGGTTGACCTTGACTCTAAGATCTAGATTGTACCCCAAGAAATTTAACTTGGGGGGAGGAAAGGGTTTATTTGGCTTACACTTCCAGGTCATGGTTCATCTCTGAGGGAAGTCAAGGCAGGAACTCAAGCAGGAACCATTGACGATGCTGCTAACTGATCCGTTGTCTGGCTCATATTACTTATCCACCTGCCTAGGAATGGCGCCTCCCACAGTGGGCTGGGCCTCCCACATCAGTCATCCATCAAGATCATTTCTGATAGACATGGCCACCGGCCAATCTCCTCTGGGTAATCCTTCAATTAAGACTTCCCCCAGATGACTCCAGGCCATGTCAAGTTGACAGCTGAAACTAACTAAAACAGGGTATGCCTATGTGTGTGGATCAGTAGTAGAGTACTTACCTATTATGCATGAAGCCCTAGGTTCAATCCCCAGCACTGCATAAACCAGGCATGCTGGCACACATCTGAAATCCTAACACTTGGAAGATAGACACAGGAGGAGCAGAAATCCAGGGTCATCCCTAGCTTAGCTACTCAGCCAGTTCAAGGCTAGCCTACACTCCACATACCCCATCACACACATGCACATGTGTACACACATGCACACACACAAGTGCACACATGTTGTCAAGCACATATAGAGGTCAAAGGACAACTTGTGGGAATCCCTGTAACATGTGAGTTCTGGGAATTGGCCTCAGGTCATCGGGCTTGGCAGCAAGCGCCTAACCCCCCTGTGACATGTTCATACTTGTACACCCACTATACACAGAATAAACATAATAAAGAGTATAAAAATAGAATAGCAATTTCTTAGTAGCCATCAGGGCAGAAAACACAAGAGCCCTCAAAGCCCTCTCTCTCTCCGCCTCTGAGAGGCTCTGCTGACAGAGCAGAGATGTAATCCTGAGGAAAAGAGTGACTCACTCAAAGACACATGGCGGGCCAGTGTCAGAGTCCATCTGAGACCCAACCCCAAGCCGGGTCTCCTTGGGACGCCCTCCGGACACAGTTGCCCTTCAACATCCCGGTCCTCAATGAGTCTCACTTCTTCCTCCCCCCACCTCTTCATTCAGGTAACCCCAGCACACAACTCTTCCTTGGCAGCCCCAGCTGACACACACACCCCAGCTCTCAGACCTCAGGGCTCTGCGATGCCCATCTCTCCTCTGGAATCTGCCCCATCTGTCCCATCACACACACTCCGATGCTCAAGCGTGGTAGGTGTTGCCCTGAACATCTCTCCCACAGATACTGTTCTCCCATGGTGGTTGTTCTCTGAAGGTTGTCCCTACTGTTGCAAGTAAGCCAGCAGAGTCCCATCCCCTCCACCACAGGAGCACACCCACCTCATCATGTCCCCCGCCATCAGCACCACCCCCTCTAGTGCTTCCTTTCCTTCAACGAGTGTCTGCCCCCTCCCTACAGTCATAGAGGCCAAAAGCTGGGCATAGGAGCTGAGCAAAACAGTCTCCATGGCTGCAGGTAGCCAGTGCTAGACCATGACCTTTCCCTGCTCAGACACTCTGCAGTGGCTCCCCCATGACTGTTGGAGTCAAGTGAAAACTCCCCAGGTGGGTGTATTTCTGGACTGCCCACCTCGGCCACACTGATCCTTCCAGGTGAGTCCCTTGCTATTCTGCCCCGAGGTCTCTCCCAGCTTCCCAGATTCGCCTGTGACTCCTAGACACTCCCCATGAATTAAGCCAAATATTAATATGGCATAGAGGGGCATGTTGTGTTCATGAACAGCCTGTGGTTGCATGATTAGAGCCAGAGTCCAGCTACCTTGGCATATAATTCTGTCTAACTGCCCTTACTATGATTTCTGTAATTGCTAAAGCTCGTGCTTATCTCTGTGCCTGCCCCTTCTCCAAAGCACAGACTGCCCTGCCTTTCCCAGGACTGGGCCACAAACACCTGGTGCACTAGCACAGTCCAGGGCTCAAGTCGGTCTCCAGATCTGAGTCTTCAGGACCCGAGCTTCTCATGGAAGAAGGTGCCCCTAAAACTGGCCAGGCCAGTCTGCAGTCTGAGGTGGTGAGTCACCTGCTGGCTGCAAGTCAAGGAACCCTCAGTGCGCCCTTGTTTGGAGAAGACCAGGAGCCGCAGCGCGGAGACAGGAGGACAGTCATCAGGAGTCACCAAGGCCCTAAGACACACCGGGAGGGTCACAGAAGTATCCAGATAATTGGAGATGTAGAGGAGGAAGATGCGGCCAGATCCAGAACAGTGAAGCGGGCAAAGGGAGAGCCCGTGCGCGCGCAAGACCACATACAAGAGCGCGCGGGAAGCCTGGCTTTGAGCACGCGCTCCTCGTGCTCTCCAGACTGCTCCACCCGCGCCCGGGATCCCAGCGTGGGCAAAAACGGAACCAATGGGCTGCCGAGCCTGGGCATTACCTCACCGGAACGCGCTGTCATTGGCTGGCCCCTGAGCCGGTGCGCGCTGTTGCTATGACAGTTTGGACCGGCGTTGCGCAGAGATGCCAGAAGGAGGCTCCCCTCTTCTCTCCGGGGATTTCCATTCAACTCCAGGGACCTCTGCTGGGACCTCAAGAGAAAAGCCGAGCTGCAGAAGCTCCAGCAGGAATCAGAAATCCTCTAACGACACCAGCCACCTCTCTGCCACAACCACTACCTTCCATTAGTTGCCTGGCCCCACCCTATCACTACACAGGCACCTGCGGACAGCCACACATAACCACACAAGGCAGCACTGGCCTCTGCACGGACAGATGAATCCCTCCAAGTCTGTGCCGCGGAAGCCCTGCCCCGGCTAAGTAAGCAAACAGCCAAGGATTGCAAGCCTATGTTAAGGGCCCATGGCACTCTTTGAGATGTCTCAACTCAACCACTGGGTTGTGGAGGCTTCCGGGGGACAGGAGAGCAGAGCTGAAGTCTTCTGGACAATAGAGGATAGGGAAGGGTTCCATCGCTTGCTAAGACGGAGACAGGAGGCACTTGGGGCGCTGTAGCAGGAAATTAGATACTGTGATAGGGAGACTGAAAAGGACGAATTGGCCTAAATCGGAAAGAAACGCAAGAGCGAGGTCCCAAAGGGTTTGAAAGCCATGCCAAGGAGCTCTGAACCACACCCAAGGAAGAGGGGAGGGGTCGTGATGTGTGAGAACCTGTGATAAGAGAGATGAGTACTTCAGTTGCCTTGAAGGATGAGCAGGAGAGAGGCTGGAGACCAGTTTCTGCAGTCGCTGATCGGGATAGAGAAAGGCTGAGCCCCCTAGCCAGAGTGGAGATGCAGGCACAAAGGATGGGAACAGGCCAGGTCAGGTGATTGAATCGCGGTCCCCCCTAACCTAGGAAGTTGGGGGTGGGCGAGTTTTCTGACAACCAACCAGAGCCATCGTGACGATCCACAGCATCCATGCTATCTGTGTATTCAACGACAGCTTCATCAGTTGTACTAAATTGAAAAGATCCTCCTTCCCCCCCTTCTCTTTTCTCCCCCTCCTTCTCTCCTCTCCCCCACCCCAGCTCTAGCACCTGGCACAGAATTTCATAATAAATCCCAGCCCACCACCAGGAAGCTCCCACCAAACTCTGCCCCAGAATCATCTCTTCGACCCAGCTTCCATCCGCTCCTGCCTCCCCTTCATCCAGCCTCCTCTCACACAGTTTTGGTAATGTTATAGACAACATCTAGGTCTAAGGATGGTCTCCCTCAACCCTTCCGTCCCTTCCCCTTCCATTCCCCCTCCCCTTTCCCTCACTCCTTCCCCTCTCTGTTTCTTCCCCTCCTCGATCTCTCTCTCTCTCTCTCTCTCTCTCTCTCTGCCTCAGCCCTTCCAGCAAAGAAGAAAGGTTTTAATCCATTGTGACAGATTTCCAAAACCTAATAGGGCCCCTCTTCTATGTGCTACAGGGCACACCCACTAGTCAACCATCATCATGACAGGTCCTCAATAAACATGCAAGCAGGTTGAGGAGACCTTCTTAGGACCTCCAGGAGCACAGCCCTGCAGTGGAGCACCTGATTAGCTCACCAAAGAATGCTGCTTTCACTACGCTTATCACGAGGTAGAGTCAAGTGGTAGTGTCACAGGTTCTCAAGGGAAGGCACACCCTGGAGTATTAACATAGTGGTAAGACTGGATCCTGAATTTGTGTCATAAAGCCACATTAAGGTCATCAAGATCTCAACCAAATCCTTGACTTGATGGGTGTGGATACCATCTAGAATAATCTAGCTACTTCTTTGATGTCAAGATTGTCAGTCTGGAGTTCTTGGTGGTCAGAGCTGAAAATTCCCTTGAAACCTGCAGACCCAGACTTGGGCCTTCCTCATTATCACATTCTCCAGGAAAAGGTGTCAGGAGGTCCACACTCAAGGCCATGAAAGGCCCTCCTCACTGTCCAAGCAATGTTTCTAAGGAAGGTCTGTACCTCCTTGGAAGGAGCCAGGCTAGAAGACTAGAAAACTACATTTCCCAGATACCCTTGCAATTCTGGGTTCTGCCAACAGGGAGAATCCATGCAAGATTAAGTAGTGAAAGCCATTCTACTTTAGAAGCAGCATCAGATGGGACTCCAGCTCTCTCTGATCACTCAAGTACAGTACCCAACAGCTCTGATGGTGAGAACAGACTCATGAGCTCCCAGTGACATCACAACGCCATCTCTTTCCGCTAGCAGTTGAAAGCAAGTCCCTGAGTTGAACTACTCTCTGTGAAGTAGCTGGGGTAGTCTTGGGTTTCCTCAATAGATAACCAAAAGAGACACTCAAGGACTTACGAGTGCCTGCTCTGAGCTAGTGTCACTCTGAACAGTATTCTAAGAACTAGGAACACAAGGCCCAACAGGAGTGGGCGGTACACGAGGTCCAGAGAGTCAGAGGCCAGGTTCTATAGGGCCTTCTAACCATAGACTCAGGTTTAGGTCTTGCTTTTTGGAGGCATAGTCTCAGTGTTCAGATATAGGCAAAACTTAAGTGCGTGTGCGCACACGCACACACACATACACACATTAAGGGATTTACAAAATAACTTTTGCATTCTGGCACTGTGGGTGGTGAGTGTGTAGGTGTTTATCTTTGCTAAATTGTGCAATTATGTTTGTGTACTTTTTTCAGTTTTTATTAGCATATAGTAATTGTGTATAAAAAATGTATTTCATTGTGAAATGTATTTTTGCTGCGTATAATGTATTGTTATAATGTATTTTGAATATATTCATCTTTACCTGTTACTTTCTCTTGTCTGCCCTCTCCTCATGCCTCTCCTCTTGCCAATTCATCCCCCCCACTTTCATGTCTTTTTAGGGAACCAATAAATGCAATTAGGGTTACTCAGAGGAGCAGTGGGGAAGAGTTATTTATAGAAGCTGGGCAACTTGTGTTCTCGAGCTTTCTGCACAAATTTTCTGTTTTATAATAGCATGTTTCAATGTTCCATTGTTCCAATAAATGGGGGAGGGGCAGTTGGAGAAACACCAGTGCCCACTTTTGATTTCAAAGCAGATAAGCCCAGGAGGAGATGGGGAGAGAGACTGAGGGTCAGGCTGAGATACCAGTTGATGGATCAAGTGCCCCATGCCCAATGGCCAGTTGAAGTTATCAGGAGTGAGCAATGGAGTGGAGGATCTCAGAGAGAGACCAGTCTCCAAAGCAGCTGAAGAAGAGGTATGTAAAAATGTCAGCAGCAGACATGTGTGGCTGAGAGCTCGCATCCAGAACATCCAACATCTACTGACTTGGAGAAAAGCAGACCAACTTGTAAAGACAGCAGGTGCGTTGTAGAAAGAACAGGCTGGAGCCTGTTTTAGTAGTTTTAGTTTACACAATTGCACAGTTAAATTGCTTTTGTAAGAAGGGAGTGAAGCCAGTGGTGTGGGTCCCCAGTAATTTCACAGACTAGCCGCTCACTCCCACGAAATAGCCTAGAGAGGCACATGGTATTGGGTGAATCCCAGTCTAAAATGAGGATCTGTGATATGGCCAATGGAAACTCACCACTCTGGAGCAAGATGGAAGATACCTGCAGGCTCTTCCACACTGGCTTCTGTCGGCAAATCTTTAGCTTGTGTTTCATGCCCCTGTCTTCCGTGTCATGGGTCTGAGGTCTTGTGGGCTCTTTGTTGTAATGTGCTTTTGTTGTTGTTTCTGGGTTTTCCCCAAATGTGAGCTAGAGCAGCCACGGTTGGTCCCAACACCATCTGTGGCTCAGGATGACCTTCAAATCCTCTTTTTAAAATTTAATTTGGGGGCTGGAGAGATGGCCCATTGGTTGAGAGCACTGACTGCTCTTCCAGAGGTCCTGAGTTCAATTCCCAGCAACCACATGATGGCTCACAACCATCTGTAATTGGATCTGATGCCCTCTACTGGTGTGTCTGACCGCTACAGTGTACTCATAAATAAAATAAATAAATCTTTAAAAAAAAAAAAATTAATTTGCCTGCCCCTAGAGGCATTGCAGGTGTGGCTGCTGTGTCCTGTGTGTGTCAGTAGGTGGCAGAGAGGAGAGAGGCTATGTCTGTACTCAGTGTCCTGACCTATGGGCATCTGAATGATTAGTAGCCTAACACTCTCCAAAAAAGGTGAGCCTGAGACCATCTGGTCAGGGAACTAGCCTGGGATGACCACCAGTCCAGCACAGGCCCAGTCAGGCTGCTAGAGACTAGAAGAATCCCTTCCTGGTACTAGGAGCCTTGGGTGGGAGTGAATATGAGACAGACAATGCTCATAAGGGGCTACTGGGTCAGGCAGTAGCGAGGAGAGAGTCCAAGATGGCCACCAGACTGGCACCATAGGACCCATATAGGTAGCTAGCCAGAGATGACAACCAGTCTGGGGCAGCACAGGCCTGGGGAGGGGGCAGACCATGCCCGAGATGACCCCTGCCCAGCGCCATAATGCACGGGTGGGGCGTAGCATTCCTGAGATCACTCCGGAGATGACCCCAGTCACTCAGAGGCACTGGGAGCCATTAACAGGAGCAAGTAAATGGTCGAGAAAGAGAAGAGAAAGAGAAACAGAAAGATGTGGGCACGGTGAAGAAAGGCAGAACTGAAGACTCAGGGTAGTGGGGAACAGTCTGATGTGAGTAGCTGGTGATGCCATCTGAGGGGTCCTAGCCAGTGGTCCTACCACTGGCAGGGGCAGGCACATCTGGGTACATGGCCCTGCAGCAACAGGAGTCTGCTGTCCTTGGTCTGGGCTGCCACCTGGGGACAAGTTGATGTCCAAGAGCTGTGCAGAACTGGCCCCACCACTTGCCTAAGTGTTGTTTGGGGGCTGGCCCTAGAAGTAAAAGGGCAGGAGAGCTGGCCCCACCCCTAGCCAGTTGCGGTACTTGGAGAGAGCAAGTCCTGCACATTGCAGGAGTTGCAGGTGAACCATGAGAGTGGAAGAGCTGACCCCTACCACTTGGTCTCCATTTGGCGGAGGAGGGAGCACCTTCCCCTTCCATTTTCCCCCTCCCCCTTCCTCCTTCATCACCTGGAGTCGTAGGAGCAGAACTGGCCCTGCCTCTCACCAGCTGCAATACTTGGGAGAGTGGGTTCTTCACCTCACCTGGGCAGTAGGGTAAAGCAGGCCCTTGTTGCAGTTGCAGTGGGGATGAGGGTGGGGGTTGCTAGTGAGCCGGCTGCAAAGGCATAAGAGTGGGAGAGCTAGTGGCTGACCAGCTGAGATACCTCTTAGGCTCAGATCCAGGGCTTTGAACTGGCCCACCAGAACATCTACCCAATAGATGCTAGAGTACCTGAGGGGGGCGGTCCCACAGATCCAGAGCGGCAGGATCCCCATGACACAGAACAACAGCAGGATGTCCTAGAGGAGTCCCAGTGAGGTTCCGTTATTGATAGTATAGCAGAAGCCAGAGGCCTTGAACCAGATCAAAGAATCATTGCAGTGAACATTTGCAAGCCAAGAAGTGTGGACAAAAGAGTAAACTGTGGGACACACGGTGACACACTGCAGCTTCCACAATGAGATTCTTTTTTCCTGTTGCAGGGGGTGGCTGCAAGGGTTGAGGGTGGGCACAGGGGGAGGGGAGGGGGGACATAATGTGAAATTTATGAAGAACCAGTAAAAAGTTTTTAAAAACTAATTTGTGTGTATGAGAGAAGGGAGGAAGGGAGAGAGGGAAGGAGGGAGGGATGGACAGACAGACAGAGACAGAAAATGTGTGAATCCTGCGTGTAAGTGATGCTTGAAAAGGTGCTTGGGTCACCTGGGATTGGGGTTATAAGCAATTGTGAGCTACCTATTCTGGGAGATGGGACTTGAACTCTGGTCCTTTGAAAGAGCAGCAAGCCTTCATAACCACTGAGCCGTCTCTCCAGCTCGGACTTTGAAGTTCTGACTTTCCTGCAGACACCTCTCAAGTCCTGAGACAATGGGAATGCCCTACTTTCACCTGCTTCCTGGGTGCTGGGGATGGAACCCAGGGCTTCATGCATGCACGTTGGGCAAGCCCTTTCCCAACTGAGCCATATCCCCAGCGAAGTATCTTTAATTTAAAACATTATTCTTCTCCAATAGGGTGAGAAAGCTAGAGGTCCAGGGGCTGCAGTGTGACTCAGTAATAGAGATCTTGTCTAGCATGCTCAGGATCCTGGTTCCATCCCCAGGTCTGAGGAATTAAGTACAGAGGTCCAAGGACAGACCTTGCCTCTAACACAAGAAGAAATGAACCCATAGAATTGATACTTTTTATTATTTGTGATTTAGTTGTAACAAGACACACTAACTGGGCCTGGGGGCAGGGAGGCATAGATTTTTTTTTACGTGCTTCTTATGATTTCTTAAGAGACAGATTTCTACCAGGAAGCCCATACTGGCCTTAAACTTGGTATTCTCCTGCCTCAGCCTCTCTTGTGCTGGTATGACAGGCTGTCTTGTGCTGTCATGTCTTGCCTTTATAATGTTTAAAACGAAGTCTAAGCAACTAGTTTCATATCTGATTAGATTTACAGAAGTTACTTGGGTGCTTAAGAAGAATTTGTTCATCATCTTTGTAAGGCTCTCTTGTCAGGTGTTTGAAGTATTTGAATTGGATAAATTAAATTTGTAATTGTACTTTGAAATATCTAAAGGAATTTGCTTAATTAAATGCTTGAGTGGTTTAAAAGTTTACAAGGATTTAATCTGTCAAGTTTATGACTTAATTGAATACTAATCAATGAGAAAGTAAATGTGATCTTGCTTTATATAAAAATTACTAGGTTCATAAATAAAATATCAAGATCTGTGAGATAGAAAGGAGAAGCCAAGGCAGGAGCAGGGGTCAGGGATCCATAGAGCTGAGAAATTAATATGGATGGATAGGTAGCTCATTATATTTGTCCCTTGCTAGCTGAATGCTCACACCTGAAAGGTTTACTACAGAGTGAGTTCCAGGACAGCCAGGGTTACACAGAGAAACCCTGTCTCGGAAAAAGAAAAAGAAAATAAAAAAAAAAAAAAGAAAGGTTTACACACACACACACATACACACACACACACACACACACACACACACACGAGAAAAAGTTATCCTAAATACATAAAATAAGCACCATGAGGCGTGAGTATCCTGCTCACTGCTGGGGTGGCCTGCACTGCACAAGTCGGTGACAAGGTAGAGTCTGTGCTATGATCAAGCCTCAGCTGGTCTTTCCTGGGGTTGAGGCTTATTGCTAAGTTATTTCCCCTACTTGTTTCATGCAATATACCTGAGGGCACTCCAGCATGGTAGAATCCCCGTGGATTCCTCTCCATCTTTAAGCTATTGATATATTTAGTGGTTATTTACAGTGTAGAAGGTGTTCATTGTGTCCCAAAAGGAAAGCTCCACCCTCAGCCTCCCCAAAAGCATGCATGCACACAACTGGACACTCACTGTGACTTTTATGTTATACACTGGGGGTTGAACGCAGGGCCTGTGCGGTGGTAGACTATGACAGGCAGTCTGGCTCCTGGTCGAGCACAGGCTTAAACCCTGGGCCACCCAGTGGGGGCTAGCCCTGCAAGGGACAGGAAGGCGTTTTGCTATGCTCTGGGGCCCCTGGCTCTTGTCAAGTAGCTACAACCCACACAGCCCCCTGTAGAGAGCTGTGACCATCAGTCATGTAGGAGCAGCACACCAAGCCCTCCCACATGCAGATAAGATATCCCTAAACTCTCAGACCAAGTCAATGGGAAGTACCTGTTGTCAGACCCTGACCCATCCCAAACTGTATATTAGACCATCCCAAACTGTATAGGAGAGACCCCCCCCCATCCAGAAGGAATAAAGATGTGAGAACTATTCCATTGTCTGAGAGCTTCTATCAAAAGAGCTGTAACATTGCTGCTTGGGAAGAGGTCTGCTCTCCCAGAACACCACCAGAAGCTTCCCGCACTCCTCCACAGCTAGTCGGCCTCTCCTGTACTCAGCCGCCCGACTCAGTGAAGTGTGGTGGGTGCAGTGTCTTGGAGCAACCGAGGGGGCAACTGGAGAGACTGAAGTGGAGGTGACTCCCATCCCTGCTCTCTTTCTTCCCCCTCTGCCTGAACCCTCGCACTTGGCCGGGCCAGAGATCCCTGTAGAAAGCTTCCAACACATAGGCCCACAAGGGCCTTTAGCCTGCTGGGCAAGCTCTCTCCCTCTGGGCTATAATCCCCAGCTCTCTGACTTTTTTGAAATATCTTATTACATTGCCAGGGTAGGCTTAAACTCACTCAGTAGCCCAATCAAGCTTTGATCTCATTATCATCCTGCCTCAGCCTCTTTGGTATCTGGGCTTACAGATCTATACCAGAGACCTAGCAAAATGATTTTAAAAAAAAAAGAGCATCATGTAGCCCAGAATGGCTTAAAAGTTGATTTCTAGCCAAGAATGATCTTGCTTTTCTGTATCTACCTCCAAGTGCTAGGATCACAACCATATACCACCAAGCCTCATTTACACAGGGCTGGGGGTCAAACCCAGCGCTTCATGCATGATAGGCAAGAATTTTACCTAATGAGCTCCAGCTGCAGTTAGATGCTTTGAACAACCAACCAATAAAAGGCAATTGTCTTTGCTTCACTGTAAAGTTTTATTTGGGTCAAAAGTCCTTGATGGGTGAACTTCTTTCTGTGAATTCTTGGATAGCTTGGTCTACATACGGAGTCCCAGATCTTACCTCAAAAACCAAAGACAAAAGAAAGATAGCTAACATTTATAGCTAATATTATAACATTGTATATAAATGTTTCACTATGCTTTCGAGGCACTTGAGTGTTGATTGACTGGAGTTAGATGAGCCAGGAAGCCCACAGGCTCTCCAGTGTGTTGCCTTCCAACGAGTCTTAAGAGCAGACTCAGCTCCTATCTGACAATATCTGCTCATCCCTCCCGGGTGCAGGGGAGAGGGATGGGGGGTGCCACCTGCTATCTCAGCGGGACACATGTATTTTGTTTTGTTTGTTTGATTTCAAACGCAGAGTGCCAAACCTAAATTTTTATTGCAGATATTTTTTAAACACAAAACCATGAAGGATTAGAGAAGATACAGTTTCATCAAAATGTCAGCTCAGATTATCACTGTATCAATTATATGGATTTTCCTTTTAGTGGCCCAATGGTCTTCACAAATAAAAATCACAGCTCAAGTCTTAAAACACATTCTGTGAAATGTGAATTGGCCTTGAAAACTGTTCTGATCTCCACTGAAAATTCCTTTTCTAAGACAAGGAATCCTTATTTTGGAATCCCTGACCAGGTCATCATGCTTACAGCATCAAAACACCTGTCCCAAAGGTTGCAAGGTACCCACAATGTGATGACACACACTTGTGATCTCTGAACTCCAGATGTGGAGGCAGATGTGTAATTTTAAGATCTTCCTGATTTACTTCAAGAAGCCCTTTGTCAAAAAGACAAATAACCACAAGAAGAGAGCGACCCCATCTCAGTGAACAGGGACATTGTACTGGGTGTCATGATAGTCTTGGAAACACTCAGAGACTGGCTCTGGGGCAGCTTTCCATTCTGAAGCAGTACACGTTACAGCAGGACATTGGCTGTCATCATCTTTCTTTTACTTTGTTTTTGTTTTTGCTTTTGTTTTGAGGACCAGACTGGCCTCAAACTTGCTATGTAACTAAGGATGACCTTGAACATCTGATCCTCCTGCCTCCATCTTCTATGTGCTGTGATTATGGAGTAAGTCAATATATTTAGCTTCTGCTGTGCTGGGGATACCCAGAGCTCCTTGCATGCTGGGCAAACAACTGAGTTCTTCCCAGTTCCTCAGCAACCTTTGGTATGATGGTGTAAAACCCAACAGCCGCATCTTCTCAAGGTATCCCACTAAGTGATGCCAACCACCATGAACCAATGCTGCTTCCCCTGGACCCTCATCTCTTGTACCTCCCAATTATTGGGGTCTTTCTTTCCAGGAACCATGCTGGGAAGTTGGCCCAGGGAGCAACTATGTTTCTGATGAGGCTCACATGTATATCTGTGCCGGAGTCAAGGTCCATAGAGATGCTGATTCAGGCCCTGAGAAGTTGTGAGCATGGAGATAGATGGACAGAGGTTTCCTCTAGCTGACACTAGCTGATGGAGATCCTAGAGCCCTTCACGCATACTGGGTTAAGGCAGGTCACAAGCTTTCCCTCCATATGAGTAAAATAGATTAATGAGTTGATCCTTTAGACTTCAGGACCTGGACTGTGGGCTCCTCTGTGAATCCATTCATATAGCTAACATGAGGACAGGTTTGCTACCCACCTCTGGGAGCTACAACTGGGGCTGTGGGGGTGGAGCTGCTTAGTGTCCGTGAAAATAGGACCTGCGAATGCCAGGCAGCCATTACCTCTGGAGGAAATGCCATCTCTCCCCTGCAGGACAGATAGGGATACGGAAATTTTTATTGTTGCCTCTGGCCATGAATTGAGGGGGGGGGGAATCTGTTTCTGTATCAAGAAAATTCTTGGCCTGGCCTGGTGGCTACAGGCCTGTAATCCCAGCTATAGTGGAGGCTGAGACAAGAGGATCAAAAGTTCAAGGCTAGACTGGGCAACTTAATGTGTCTGTCTCAAGGAGAGAAGTAAAAAGTGGGCTAATGATGTGGCTCGGTGGTGGCGTGCTCTCCTGGCATGGATGGCTAGAGACGTGGCTCAGTGGTGATGAGCTTGCCTGGCATGGACCAGGGCCTCATTCAATCCCAGGCCTGAAAGAAAGAAAGAGGATGGGGGGGAACAGGGGGAGGGAGAGTCACAGAGAGAGGAGGGACACAGGCAGAGGGGAAAGGAAGAAGGAAGAAGGGAGGGAGAGAGAGAGGGAGGGAGGGACAGAAAGAAAAGCTACCCCTTAGCTGCAATTCAAGAAGATTCTAAGTCTAGGAAAAGCATTGCATAGTTCTGGAAAGACTCTGTCCCAAAATGTAAGAAACATGCTCTCTGGAGCTATGAAACACAACACAGGATTCTAAAAACACAACATCCAAAAATCCAGAAAACCGTTCCTGGAGAGCCTGCTACATTGGCACTTGCCTCTGAAGGTCTCTGTGGTGTGCAGAGAGATGTAGAAGGTTGGACTTTCAGTGCAGATGACACTGACTGGTGGGGGTGCTGGCTGGTGGGGGTGCTGACTGGTGGGGGTGCTGGCTGGTGGGGGTGCTGGCTGGTGGGGGTGCTGGCTGGTGGGGGTACTGACTGG